>JANZLD010000005.1:56236399-56254709 GCA_026413575.1 Erythroxylum carthagenense | reverse complement strand
CTCCTTTGGTCGTTATGGTTTGATTATTTGTACATACACATGGATCCTGGCTTTCGGGAATGTCCCGGGACTCAAAATTTTAAATTCCGTACTGTGGGCATGTGATGCTCACCCCGGGATTTTCCTACACCATCTTTAGTTTCAGGAACACAATTTGCTGAAAAATATTTATCTAACTACATCATATTGTAAGAAATCCTAACACTTTTCTCTTTCAAAAAATTTGAAAGAGAATATGTCAATAATGAGGGTCAGAAGAAAAGGTCGAACTTGAAACTGAAGTCTGAGTTGAACTGCCTGCATCTCGATCATAAGTTTGTTGCATTCTGACTTCATAATCATGAAACAATTGATACCATAATTGTTTCATGGTATGTAGATGCTCTTAAGCTTCACCACTGTACAATGCATTATAAATATATTCAACCCGTCCATCTTGTATCTCGGGTCCAACACATATAATATTGCAACAATATCTCCAACTTAGACCAATAAGAATTAAACTTCTCTACCATTTGCTCTGTTATAGTCTGAATCACTGTATTGGGGGTTAAACATCCACAATGATAAAACATGCTTTATGTTGGACATAATGCTAAAGATACAGTGCAAAGTTGGATATTAGCCATCAAAATTCTTGATCTATGGTTGTCAAAAGTTGTTACATTCATTTCACTCTTTCCTTTCATAAGGTTAGGGGTCAAAAATGTTTGACCTCCTACAATCATCTTCCTTCTAGTGCATGATTCTATATGTCCCTTTAAATGTGACATTCCTCCTTTCGAACCACTTGAATGCAACTTTTGACAATAATTCCAATCTACTTTTTCAATTTCATTAGTCGATATAGTCTTCTTAAAGTAATTCCAAACTTCACTTTTATGTTGACTAACTTGAGTTCTAATTGAACTTCTATCATCACTTGGTGTCAGAATAGAAGTTTCCACTTCTACCTTCGATACTGGATTAGAACTCTCAACTGAAAGAATATGCTTATCCATCTGACAAAAAACATATAAATATTTGAGGTTAGAAAATGTTTAAGAAAATAAAAAAATGTCCAAACTTTGAATATGCTAGAGTTTCAGGACTTGCATGTTAGAACAAAATAATTAAAAAAACAACATTATTAACAAAAGACAACTTGTGTTTAATGCATATTCATAGATAGCCTCTAAGGTGGCTCAAAACCTAGTAAAAGCAAGAGCCTGAAACCCAATAATGTGGAAGAAGCTATATCTATTCTTAGTTCAAAGTTCATCATCCTATTATTTCCAAAAGTTTTCTTATCATTCATGTTTGTAAGCAAATTCAAAGATGAGCAATGTATAATGAGAACTCTGTATGTGTGTAATGTTTCATATATATATATATATATGCTTAATGATGTTTTAACTATTATGTAATCTATTTTTTCTTCTCATGCTTATAATGCAGTCTCCAAGTTTCTTGATCAAAAAGTATTGAAAAAGTCTAAACTGTTTGAGGGAATCTTACAAAACATGCTTATGTGCTTCTTGTCATTCCCACGTATATAGTTTCTAACTGTCAAATTTATTCGGGTTTGTTGGATGATAAGAAATATAATTATCACAATCAACAACATAAACTAGTATCTTTTCTATATGAAATAAAACAATAGACTGGCACTCAAAATGATAGATAATTGCTTTGTTAGAAACAATGCAATGTTGAAACGATAACCCAAAAATTGCGCAGAAGATAAGAATCACAATTATAGCCTGAGGCATCAAAACCATGATGACCAATAGGAAATGATTTATCTTTGTGGCATTTCATCAAACACATTATAAGCAGTATCTCATACTCCTAATATTAACATACAAAGTTCTCAAATTAGCCACATGAGTTCTCAAAACAACCGAATTATCCAAGAGAGAATGAGAGATTATCTTATTAAATATGACAGTTTGATAGTTTGGCATAGGTGACTTGAATATTTCGAAGAAGAACTTGTCATTGACGATAGAAGAAGAATAATGAAGGAAGAACAAGAAAAAAAAGAAGAAGAACTGGGTGAGGGTTGGGGGAATGAAGGGAGATGGATGGAGGCAGTGTTGAGGCTGAGGGGCGAGCATCGAGAGCAAGATTGGAGAGCATGGGAGGAGGTTAGGTTGCTAGCACTTGGCAGTGGCTTTCGTTAATGAGAGGCAAAATGATATTTTTGCTTGTAATAAAACGACATCATTTTGTATTGTATTTTATTAATTGTCTTATAAATTAAACGAAGTCGTTTTACTCTTAAAGCAAAATGAAATTGTTTTGATGGTGGAAGAAATATTTTTAACATAAACAAAACGACGCCGTTTTGTAGCAAACAAAATGATGTTTTTTTGTTTAGATCAATCACTGTGCGGGCCACGGCCCATCGCTCACAGGCAATGACTCAACCTGATTTTTTTCAAGCTATACCAAACTAGCCCGTGGCCTTACCCCTAGGCCGATATGAGCAAATCAAACCCATTAACCTCGGGCTAGGCATTTTTTCTATCCTTACTTTCATCTATCTTATGATCATTATTGTTTAATATTAGTTTATTTGTTAGTTTAATTTTTAATTAAAATCCAAAATATGATCCTTAGGTTAGATAATAGAAAATTGGTAACTACTTGTTATTACAGTCTTTATAGGATCAACCTATACTTGTCTATGATAGAAATAGCTATGTCGTGTACTTGCAGTAAATTTAACATTAACCTAATCCGATTCAATCAGTTTTTGATATTTTTTGTGCTTATAATTTATTTGAATCAAGAGATTCAATTAAGTTTTTTGTATTAAAATAATAAAAGTTGGTATCTTAACATACTTATAAATATCAAGTTAATAAGAAATTAAAGAGAGATCTTTTTAATTATGAGTTAATTGTCTTTAAGATTGCTTCAATTCTAATTTAATTAGAAGTAGTTTTGAGAAATTTAGAGATTGCAACTCAAATTCTATATATTTAAGTTAGAATTACTTGATTAGATATCAAGAGAGAGTAATCAAAACCTTTGGGCATCTAGGCTCAAGCATAGTTGAATTAGTAGGAAAAGGGAAGACAAAACAAGGATGGAATAATCCTAAGTTTCCATTATTGAGTAACTTTGATTTTATTGTTACTTTATTATTCATTTATCAAGTTTTATTAGTTTATTTTAATTCTTAGTTAGTTCAATCTTTTGGTTTCCTTAAACAAAGTGCTATTCAAATTGTTATCTAGCAATATTCAATCCTTGTGGGATCCATATCGGTTATATTACAACTTACAACTCGTGTACTTACAACATAGCATAAAATAAAGCAAAAACCAACATTACAAAAAAAGTTAGAAGCTTTGATCAAGAAGATTAATATTATAAGTTTGGCAGCTTAAATAACATAAGTAATGCATTGTGATATTTAAGGTGGTGCAACCTTAACTAGAAATGTTATGCACCTAAAAATATAGGAAAACTAACCAAGTAGGTTAATTTTATAGGTAATTGGCTTTAAAATAAATCTATAGTAATACCTAGAATTTAGGGTAGAGAAACTACGTTAGTTTTTTAATGGAATAATCAAGGTTATAAAGGGAAGGACTCCACTCAGATTTCAGCAAAAATAGTAGTTATAAAGGAAGCCAAGTCTCATGAAAAAATTATTTATTGCATCTAAAGCTCACTTCTAAAGGATCAAAGTATCTCTTCTAAATCATTAAGCCTCCATCTATAATTTAGAAAATCATATTGTCTTCAAAAAATAGTTAAGTACTTTGCTTAGTAACATTGAGCCAAACTTGAGGAAGAAAGTAAATATGGTTACTTTAAGGAGTGGGAAAGGAGGTAAAAGCTAAATACAAATAGAAAGAGAAGAAGAAGAAAAAGAAAGAGAAAGAAGAGAGAGGTCAAAGTGTACCAACGAAAAATTCCATACTCATGTAGACTTAATAAAGATACATTGGAAAATTTTGGAAAATTTTTAGATCTTTTAAAACAATTACATCTTAACCTTCTTTTAAAATCTCCTTTACAAATGTCAAAGTATGACAAGTTCTTAAAAGATCTCCTTTCTAACAAAAAAAGAATCAAGGAGTTGTCAGTGGATACTTCTTGTAAGGAGTGCTGCACCATCTTGTTATACAATCTGCCCTAAAAAATCAAAGATCCCAAAGTTTTACTATTCCTTTTGATAATAGAAAATTTTCAATTAAAAGGGAACTAGTAGACTTAAGTGCTAGTATTAATTTGATGGTATATGAAATGTTTAAGAAATTAGGGTTAAGTGAACTTAAACTAACTAGGATGAGCATTCAATCAACAAATAGGCCAATTAAGTATCTTAGGGGCATTACAAAAGTTATTTTAGTTAAGGTTGCTAACGTTATCTTTCATTTAGATTTCATTATTATGGATATGATGGATGAGGGAAAGTTCTCTTAATCTTAGGAAGAACTTTACTAGCTACTATTAAAGATATCGTAGATGTGCATGATGCAAAATTAATCCTCAGGGGATACGAAAGTAGGTTCTAAGATTTCTGAAGCCATATGACATCCCTATTCATAAAGATGATACATTTTTTTAATACATAAGCAATTGGTGCTAAAGTTTCTTATGTTATGCATGGAATTATCACAAAGGATCAATTAAAGACTTTATATTAAGCAAGGTGAAGAAAAGGAGATGGATGACCCCATTTTATTAAAGTATATCACATATATTAAAGGCTAATAATCCTATATATTAGTATTAAGTAAGGACTCTGCCTAGATGACTCTTAGAAAAGTGCTTGTTGGGAGGTAGCATAATGGTTTAAGTATGTTTATTTCTATTTGGTAACTTTACATATCCTTAGTAATAGTTTTTAGTATGTTTTTTCCTTAATGTTCATTTTCGTGACATGTGTTCTTAGTTAAAAGTAGTTTCTTATGTCATAGATTTAAGTGTTTTTAATATATTCTTTTACTTTTGGATTGTGATATCCATCACTAGTTCATACTTTTGAAATAGTTATAAAGCCTTTTATTGTCAAAGGAGTACTAGTTATCTTAATTCTTTTCTTTTCCCTTATTTTCTATTTTCCCATTGTTCTTATATGTTTGTACATTAAGGATCATGTGCAACTTAATTATGCAAGAGGGAATTAATTTGTTATTCTTATTAATTTGATTATAATTAGCTTAATATGGAATAATTATAGAAAAGTTTTTAACTTTGAAAGAAAATTAATTAAGTTAATTCATTATAGGTATGGTTGTTTTAAGATTTAATTTGTTTATGCAAATAGTTATAAGTATTAATGATTAATTTAATTTTAGTTTGCTTCATTAATTTTAAAAATGGATACTTAATTTGAAATATAATACTTTTTTTTATAATTTGGACGGACAATTGAGTTATAACTCAAATTTTTTTTAAATTTTATCATCCCACAAAAATGTGTAAATAAGTGAGCATAAAATAAATTCAATCAATTAGCTTCAAACCAAGTAAAAAAGTTAAAGTTAAAGAGTGGTGTTAGTAGCCATTCAAACAATAACCTAATTTCATAACCAGGAGTATTCATAACAAGGTAGTTACTCTAGCATTAAAGGATTACATGACTTTTCAAAAAAGCCTTTATAATGCTCCTTTATTAATTTATGGCTAGTGTTTTGTTGTTCTATCAATAGGAAGTATAAAGATATTTTAAAATTGATGCGTGTTTCTCATATATGTTAAATTTATATATTAGTTGAATTTTATAAATTGATTTAAAGTTTAAAGAAATGTGGATTTAAATTGAATTGATTTATAACTTGATGTAAGTAGTTGCCTAACAAATCGATTGAATTTATAACTGAATGAATAGTATAGAGACTTAGTTAATCCAATTGATTTGTTAAATTCTTTCTCAAAATTTTTGCCTATTTAAGTTAACAGTGTGAGATTAATTTTCTCAAGGGCAAACAAATGCTTATGTATAAGGGAATTTGATAAGTTCTAAATTGTCTAGGTTTTTAGCATGATTTTGAGATAAATTTTCTTTTATTTGGATGATTTAAATAAGATTTGATACTTAATTTAGTGTTTATTTTCTTTGTAGGTCCTATTTTAGATCTCTAATGAAAAAATATCAAATTTAGGATAATTTAGGGCAAAGTGAAGCAATATTGTACAAATTAAAGTAACATGGAATCTATGTACATAAACTTGGATCTATTTTGTATGTCATGGAAGTTTAAAGGTATTCAATCTAACACCATTCTATATTAGGGACCTATATCAATAGTACTTTTTAATATAAAATATGCTTTTTTTAGATTTCAAAAATATAGATTTGTGTTAGACCCATATTAGTCCAAACACTTTTAATTTTTTAGGTTTTATGAGAATAAAAAGGAAACTTTTGGTATTAGAAAAAAAAATCATTGCAGAGTCAAATTAAAGTGCCTTGAGATAATAAAAGAACAATTTTCCAAAAAAAAGGGGACTCTATTAGGATTAAAGTGAATAAGATGGAGAGCCAAATTGTGAATGATTTCTTTTATCTTTTATCTTTATTGTTATTAAGCTTCTTATTCTTAGCTTAAACTAAATTGGAATAATGAAAAACAAGTTCTAAAATATTTAAGTTGCTTGATATTATAAGGTATTTATCCAAAAGAATAAGCTTGAATCGTGGAATAGATTGTTTATGTTCCTTTTTATAATTTATTTAATCTTGAAAGAAGTTTCTTTTCGATAATAATAACTTGTATGAAAAGGTTTTTCTTTTACAAAAGAAGAATTATTTCAAAGTTAAAAGATATATATTACACAGGGTCAAGTCCTATCAAAGAGACATATTGTTTCAAAAAGACACATATCCATCCAGACAAACATGTGCTTTCAAAGGTACCTTTTTATGATTTTATAAATAAGAGAGGTATTTGTAAGAAATGAGAGACAAACTTTAAGAATGGTAGTAATAGAACTCTTGACGTTGATGTATCTTAGGGGAGTCTTCGCATGTAAACCTAATTCCAACCTTAGGATGAAAAATACTTAAAATCCAAGTCATAAGAAATTAGAACCTTAATGTTGTTTTCAAATTATGGAGAAAAAAAAACTCGACCCTAACTACCCAATAATGAGAACCAAAGTTATAAGGATTCTAATCACTATAAATTGTAGTAACAAGATCATATTAAATTTTTGTTAAAGAATAAAATAATTGAAAATGTTCATCTCCTATAGGCTAAAGCTTAGATGTCCTTTATGCAAGAAATCTCCCCTTACATATATGAACCTAAACCCATCTTCAATTTTAAAAATAACTTTTATACTCCCAATATTAACTTACCTTATATATTATTTATTCTTACACTCTATATTAGCTTGGACCTTATTTAAATCCATAAAAACTTTTTCCTTATAATTACCACCATTATTAACATGTTCATTAGAAGGAAAAGGTTAGATATACAAAAGAGTTAAAGGATTAAAGATGTAAACAATTTAAAAAGGAGAATAAGAGGTAGTAGAATGAATTAACCTATTATATGCAAACACAAGATATTAAAAAAAGTTCTCCCATTATTTCAAGTTATTTTGAAAGATAAACACATAACAAAGTAGTAAGCATCCTGTTAATTACTTCAATTTGTCTATCTATTTGAGGATGTGCAATAGTAGAAAATAAGAATTTAGTTCTTAATTTATTCCATAAAGTATACTAAAAATGACTTAAGAACTTAACATCTCTTATTCAACAAAGTAAGCCAAAAATGACTTAAAAACTTATCATCTCTATTACTAACTATAATTCTAGGCAATCTATGCAAAAAAATTATTTTCTTAAACATAAATTAGTAATATGTTTTGCATCAATAGTTTTAGAACACACGATGAATTGTATAATTTTACGAATTCTACTCCTTAATTAAAACATCATAGGGTCTCAATTTCCTTAAGAAAAAACTTTTTCTAAGGGACTTCATCACAAAAAATAAACCCATCTTGTTAGGTATACTAAAGTCTCTAATAAAATAGGATAAAAGTGACTTGTTGGATCTTTTTCCAAAGGATTGGAAACTAATACAAAATTATAGAGATCACCCCAATGGAGGATCCTTGTGGTGTACAATTCTACCAAGATTTCAATACTTAAGACCTTAATCATAGCTCAAATCATTCACCTTGAAGCTCTCCTTTTAGAACTAAAAACTAGATTGCATACTAATTGACTGATGTTAAGAATATCCTCCATAACTTCACTCTTTGGAATTCAGAGTTGGATAAATAGATAAATGTTACATCAAAAGATAGATTTGAGTTCTCCAGTTTGTAGAAGAGGTGAACAAATTGATTTGAACTTATATGTACAACTGGTTGCACTTTATTCTTGTCAAAAAGTAAAAACTATGCGATAATTATAGTAATGTTCATGATGTGAGCCAGTAGACCATTCCCTTCCTAAGAACTTTATAGATTCTTGAAACTTATGGATTTTTAATCTAATCTCTAGTTGTCCTAAAAAAGGATTTTCTCTAAAACTAAATCCTTAATAGCTTGTTTTTTTATAGGAATGATTTAATCCCCCTATGTTCCGAAAATTCATAATCAAAGTTAAAAGGTTAAGTATCCACACCCTTGGGCTATCTTCTTTTCCTACCCGACTTTTAGATTATTAAGGGTCTAATACTTAAGTGGAATGTTGTGGAAATTGATCTATAGTGGAATTGTTTTAATTCTAGATTTGTCGAACTTCAATCTAGGTGCCCATTTTTGGAAGAACATTAGTTGTCCACCAGTATGCCAAAGGCTAGATTCCATCACCTTATTTATGATATCTACATCAATAAATTTAAACAAGAAGGTATCCTCTTTAGTGAGAAGAACTTTATCTAGTCGTTTGCCTCCCCATCTACTAAGAGCCCAACTTTGAAATAGGGGAAATGTAAGCCTTCTGTTTAGGAAACAAGCTACCAAGTTGTTTCTTTATTGTTTAACTCCATCTTATGGCAGTTTAGGTGACTGTGTCATATAAAAAAGTGGCTTTGGAAATATCTGGGAGTCTTTCTTAAAATGTAAGCAACCACCATATTCCTCTATGAAGTTTTTCCCTCAGTTGGAATAGCTAAATTATGCTTGATTAGAGTGTTTTCCTTCAATAAATTCCTAGCTTTCAATAAAGGTAGGAAGTGGTTTTGTTTTCCAACCTTCGGGGTGGAAGAGGGGAATATGTTGTTGCCTCCTACGAAGGCTTCCATGAAGCCTTCCCAAATAGGAAAGTTATTCGCTTCTGTACCAGACAATCGCCCAAAGTAGAAAGGCATCAAATTCTAAAGAGAGAAAATAAAAAATCACCTTTGTTGAACTAAGTTCCCCCTACTATTATATCTATCATTTGTGTTTTTAATTTAGTTTAAAGCATTGTAACATTTTTTAATCTGCAACCAAATGCAAAAACTATAAGTTAGGAACTTCCTAGGTACATCCATGTATCTCTCTTATGTCTTATTGGGAATTTCTCTGTTAAATTGTCCCAAGTGGTTATAGGACTACACGTATTGACATTAACATTATTTTTTACAATCCCTTAATGAAAATGGAAACAATCTCAATGGTATGTAGTCAATTGCTTATTTGATTTTGAAGCTATTGCATATCTCTAAAAGGTTGACTATATGTGCTTTAGAATCCTCATTAGGTAAACTATCAAATAATATAAATTGTTTTAAAGAGAAATAATAATTTTATTAATCTTTAGCACAAACTATAATACTACTACAGTATAGGACCATATACAAAGTTAAGTGCAATACAAAATGAGAACAAAGTTACAAATTCAAAGATTCCATCAGAGCTACAAAGTTAAATTGTTGCAATATCTAAATAATATTTAGCTTTATTTCAAATTTACTTTTTGCAACCACCATCTAGCTATGTTGTATTATGTCTCCATAAATGATGGCTTAATATAATTAAACATCATATTGTGCTCTATCTCCATAACATGTTTTTAGATTTTTCAGACAAATGATATATTTCATTCTATAACTATTTAAAGAAGTGTTTTCTTAATTTCAAATTTCAAATGGTTTATTTTTGGTTATACACCAAGTAACTTAAAGATGAAATTAAAAATAAAATTGAGCATAAAAATATTGAATTAAATAAAAATGTAAATAAATAAATGACAAGCTTAATTTTTTCTTACTTTCTTTAATATTATAGATTCCTAAAACCATTTCAAAGACTTATTGTGATTGTTTGATCATTTTTAACATTAATACTATCAACTTTAGATAAGTGCACTTATTTTTGTGAAAGTATAGTAATGTATAGAGTATCATTCCAAAAAAGATCTATTAAGTACCGAACCTTATTTTCTTATTATTGTCTAACCAAAAATAAGAATTGACATTATTTAAATTAACCTTAAAATTATTTTTAAGAAAAATTAAAATTCCACAAAAACAAGATAAAATCAATAATCAAAGAGAAAAGCATCAGATTTAATGAAACACTTAGAAAAGAAATCTCCCCAGTATAACTTTTATATTTATGATTTAATTAACCTAGATCGACACGATTTTTAGATTTAATTCGAGTTACAATTGCCTATCCTCAAATTGATTAAAAAATTATTCAAAATCCTATTATGATGAGTGAGACATTTTCTCCCCCCTCACTCTTAGTTTTCCAGCACCTTCTAGTCACACCTCTAATTTGAGTTTCCCTTTATGACCATCACCTGGAAAATTTTGTACCTTTCTCTCCTTCTTAGTTTCCTTCCTTTTTAGGCATACCCTCTACTAAGATATCTTTAAGAAAACATATTGTTGCTTTATCCTCTGGCTCCTCTCAATATCCTCTAGCGTTTTACTTTCCTCCTACTCAACTCCATCGTTCTTCTAAAAACCCCTATCTCTCCTTAGTGCTCCCTTTAGCTACTTCTAATTCCACTTAAAAGTAGGCCCTTCATCCCTTTAGGTTCTCCTCCTAATACTGTGCGGCAACACTTTCTATTTTTCCAACCATTCAGGAATACCTTATTGCCTCCCTAACCCCTTCTTTTCTCTCTTGCTCTACCTTTTTCCTTACTTCTAAAGATTCTCCTCCTTTCTCTTCTCTAGCTCCCTCAAAATCTTGGCTATAGGGGATTATTCTCCTATAACTAAATTGTGTTTCATCTCTCCATCCACTTTAGAAGATAATCGCTTAGTTTCTTCACCCATTGAAATACTTAAAGATGGAGCTGCTCATTAGGTAAGCATATTGGTTGTCTTCTATTGGGAAAAAAAACACTTCTTACCTTAAATAAAGGCTTAGATAACCTATAGATGTGGAAAATTGAGCTATAAAAACCCTAGTGATATAAGAGGAATCCTTTTCTCTTTAAGTTCATAAATAAGCTAGAGGTCCGTAAGATTCTTGAACATGCTCCACAACACTTCTTTTGGAAAAACCCATTTTTCTCTAAAAGTAGGAGGCAACTATGACCATTGAAAAAAGAAAAAAAAAGTATATCCTTATTTAGATCAACTCCTATAACACTCCTTTTAAATATAGCCAATTTCTAGTCTAAGTTACCCTGCTATTTGACTACTTAGAAAACTTAATTTCCGAGATAAGTATATTGTTGGTGTATAGAGAGTGAGACTTTCAAAATTTTATGTGGAGAAAGAAAGCTATGAGGAGTTGTTTGATATCTTAAAAATCTTAAGGTTAAGTGATGAAGGAGGCCTCATTAAAGTAGAAATTATTCCATCATTCCTTTGGAAACCTAGCTTTCAATCCACCAATAAGGTTTGGAAAGCTTAAAGAAGGAATTTTACCAATTGAACTTAATAAGAACTCAAGATAGTTAACTCTTATCTTTAAGCTCATTCCAAGCTACATATGGACCCGGTATGCAACTCCATTAAATCAATCTCTAACCCTTGTAATCAACCCTTTACTTTAACTCTATATGAAAATGAACTTGCTAAGGTATAAGTCCACTCCTATCATAATGCATAGTGGGCTTCTATTTCTGACCTTAGGAAGGAGATTGTAGTGATTATTTCTCCTAATCATAACACTTTTAAGATCCAAGAACAAATTGAACCTTGCATCTATGCACCAAAAAATGATGAAGTTCTCCATCTTCATATACAATGTAAGGGGGTAAATAACGCTAATAAAAAGCAAGCATTAGAAGATGTGTTGCTCCAAAAAAAAAAAGTAGCCTTTTGGAGATTAAAATAGAAGTTGATTCCTTTTCCAAAGAACTCTGGTTTATTAATAGTAGCTAGAAGACACTGTTTAACCACCATTTTCACTGTTGTAGGATTATTTGGCTTTTGATCTCAATCTCATTATAATGGATAAATCAAGAGCTTCTTACTAGGCTATTCATCTATTTACATATATTATGTTTTAAAACACTTAAGTGGAAATAACCTTTATCTATGCCCATAACATGGCATCTCAAAAACTCTTACTTAGGGAAGATATCAACATGTTAGCTAGCTCTATCATCTATCGTCATCTTGTAGTCGGTGATTTTAACAAAATTTTATTTACATATGAAGCAGAAGGGTACATCAATATTATAATCCAAGTTGATGACTTTAGACATTATTTGTTTAATTTTGGACTAAAGGACATCACTTATAAAGGATTTAATTACATTTGGAGTAATAGACAAAAGGGGAAACTCCTTTTGATGAAAAAAAAAATCTTGACATGATTAATGGAGCATAGACCTTAACATTTACTAAAAGCATTTGTGAATTTCTAGCCCCTATGTTCTTAGAACACTATCTTAATAATGTTAAACTAAATGTTAGCAACTATAAGAGAAGAAGTCCATTCAAATTTATAACTTCCTGTCTAGTCATCCTAAATTTCAAAATGCAATCTTTAAAGGCCTTTCCTCTCCAACTAAAGGTTATAAGTCTTTTAAATGTTGCGTAAGACTAAAGGCTATGAAGGAAAAGCTTAAAAAGCTTAACTCCAAAATTGGAGTTAATCTCTACAATCTATAAATATCTCTAGGGATAAAATGATTAGGGTATAAAACACTCTATCTTCCTCTCTAGGGAGCATGGTTTTCTTGAATGAGGAAAATTTTGGCTCTTTGTAACAAATCAAATATCTTTAATAACCACAACTCTCTCCTTGTATAAAGATCCAGAGTTTTATGGTTAAAAGACAGGGATGGAAAAATCAAGTTTTTTTTTTTCCGCAATTCCATTATGAGCAAGAATAACCTTAACTCTCTTAAGGATAGCTCATGGATCAATTGATATAACTAAGAACATCTTAAAAACTTTGCTCTTTAATAGTTTAAAGGAATCCTATGAAATTTTAAATACCTCCCTTTGGATGTTGCTACCCTAAAATCTTTCATTCTTCGATCTATCTTTGATCAATAACTTCTAATGTCTAGTGCTCGTTAAACACATAATTTTCAGTATGAATCCCAAAAAGCTCCTAAGGCCTGATAGTTTCAATGTGTTATTTAAAGCATAGTTAGGGATACCCTGACTGGGGATGTCCTAGAATTCTTCAATTCAAGTAAGTTGCTCAATGAGCTTAACAGGAACTTCATTTCCTTTATTTCTAAAAACTATAACCTTAACATAATATATGATTATAGACACATCTCCTATTGTAACATGGATTATAAGATCATTTCTAATTTTAACCAAAACTTAATACAATTATGCAATTCATGACTAATTCTAGTAAAGGAGTATTCATTGGTGATAATATCCTTTCACTCTAAGATTTATTCAAGTACTATTATAGAAATGTAAATATTAGAATTTATGCATTTAAAATTGATTTTTAAAAAATATTTAACTTAATTAAATGGGACTTCTCGTTTATATTTTTAAAGGTATTTGATTTACCCTTTAAGTTCACCAACTAGATCCAATCAATCTCCACTAGGTTTCTTTTAAACTCCCTAGAATCCTTCCAATAAGTTTCAGGGTTATCTATTAATGGTGACAAAAGTAACTTCATCTTTTTTATTAACACTTAGGAATTAGAAAATGTGGTGGCTAATATCTTTGGTTTTTAGCTTACCCATCCTCCTTTTAAATATATTGGGATTCCTATGGTGGCCTTATGAAAAATTTAACATTATCCTAAACCTCTTTTTCATGATATTTATAAGAGAATAGGAAGTTAGAAGAATAAGTTCCTCTCAACTGGTAAAAGACTCTAACTTATAAAATCTATTCTTTATGGTTTGTAGGTCCATTGGTTATATCACCTCTTACTTTATATTAAAGTCACAAAGGATATTGAAAGTCTTCTAAAGAACTATTTCTGGAGTGGGAATCTCAGTAACGATTTTAAAGAAAAAGTTAAATGGATGGAGGTTTACAAATCCAAAAGGCTAGATAATCTTGGGATTAGGATTAATGGTGAAGGCCCTAAACTACACCCTAGTAGACATGGTATATGTTCATGAAAGCACATATATGATAGGTTTTAAAAATTGTGATCAGAATGAGAGTTTCATATGACTTGAATTTTGGTGTTGATGGACTATAGTTAGTAACTTGGGATTAATTGATGTCATTAGAGCATTGAGGTATTAAATTAAAAGGTACATTTAGACTCAAAAAATTTTCAAGTGACAAGTTAAGTTAGTACATAAAAATTAGTATGATTAAGCTTATGAATTATTGACATTTGGCATCATTTAATGTGTGACATTTGGCAACATAATAAAAGGACAAGTGGCTTAATTAAAGTGTTACAAATGACAACTTAAGTGGTGGGCAAATGGGCTTCATGCCTTAGTTAAGCTAGTGACACCTAGCTGGTGATGAAGAAAGTTTCTGCTGGAGTAAATCCAACTGTGTCCATTCTTCACCTTATTTCCTTCTCTCCACCGAAACTCCCATTTTCTCTCCAACGTCTGGAATTTTTGCTAGACTTTGGATTGTCATCATTTGAATTTTGGTAAGCTACTGAATCTAGAAAAAGGTTCTACTAATTTTCTATACTATTGTTATGTTGATGCTGAAAGTTGCACATTAAACTTAGGTATGTGATGGTTGTTTGGAAGCTTGGTTTAGCTGGATTCTTGGTGCTGAATTTGAAGTTTAGTGAGGTAAGGGAACTCTAAAATTGGTATCGTGTTAGAACATGCATTGTTTGATGTTTGAAGTGGATAAAATGTGTGTTGGATTAAGAAATAATTGAGGTTAGAAACTTGATACATGCTGGATACTTGTTAGAAGGAGTAGTTCCACTGCATAGGTATCAGTATTTTAGCCATATCTTGACCTATAGGTATCCAAATAGGATAATTTTAAATTCAGATTAAAATAGATACATATATCAGGTATCCAAATAGGATAATTTTAAATTTAGATTAAAATAGATACATATATCTACAACTTTCATGAAGGAATCAAAATTTATTTATGTCAGTAAGGGTTTTGAAATTTGGTTTGACTTGAGTTCTAGTTGTTATCTATGGTTAAGAACAGTATGTAGTATTTTGGGTATAAATCTCAGAATAATGAACCAAATTGAATTAAATTTATTTCTTTTGAAACTTAATACATAGAGAAACATTTTTTTAAAAGAACAAATTGTCTAAAAATGTCATTTTCTAGGTCATAATGGCTATAACTGACCAAAAATCTGTCCTATGAAAACAACCGCTTGAAGGTTTCGGGTCACTTATCCCAAAATTGTGGGAAATGGTTTGGAAGGTGAAAAACATGGGGTTTTGTGCAATTCATGAGCTAGATAAGGTTTAGTTAATTTATTTGGTACAATAGGACTTAAACGGACTTGTTTAAGGTGTGTTTGAACTTAAATTGGTATTCGATGTGATTAAGTTCCAAAAGCTTATATATTATGAATTGGCAATGGATATTTATGAATTGGGAATTTTTGAGATAACATTGTGATAATTTCGAACCATCAGTGTCCGAGGAGTTTAATATTTGGGATTGTGTTAGAAGTGCTTCCTATTTATGATGACTCAATACCTTTATTGATATGTTATTGCACATAGCTGTAATTGTATGTGTTAGTTTGTTTGGAAATCAATGAATATGTCAAGTTGAACAAAATGGAATAAAGTTGTGTGTGTTGCAATATGTTCCTTATATGAGAATTATGAAATGAACCTCTTTTGTATAAAAATATTAAGTCCTAGTCATGGGTAAATAGGTATACCTAGAAGGGTCTACAGCTACTCCTGTGACACTTCGATGTCTTCTATTACTAACACTTCGGTATCACCTAACTTCAGTGTCTCCTATTATTGACGTTAACCACTTCTGTAAGATGGATTAGCAGTCTAACTTGTTTTGTATTCTGATACATGTTTAGTTTTGATATAAACGAAGTCTGTTCTGGTTCAAATCATGTTCTGATCTAAAGGGTTTATACCCTATTCTTATATTTAGTTCTGACATTTGTACATTCTAATATAAGACTTAAATGATTTGCTTCAACATGAGAAATATTCTATATTGATAAATTATATTTAGTTTTGAAATACATTGTGTTTGAATTCTGATACTAGTGAGTTTTGCTCTGGAACAAATATATATATATATATTATATTTTACTATGTTACATTCTGTTATGTGATTTATGATATTTGTATTATTTTGATATATTTAACTCTTGTCTTAGGCAACATTCGTATATCCTTCCAGGGATTATGCGGGTGTTACAAATAGAACAATAAACAACAACCTTTTATCAATAAAGAACTTGGAAGTTGTTTATGGATCAAGAATCTCTTTAATTAAAATGGGTACATACTCAATACCTAAAAGGCCAAAATTGGTGGAAAGTCTTAATTAGAGTCAACACTTTGTTATCCTTAGTTTAAATGCTCAAGCTAAGGAACATTTTAGAAACTTCCATCAAGCACATATTAGGGAATTGAGATAATATTTAGTTTCGATATGATTTTTGGAACCCTAGTATCCTTCTACACCTTCTTCCTAACGCTTCTAATGTGAAGTTTAAAATACTCACTTCCTCCAAAGTTAAAATAATTATCAACAATAATTATTGTTCATGGTCACAATCTCAATTTGAAACTTTCTCCTCCATTACTAATGCAATGCCTAATTATCAACCTATCTCTAAGAAGGAGGTTTAGTTTTCTTTTATTAAGGCAGAACTTATGTTGTTTTATTAATAGGTCATAGTCTAGAATCTTTCCATCTCTAAGTACCCTGGATTGACCTGGTGTGGTCCATTTTAAGCCTCCTTAAAGCTTCGTTTTCCCTATAGCTAAAAATCAAAGAAAGGCCAAGCACCAAAGACATGTTGTACTATGGATCTCTCAGTAATCAAATGTTCTTCTCTTCAACATCTCTCAAGAAAACCTTTATCAACTATTCTTTAATTGTAGCTTTGTTAAGGCTAACTAGGAGAAAGAACTTATGCTCCATATCCTACAATCCAATGTTATTTCTTAGAGATAAATCATGTATTAGGCTTGTAATATCAAACATAAAACTAAGAACGAAGCAAAGGCATTTAGGATTGCTCTAACTTACATAGTCTATTTTAGGATCTTCTATAAATGAAAAAAGGATGCAATTATGTCTTCAATAGATAGTTATAGTAATTAAACCTATAATTTCTTTATATTCCCTTCGCTTAATATCGATCAAAGTGCTTTATTTTATTCTCGAGAAACTATTTATTTATGGTTCCCCATAATTGTAGAAGGTTCCAAAGATTCTATTTATATTTTATTCTTTTATTTCCTTCTTAAGGTTGTAATTTTGATTTTACACGTATGTAATTAAGACGTACATTAATTTCTATATATTTCTTTTAATGTATATATAGATGTTGCCTACATAATCACAAGAGTTTGCTTTTACGTTAATATATTATTGGTAACGAAAGAATAAATTGTTGCCTAAAAAAATTCACTTTGTTGTCTTTTAAAGACTTAAAGTGTTGCAATATCTATTTAACATTGTTGCTATAGTCTGAAACTAATATGTTACCTTAGTCAAAACTTTGTTATGGACGATCAATCACAATAATCAAAGAATAGTGGAAAAAATAAATGAACACATAGATTTACGTGGTTCACCAAAATATAGCTACATCCACGGGCGACTAGGGTTTTTATGCACTATGAATTATTTTCTGATAATATGATACACTGTGGGCCTGGTGTAAAGTCCAATATATTTTATCAGGCTCCATATCTCAACAATTCTCCCACTTGGAGACTAATCCAGTCAACCCAATCTTCATTCTCCATGCCAATGTACCCAACAAACTCACCTAGTCGTAACATCTCCCATGCTATGGTAAAAGACCAACTGAGGCCTCGCACAGCCTTAGTTTC
>JANZLD010000005.1:56225969-56236299 GCA_026413575.1 Erythroxylum carthagenense | reverse complement strand
TGCACTCAAATTGGTAATTGAATGTTTTGGGAGTGTTATTGCATTAGAAGAAGTAAAATTGGGAAGATTATGAGTGATTATGATGTTAGAATGGATGTAGGAATCATTAGAGAGGCTTTAGAGGGGTTTGGGGAACCCCTATGTCCGTTAGACAGACTTTAGGTCTGTTAAACCGACCTTCTCGGGTGAAAAAGGACCCCTAACATCGCCAATGTTCGTTAAATGGACTTTAGGTCCGTTAAACGGACTTTTTCAGGCCAAATTTGGCTCCCAACCCTGATAATGTCCGTTAAACAGACATGGATGTTTGTTAAACGGACATTCACAGGACAACTACAGTAAATTGTCATTTAGAGGTAGAATCTCGCTTTGTGGTCTGGATAAAAGTTGTAGATCTAGAAGTATGCATTTAAATAGTCAAAGAAGGACATCAATACGACATCTTTACCAAAATTTATGGCAATTGCGCCAGGACAGGTACAATATAATTGAGGATATAAACATGTTTGAATCTTTTGATCATAACTTCGTCATCTGACCTCCGAATGAAGTGATTCTTGAAGTGATAGATTCCTAAGACATTTTCGTACCTTTAAAAAATAATTGGTAACTTTTTGTGTGGATTTTATAAGGATTTATGGAAAGAAAGTGAGGAATTTGATTGGAAGAGCATGAATTGGCTGTTTACCAAACATACTGTGGGTTTTTAGGCATATCTTGAGCTATATAGCTCCGAATAAGATGATTATTGTTTCAAAGTAAACTAGATACATGGAGATAAAGTTTTTATGAAAAAATTCAAGTGGTTATTTGGGCATTTGATTAGTTTAGGCTCGCCCTTGTGGTTTAAGGTATTATGAGAATGATGACTAAACAGGGTTCTTTGAAATAACCCTACCAGAAGATCCGCTCACGCTTGATGACTCCGGAATGATTATTGGACCCATATTAGGACAAGAGTTGGGTTTCGGAAATGGTGCCCAATAGTTATGGTATCAGAGCCAAGTTCTGAGATCTTATATGGGCATTTTAGGAAAGATGTATTAAGTTAGATGCATTTTTGACAAATCTTAGCATGCCGTAGTGACTGATCCCTACTATGAGTCACATGTATAAGTCACACGCATGGGAATTTATTAAAAGTTTGAGCTAACAGAATTAATGAGAAGAATGGTGCCTTTTCATAAGTTGAGAAAAACTGAAAGTTTTGAAGGATTAGAAATGGGAAATAGTACATGGTCAAATATGACAGATAATGAGTCTACGCATCTGTTTGGGTGGAATTGAATATGACACTAATAATGTATTATGGTTTATATCCCCAAATGTGATAAAAATATGAATGTATTATCATGGTTTGTTTGAGGAAAATAGGGAGACAAGTAGGAATGATGAGATTAAAGTGTACAAGTAGAATGAAATGAAAACAGAAATTGCTATGATCTTAAGGAGATGAATTAAGAACTCAGATGGTTATTCGATGAGTATGACAAGAGTTGCAATCCACTGTAAGAAGATATTAGGGGAATTGAGACCAGAATTTCATAATGATTATGCATCAATAGTTCTGAATTAATTGAGGATATGGATATGTAAGATGAAAAAAATGATGACAATAGAAAAATGAATGAATTGGGTGAATCAACACAAAAGGTATAGAATATAGTGAGATAGGCATAAGAGTTAAGCGTATTGACACTATAAAGATGTGAACTATGAAACGAAGGTAAATTGTTTATAAGAATATCAAATTCCAAAGGTGTCTTAGATTCATAACGTGTGATATGTGAATATGCTAGTAAATATCAATATAATTTGATTTTGGTGTTATTGATGCAAGAAGTGGAAAATTGTGAGTAATCTAAGACATATATATATATTGAGGAACTAGTTAAGAAAGTGAACGACTAAATGAGTGATTGAAAGACCGAGTGAGTCTATTGACTATGATTTTTGGAAGCAGTTATTCAAGTGAAGAAGTTACTTGAGAGACTAATTAACATATAAGACAACATTACCTCCATTTGCTTGATTACTCAGGTAAGAATTTCGAAGACGTAATTCTTTAAAACGACAAGAATTGTTAGACCCTGAACTTTTCTTGGAAGTTAGAAATATGAAAGGAGAAATTATTGACGATTATTCATGTGTGAAGAAAAGAAGAATTTTTTAATTTGAAATGAAGTAGAAAAGGTAGCTAGGACAAGATGGGTTGTATGTGAAATATTGGAAGTTATAAGTTGAAACATGTTCATTGAGTATGCTTCGGTGTTTTAGCCATATATTTTTCTCTAGTTATTCAAATAAGATGAAATTTGATTTGTAGTAAACTAGAGAGATAGGGCTACAAATTGCCTGATGAAATTAAGTTCTAATTTAGTCTCTAAGAATATCAATTTTTTATGGAAATTGAGCACAGAATACTATTTCAGTATAAAAATAGTTTGGAATTTTTTTAGGTATAACTTTTAGATTTCTAAACCAAATTGAATGATTTTGGTTTCATTACAAAATTAATATAATGAGGAACATTTTTCTAGAAGGAAGTATTATCAAATTCCTTGAATTACATCATCAAAAAAAAGGTCTTGATTTTTGGAAGAAGTTAGGCAATGACTTGAATGAATTTTGAGGTCTTAATAAAGTATTTTTGTGAAGTTAATTAGCATGTTAATGTGAGTAAGGTTTTATGACTTGGGTTAATTGAATTATAGTATTAAGGTGGCAAGATTTCATGAGGGGCAAAATTGGCAAGTCACTTAAGCATTTAAGTTAGAAGGCATACAAGGAAGGGTAGAAGGGTCTTTGTACACTGATTAATGACAAAATTGTAATAAGAAGTGTGGGCTTGCTTTTAAGGAAGAAGCATGAACGAAATTGAGGGAGCGAAACAAAGAGAGGAGAGAAGAAGGAGAGAATTCGGTGGAGAAGAAAGGAAAGAAAGAAGAAAAGCTAGGTTTCAACTTTTCTTGGCTTTCAAGAAGGAGTTTGTGGTTGTTCAAGAAGAGAAAAAGGAAGAGGAAGGTTAGAGCTTCCATTAGAACCAAGAAATTCATTGTTTGGTGAAGATTCAAGGTAAGTTTTTGTTTTAATCTTTGGATTTTTGAGAGGGTTTTGGTTCATATAGCTTATGAAATGTATGGGTTTGGAGATTCTAAGATCAATTTTAGCGAATATGTCGTGTGGGTTCTCAATTGAGATTCCTATTGAATGGAATTTTACGGCTATTGTTAAAGGAAATCAAGGAAGGCAAGAAGAGTAAAGGGAGAGACATTTTTGAGCAAAGTATTAAGCAAGAAAATTCAAGGTGGGTTTCATGTTTATAATAAAATTAATGAGTCATAAATGTTTCCTTTTAAAGCAAGAGAATAAAATAATTTCAAATTGCTTCATAATTGTAGCATTATTGCTTTGAATGATTTGAGAAATTTTTGTATGTTTAATATGTGAATATGGTTGATGAAATGTGAGATGTTTCATGTTTATGAACAATTGTGTTTTCAAAATATGCCTTTGTGGCAAAACCTCAAGAAAATCATGTTTTCAAAATGTGCCCTTTGGGCATCATGTTCACAAGTCATGAAATACATGTTAAGTGGGTTTGGTTTGGGCCCTTAAGTATGTCAAGTGTACTTTGATTGAAGACTTCTCCCATTTGCCCGTTAGTGGCATGATGCTCCTTTACAGACTCCGATAAGTTCACGGTTACGCAAGATCATTTTGTGGGATTACGATAGTACGTTTTGTTCACGACTACATAGGACTCTTATGGGAAACGTGTAGTGCGTTCTATTTTTGAACCTAACCAAACCGTTCCGATGTATTTATGTGTTCATGATATGTTGACAAGTTGATGCATACATGATTTAGTTTTTTATGGTGAATTGGTTGAGAATTTGGAGAAATAAGTTTTTTGTGATTTTAATGTGGAATCCCTACGTTTATGAAAATGTTCAGTGGAAATGAGCTTTATGAATGGTTTTGCTTATTATCCATTATAAACATGTTACCCATGAGCTTTTAAGCTCACCCCTACTCTCTCTCCCCTATTCAGGTGATGAGTAAGAGATCAAGTGAAAATGAATCAAGGCATAAATCCTAATTTGCATGTTTTGTTTTGTTTTAGAGTAATTTATGTAAAACAAAGTTGTAATTGCATTTTAAGCAATGATTATTCAAGTGTCTTGTGTAATTTGGGTATTTTGGAATATTAATGTATTGTGACTTGAAATACCATTAAAGTTTGTAAAACTCTTATTTTATGATGTTAATGGAATATGAATTTGTGTATGGATGATTGTCAGTTTGAAATATGAATGATATATGGATGACGATGATAAATGTTGAACATGAATGGTTGATATATATATATATATATATATATATGTAACATATCAGTGAGATATTATGGAAAAGACACCTAGGGATTATGAATGATGAGATGTGGTTGAATGTGATAAGTCAAATGAGCTGAGATTTAAGAATGGATGAAGAAAATTTGGAATTTAAATGGTTATAAAATGGGGTGGAGTTGAAATATGAATTAATTAAGGATGAGGTTAAGTTGGAATTAGGTGCACTTGAGGAAGTTACCAAATTGAGAGGATAAATTTTGAATGCAAATTGTTGTTACATATAAGTAAAATATATTATGGAAAAGAAAGATAAGAATTGTGTTTGAATTTAGAGGAAAAGATAGGCTGATCTAGATAGAACTAGACAAAGTGTTCTTCTTGAAAGTTGTAGATGATCTTTCTAGTTTTCCAACGACATAAAGTTGGTAATCTTTGGGTATCGGAGTTGAGAGATATGAGCATTATAAGTGATGATGCTGTATAGGAAGTATAAACATGACAACTATGGTGAATGATGAGAGTTGTATATGTTATAAGTCTTTTGAGTTGAGGTTTGGGAGTTTAATGCACTCAAATTGGTAATTGAATGTTTTGGGAGTGTTATTGCATTAGAACAAGTGAAATTGGGAAGATTATGAGTGAATATGATGCTAGAATGGATGTAGGAGGCATTAGAGAGGCTTTGGAGGAGTTTAGGAAACCCCTATGTCCGTTAGACAGACTTTAGGTCTATTAAATGGACCTTATCAGGTGAAAAAGGACCCCCAACCTTGCCAATGTCCTTTAAATAGACTTTAGATCCGTTAAACGAACCTGCTTAGGTCAAACTTGGCTCCAAACCCTAACAATGTCTGTTAAACGGACATTCACAGGAGGGCTACAGTAAATAACAATTTTTAACCCTTTTAGAGGTAGAATCTCACTTTTGTCTTCATAAAAGTTATAGATCTAGAAGTATACTTTTAAATAGTCCAAGAATGACATCAATCCGACATCTTTAGCAAAAGTTATGGCAATTGCGCCAAGATAGGTACAATATGATTGAGGATATAAACATGCTTGAATCTTTTGATCATAACTTCGTCATCCGAACTCTGAATGAAGTAATTCTTGAAACGATAGATTCCTAAGACATTTTTCTACCTATCCACATAATTTGGTAGCTTTTGTGTGCATTTTAGAAGGATTTATGGAAAGAAAGTGAGGAAATTGGTTGGAAGAGCATGAATTGGTTGTTTACCAAACATACTTTGGGTTTTTAGGCATATCTTGAGCTATAAAGCTCTTAATAAGATGATTATTGTTTCAAAGTAAACTAGATACATAGAGATAAAATTTTTATGAAAAAATTCAAGTGGTTATTTAGGCATTTGATTGGTTTGGACTCACCCTTGTTGTTTGAGATGTTATGAGAATGATGACTAAAGAGGATTCGTTGAAATAACCCTACAAGAAGACCCACTCACACTTTATGAATCCGGAATGATTGTTGGACTCGTATCAAAACAAGAGTTGGGTTCTTGAAACGATTCCTAACAATTTCTCCCCCTATTAAAAGAATTTCTTCCTCAAAATTCTTATCTGATTGATCGGGAGCCAGGGGTATTGTTTCCTCAAATTCAGGGATCCACTTATACAGATGGATACTTTACATCAAACAAAATGCATACGTTCTTAATAGCATACTCTAGCCCTTATGCTTGAGTCTCCACTAGGGACATTACTCCAATATTCACTTTTGACTCATTACATGTTCATTTCCAATTTGTCGTTTCATTGACAATTATTAATATAAACTATCTTATCTGCTTAACCAAATTTAATGAAGTTCTTCTTCAAAAGAAGATTTCTTGCCTTTATCGTCTACACTGTTCAGGCAATCTTTATCAAACAACTATAGTCATTAGTACTATTTCAGCCATTCTTAATACCTTAATAAGATCAACTTCAACTATTCATAATATTTCAATAATTTCAATTTTTATCACACTTTACATGATCAAAATATTCCTTATAATAAAACTTAATGAAATAAGAGGCATATTAGTTTACTCTTGTGTTTTCGTATGTACCATCAAGATCATTACATCTCATAAATACAAAATTAATTCTGGCAAGTCACCAATTCATATCTCATGCTAATGATACATCAATCGCAATTGATTCTGAGCAACCTCTGAATATTCTATGCCTATTCAAAAAGTACTCCTCCATAGTAGTTACTTTTTTAGCATAATCACCTATACCATACTTCCATCGCGTTACTTTGATTCATCTCATAATTTTAACTGTAGGGATCATAGATTATCTCCTATACCATATCTAAATATAGATCTCGTATGTACTCAATCACGTTATTCACCAATGTAATCAAATTATCAGATATGTACTCATAATAATTGGTTGTTATAACCTTGAGAACTTCTACATAAGTCACTATCCTTTGTTTCATTTTCCCTACATATTTTGTTAATCAATTTGGAATTTTAGACACATAGCCATCTTGAAACTCTAATCTCAATTTCACTAAAACAATCTTATATCAGATCATAACTCTTATCACAGTAATTAAACAATCATTTTTAAATTCCAAGTTCAACCTTTCAATTCCACTTTGCACAAAACATCTTAAATCTTGTCATTTATGCCTATATCTCTATTTCTTCTCGATCAATTCATGAATATAATTTCACATCTATATCAATTTAAGTACATATCCACAACAAAATTCAGTCACCTAATTCACTGACATAACAAAAAATGTTGAATCTTTGTCTAACATATCGGATTACATATTATCTCTTATTTCTAAATACCCATAAACTTTCATTTTCTCATATCATAAAAGAGTATCATTTTTCTAACTAATTCTATCATCTCAAACTCTTAAAAATTTCTCATGCGTGCAACTTATACACATGTGCCCATGTAAGATACTAAACCTAGCGCTCTGATACCACAACTATTGGACCCCATTTTCGAAGTCCAATTCAGAGGTCATAAAAATGTGATCTCTAATACCATAACTGTTCGACCCCAATTGTTCAACCCCATTTCTAGAGGCCAATATCAGGCTCATGAGAACGGGAGCTTAACCATCGTCGGTTCATCTTCATACTTCGATACCATGTATATTGGGTCTTGGTTCCGGAAGTTCGCCTAGACCCCTATCATCATACAATGTTAAATGCTTGTACCATTCCTTAAAAATTCGTAACAACTGTACAATGATCATCTTGAACACAAGGAGTTTCTTCAACTCTTCAATTCATTTCCAAAACAAAACTCCATATCATTAGAACCCTGAAATAAGGCAAAGTAGAAAACTAATGCAACATCATTGCATAACCATCCCACTACCAATATTATTTCATCATACTCTCTATTCTTTACTCATTTAATTCCTTGGTTACCACTAATTCTCGTTATTCATAATTCCTATCTTTCTCCCATAAAATCTCACTTATATATATGCAACAACAATTCATAATCAGAATAATCACCTTAAATCGATAACTTCCTCAAGTATCCGTAATTTCAATTCAACCTCAGCCATACACAATTTCATATTTCGACTTAACATCAAAGTAACAATTTTTACAACTCTTTAATGGCATTTCAAGCCACAATACATCAATGTCTCAAATCTCCAAATACAAAAGTTACATGAACTATGCTTGAAATGTGACTAAGTCTTGTATTTTCACAAAAATAACTTATATTCCAAAATATACAGATTTTGAAGTAATGCTCTTATACTCTTAATCCCTCGATCTCTTCCTCATCACTTGAAGATGGGACAAAAATAGGGGTGAGCTTAAAGCTCGTGGGTAATAAGTTTATAACAGATAACAAGCACAAACATTTATAAAGCTTATTTCCATTGAACATTTTCATAAACATGGTCATTCCACATTAAAATCACAAAACACTTATTTCTCCAAATTCTCAACCAATTCACAATAATGCAAGTCAAGTATGCATCAACTTGTCAACATATCATGAACTCATAAATACATCATAACGGGTTGGTTAGGTCCAAAGACAGAACGTACTATACATTTCCCATAAGGGTGTCGTGTAGCAGTGAACAGAACATACTATCACAATCCCATAAAATGGTTTTGCATAGCCATGAATTTATGGGAGTCCGTGAAGAAGCTCCATGCCACTAGCGTGCAGGCGAGAGAAGCCTTTTGTCAAAGTGCACTTGACATACTTAAGGGATCAAACCAAACCCATATAACATGTATTTTATAACTTGTAAACATTATGCCCAAATGACACATTTTGAAAACATGATTTTTCTTGACATTTTGCCACAAAGGCATATTTCAAAAACACAATTGTTTATGAACATGAAATATCTCACATCTCATCCACCAAATTCACGTATCAAACATATAACAATTTCTTAACTCATTCAAAGCAATAATGCAACAATTATGAAGCAACTTGAAATCATTTTATTATCTTGCTTTAAAAAGAAATATTTATAGCTCATTAATTATATTATAAACATGAAACCCACCTTTATTTCCTTGCTTAAAGACTTGCTCAAAGGTGCCTCACCCTTTGCTCCTCTTTCCTTCCTTAATTTCCTTTAACAATAGCGAAAAGTTCCATTCAATAGGAATTCCAATTAATGATTAGGTAAATGAAGAAATTTGATAATACTTTTTTCTAGAAAAATGTTCCTCATTGTCTTAAGTTTCTAATGACTCAAAAATCATTCAATTTCGTTCAGTAATCTAAAATTTATACTCTAAGCAATTTCAGGCTGTTCTTATACTGAAACAATATTCTATGCTCAACTTCCATCCAAACTTTGAAATTCCTAGAGACTGAATTGAAACTTTATTTCTTCATACAACTTGTAGCCCTATGTCTTTAGTTTACTCCAAATTAAAAATAATTCCATCTAGATTGCTATATAAAAACTTTATTTCACTCCTCTCTTCACTCACTCATGTTTTCTTCTTCTCCCAATTACAAAACAACAATTCTTCTTCCTTTAATACCTTTAATGAGGGCAAAAAGTTCACTTTACCCCTTTCTTATATGTCTTGTGTCTTATACCCTTAAGTGTCATGCCTAATTTGCCCTTATCAGTCTTCCAACTTTAATACTTTAATTCGATTAATCTATGTCATAAAATATTACCAACATTAACATAATAATTAACTCCACAAAATCATCCTATAAGGACCTTATAAGTTATTTAAGTCATGCTTATTCGTCAGGAAAAAATTAGGGGGCTAACAACTACTATACTTACGAATATTGTGCTTGCTAAATATTGAGGGTTTTATAATAGTAAATTTTGGGACCCGATCTCGGAACCGGACCCCAATCGGATAAGAACGGAGAACGGAAAACAAAGTGACAGAATGAATCAAATGAATAATCAATAACAAAATGCGAAAGCAAAAGAAAAAGTGGAATCGACAAATCGAATCGGAACGAAAGTAAAGATGATCGAACCGAAATCAAATAACAAAGCGGATCGAATCAAAGCAAAAAAACGAATCAAAAGCAAATCAAATGCAGAGATAAGTGAAAACGAATCCGACATCCGATAACATACTTCTTAACAAACGAACGCGTTGGAGACCAAAGCAAAACGCAAAACGAAAGCGGAAGTAAATCGAAATCGAATACGAATACAAACACCAACCTGAAAAATAAAAAAATGAAGACGAAGTGGTGGAAGCAAAAGCCTAAGCAAAACGGAACCGAAGGCGAAATCAAATCAGAAAATGGATCAAAAATGGTTCGAAGCGAACAAATGCTTAAACAGACTGAAACCAAATTGCCGACATTCGTTGGAAACACAAAGTATAGAAAATTATTGCGTTCGTACTCGTACACAAATTTATATCCCCAAGTCCATACGCAAATCAAAATTCATTTTACCATTCCATATACATATCCATAATGTATTTACGTCATGAAATACGTGCTTACAAAATATT
>JANZLD010000005.1:56172465-56182497 GCA_026413575.1 Erythroxylum carthagenense | reverse complement strand
AGTAATTAATTAATTATATTATTTTAATTAATTATATTTTAATTAATTAATTAATTACTATATTTTAATTAATGAATGAATTATATTTTAATTAATTTATTAATTACCATATTTTAATTAATGAATGAATTATATTTTAATTAATTCTACTGTAATTAATTATAATGTACTTAATTAATTAATACTATTATTTTAATTAATTATATTTTAATTAATTAATTGTATTTAATTAATTAGTATTAAAAATATTTTTAAAAGATAAGTCTCTAATAAGGAGTGAATTTCATTCCTCTACTAAATGGGGGGTATGGAGGATTCCCCCAAAGTGGGATATCAAACTATTACTCCTATAATCATAATCAACAACCAACCACTTACTTTTCATTCCATACCCATTAACCTCTTCTCAATCCCATCAACCAAGCACCTAGTCATATTTTGTTCTTCACTACTTAGTGACCTTTTATTAATTTTCTTCGTTCAAAATATGTCTTTAGCTGAAAACATGAGACAGGATCTTCTGTTTAATTTTATGATGTCTTATTCTGTCACATAAATCTCAACTATTTATTTATACGGGTATCGCGTTCATTTATGCGGAACCCACGAGGAACCTACATAAATAAATGACTGAAATTTATGGGATAGAATAAGATACCATAAAATTTAACAGAGGATCTGAACTCCCGAAAACATACCTTTGGTATCTACAGTGGCATTGCATATCTGGATAAACTTATTTGTTAATTATTGTTCATAATTACATTTGCCTTAGTTCAATAATAATAAAGAGATAATAAACTTGAAAAAACTTTGGAGTTATGAACTTGTATACTAAATGTTGGCATAAAACATGCTAGTTAATATATACCATTTATCAAGTGATTTTGTTAAAAATTTAGCATGTAAATGCTAGTATTAGGCTTTTAACTGTCAACATTTGCACATGCGAGTACTAGGATGAGGACCCAACACGGGAATAAATGACCAAAGGTATAATTTGTATCTCAATATTTTACAAAATGTCTAATATACCTTAACATTATTAAAATAATATGTATTATATCCTAAAAGTGATAATAGAGACAATTAAAGGGGCTTATTTAGACTTTTTATGAAATATTATGATGAAAATCACTACATTAAAAGTGTTTATAAGAAATTATTTTTAAGATCACAGTATTGTTTAGTAGATCAAAATTGCCTAGTTGTGACATAATACAAGTTAAATTTATATCTCACATATTAAAAATTGCCAAAATTTTAACTTAATTAATATTTAGAGTGTTATCATTATTATTTTGAAAAGGTTAAGGTGTAAAGTGATAATATAGATAATAATAAGGATTGATTTAAAATTTTTAAAAATTATTATAAGACAATTTATATTTTCTGCCGTGAATAAATTGGTAGAAGTGCAGAAGGCCTACATTAGATTGGTTGGGACAATTACTCTTTTTATGACCATTCTCAAATTATAATTTATACGTCATGAATTGAATTTTGAAATGTTTCCTTCAACTATTGTAATTTAGCTTTCACATTAATGGATATTTTTATCTCAAAACAATTTTAACTATTTTAAACCGTTTATTATTTTTCCCCACTGCAATAACCTTTTTCTTTCGTAATTTTCCTTTAGAGAGAATCTATTTAATAATTTATAATTATTTATTAGCTAAAAGTTAAGATCTTATGAGGTTTGCTTGATTCCAAAAAAAAATCTTTATGTTTAAAATATTTTTAAAAATTTATGTAAGGTTATTTTAGAGAAACACATATATATGATTCTAATTAATTAATTAATTAATTTTATTGATTGATTGATTTATCATATTTATATATTATTACTTATATTAAAAGTATAATAATATCTAATACATAATATTGTTGGTACCCTAATAACACACGGGAGGGAAGTAAATTGTGTACACTTCTTTATTTCTGAACTAATAAATGAATTACTTATTCAACTGAATGATTATAGAAAATCTACATATAATAATCATAGAGCAATCATAATAATAATTAAAGAGAGTAAGAAAAGAAAAAGATAAAATTGATTTATAATAGCCTAGTTAAGCAACCCTTGACCTATATTTATTCTCCAAGTTCTACTTGAAAATTTACTATATTCTTTCTTTATTAATAGCTAAAGTGTAACCTTCTATGTAATATACTCTCTCTCATAGTTGAAGAGAACAACCCTTATAAGTGTCATGCTTTACCATAGGTAGAGAATAACTATTTATAAATTTTGTTTAAGGTTGAACGAACTCTCACTAAGTGTACGCTAAGTAATTTCTCTAATTGCAATAATTATACAACTCAAAAGTTCTTTCTATTGTTTAGACTAATGAACAAAAGTTTAATATATGCTATTTAATGTACTTTTACACACTCTAGCCTCTCAAGGCTATTAAGAATTCTCTATTATGGCCAAGATATTTTTTTATAATTCATATATGATCTATTTTATATTAAAAATAACACCAAATAGTTATTAAAAAAACTAATTGTTACAACAATTAATAATAGTAGCAATGATTACCTATTCTACACATTGTTTGGTCATATTGATTGATCAATATGATCAAAAACTCACAGAACATGTTATCAAACTATATTTGTTAACCACTCATTTGCATTGGCTAGATAAAGTATCCATAACTTAATATTAGTTGACCAGCATACCTAAAAGTAAGTTTTTCAAACTTCTAAAGTTTTTCTAGGGATAAAAACATACTCCTTTCATAAGAAATTAATTCAAACTATTTTAAAAGTTTTTCAAAAGTTTGTTTAATGATCAAGATATTCTTTTTTATAGATCAAAATAAATTTCTTGATTATGAAAAGATTTATGCATTATCACCTATATGCAAAAGGTCATACTTTATTGAACCCTTAATTTATTGCAATGATCGAGATAAGGTTATAAGAAGGATTGAAACGATTTCCTTAAATCTTAATATGCTTTATTCCTCCTTATTATTAGTTCTTCATTTGAATTCCTTTCAAACTTTCTTAAATACATACGTGCTTTAATTTACTCTTTTTTATCCTTTGAATTGATGGATTAAATTAGCTTCTTTGCTTACTTAACACTCTTATTGATCTCAATCTTTCACATATTAATTTATTATGATCATCAAAGATAAAATATTAGTTATAGCATGTTCTGTTATCGTTAAAATTATGAGATAGAATCTCATTTGGTCCAATAAATGTTAATATATTTTATAATAAATAATGTTATGTTATTTTATTATGTTTTTATTAATAATTAATAATATATGCGTTAGTTTAATTTGATGATAAATAAGAGTCTTTCCAAAAAATTATTTTAAAATAAAAACAATAAATAAGATGATTATTTTTTATTTGTATTTATAATTTTATAAATAATCAATAACTTGATTGATTTTATTGTTCATAAACAAAATTATAAGAATATTATAATTATATCAATTTATCATTATTTATTTTCAAAATTATAAAAATATATAATGGTAATAAACAAAATATTATATACTTACCAAATAAAAGATTTTTATTAGAGATTCATTCTATTAATCCAAAAGAAAATTATGATTCTTTAAAAAAGTGTGATTATATCACTCATGTTTGAGTATTATTAGATTATTTCATATAAAATGTGCTTATATCAAAGGACTTACAGTTCAAACATTGTTGAACTTAATGTCAACTTTGGCCTTTGATATTTCAACAATATTACTGCACTTATTTAAGGCCTATGATTAAATTTGTTGGTCCTATAGGCTTGTTTGATAATCAAAGATATTAAATTGAGGTAGATGAAACTTAGGATTCCATCCAATACAAAAATGACATATAATTATTCGTTAGGTGGTAATTATATGTTTTAGATAATATTTCAATATCTGAAGTGCTATTAATAGATCTATATAATTTTTAGTGTTGAAAGTTTATTGAGTTACTGTGGGAAACTTAGAAAAGTTCTCTCAATTCTAGAGCTCAAGTATTGATGGCTGGCAATCCTTGTTTAGAATTTTGAGGGATTAGATGATTAGGTGAATTTTTTTAGCAAAATCAAAATAAAAACTAATGGTATTGGTATATAGCTAAGAAGGATGCTTGCTAACTTGACACCCTTCCTATAACCATTAATGGATAAGTAACAACCTTCGATTTCTTATAGGTGTCTTTATAATTGATGGGAATGATGAACAAATTAAATCAAAATGGATGGTGGTTGGAACAATCTTTTTTGGGCAGACAAGGCCATGTGTGGTGCACACGTTAGTGTCCTCTACCTACACAATCGTGTGAATCAACTGTGTAAGTCTCTAGAACTGTGTGAAGAAGGATTTGAAGGGTGAAGATATATATGATTTTATACACACTCGTGTTCATAGCATACACGACTGTCTGCAACGATCATGTAGCTATTGTAATAATGTAAATCTGCAACTAAGACAGTGCTAGAAAAGACAAGTCACTTACACGGTCATGTATATGACTGTGTATGATGTAGAAAAACCCATTTCGTGATATAAAAGAGAAAATTACTTATGTTTTTCATAAAGGGAGCAACAAAATGTCCCAAAAGTGGGGGGAAAATGCAGAGAACAAATAGTATAGTATTCTCATCCCTTTTTGATTATTTTTGGGATTGGTTTAAGAGTTTTTTGAATGATAAAATTTAGTGAGATAACTTGTAGTTGTGGGGTGAGATATCAAGCTTTATAAATCGTTAATTGAATTTAATAGATTTGCTTATCAGTTTGACCTATAATTTTTTCCTCTACATTGGAGAGTTTCCCACGTAAATCTTTGGTTATTAAGTTTTTTATTCTCATACTGAGTTACAAGTTATAGTTGAGGAGTGTTTTGTTGTTGATCTTTTATAGAGTTGTGTTATGGTCTCCCAACAAGTGGTATCCAAGACATCATAATAAAAGGTAGAAATAACTCTATGGTCAAGTTAACATATATAAACCAAGCTATTTGGAGGCCTATGATAGAGGACCTTCTATACTATAAGGATCTCTTCAACACTATTAATATAGGCAAAGATGTGAAGGATGATGTTTCTCTAAAACATGAGAAGATGTTAGATAGAGAATAGAAAAAGATGAAGCAAAAAACTTTGGGCATAATTAGAAAATGGCTTGATATCAGTATATGTAATCATATGTCTCAAGAAACATATCCTTTTGAGCTATGGAAAAAGCTAAAATAACTCTATAAAAGGAAGATTGCTATTAACAAGTTCTCTCTGATTAAAAGACTTGTAAACTTAAAGCTAAAAGTTAGGAAATATGTGTCACAGCAACTAGGTGATTTCTAGCATATAATTAATAAACTTACTACAATGAATATTATTCTTAACGACGAGCTTTAAGCCTTGTTCCTGTTGAGTTCACTACTAGATAGTTAGGAGACGTTGGTGGTGACAATAAGTAATTCAGCTCTTGAAGGTGTGCTTTCTTTATATATAATAAAAAAGGGCATGTTCAATGAAGAAATTAGAAGAGAAGAGTTAAGAGTTGACAATATACAAGATTTTATGCTAAAAAGCAGGGGAAGGAGGAAGATCAAGGGTCCCATAGAGCATGACAAGTCTAAGAATCTATCAATGTCTAAATGTGACAAAGACATAAAGATATACCACTATAGCGATAAGTTAGGTGGTAGATGATTATCTGACTATATTTTAACACCTATCTTTGATGTATTTTGCTTGATATTTGATATTTTTGTTATATATTTGGTACTTAATATGCTTAAAGTGTGTTTACAGGTTATAATTGCCCCTATGGACTTAAAAGGAGAAGAAATCGGACGAAAGTGTGGCTAAAAATGAAAAACAAAAATCTAGAAGAAATGCACAGTCGTGCACTTTCGTGATATTCGTTGTACGTGCACATGAGCGTGCATAACCCAGAAACCTAGATTTTCATATAAATTGGATGTTTTAGAGACAATTAGGAGAGGAGACTTTAGGAGGCAATTTTTAGACATAGAGAACATCCAAAAGGGACAAGTTTGGTCTAGAGAAGTAGAAAACATGAAGAAATCATTGAAAGATCCATCATAATACAAGATCGAGCCTCTATATGGTAAGAGCATTTGATAAAAGACAATCAAGGCGATTTAGAATTATGAACCCATTGTTTTCATTTTGTTTTTCTTTTGATTTATGTTTGATTTCGTATTCTATCATGTGTAATGAAATGTCCAGTTAGTATTTAGGTTAGATGAACCTTATGTTAATACTTTATTATGATTTGATTCCTTTATTAATGCAATTGGTTTGATTGATTATTATGATCTAATTACATGTTTTATTGATAATCTAATTTCATACGTAGAGATTAAGAAATCTTAATGTAAATATACCCACCATAACTAAAAGGAGTTTAATGCAACCCTAGAGATAGGATGATATAAATCCTCCAGATTAGGGTCAAACTAGAGGGACTCATAAATTAGTAACGCAATCTTATAAGATTTAACCAGAGTAATTTGGCTAGAGACCTTAGGATTATTTATTAGTAGACTCATGATTAGATACTAGCATACCATAAGATTCTCCACGATCCAATACATCAACAAGAAATTACATGATCAAAGATTAATATGTTAAGGTTTTAGGGGGGCTCGAGCCTAGCTACTAATTTTTGATAATGATAGCTTTCTAAGTGAATTCCACTAACTCTGTTTTCATTATTGTTTCCCATTTTATTATATTTGTTTTAATTTTAATTCCTTTTCATTAAAAGTCTAAAATCAATCCTTAGGTTAGATAAACAGAGGAAGGGTAAGGACTAGTATTCATAGTCTTCGTGGGATCGACCTGTACTTATCGATACTAGTTACAGCTACACTGTGCACTTGCGATATTAAATATTGACTAACATGCTTAAGGTCAATCAAGTTTTTGGCACTTTTGTTGGGGACTTTGATATTAGGAAAGCCTCAATGCTATTACTCTAGCCATTTTCATTTTAGTTTATTATATATTTGTTTTTATTTCCTTTTATTTTAATTTTGCCTTTTGTATTTATTTTATTTTATGTATTTATTTAGTTTAATTGTACCTTATTGTATCTGTGGCTTATTAATTTAATTATATTTTGAATTTCTCAATTTAATCTTAAGTTGTGGTTTATTGTAGGAATTATGATTCATTGTCATAGCCACACCTCACAATGGATGGATGGAGTAAACAAGACTTTTATGTGAGCCAAAATATGTCTTCGCATTCTATATCATCACCATTTGGGAGAGTGAGATGTCAACACATGCTTTCACAAGCTCAATCGATATTCAGGGTGTGTAGCAACGTTGGTGGGAGTTATCAATACAATCATAAATGTCGAGCACCAACATATAGATGGGAGCAACCTAGTATGTATAATCAACCTTATGGTGCAATGTACGAGAACAATTACAATTCATAGTGGAGCAACTTTTATACTTATAGATGGAAAGATTATGCTCCATCTGGATATTTACGGCACCAAGCATCTCCATATAATTAGCCGACTCTAGAAGATAAATTGATGGAATCCATTATCGACATGAAACCTAATCGACACAAACTTGAGAGTAAGGAAAAGACAATGGTGGGTTTCGTGAATGGGGGGACAATTCAAAAAGAGCTTCAGAGGGAAAAGAAAGTATTATAGATCGATTAATGGAATGTCTTACCGAGAGAGTAGCTAGTCAAAGTGAATTCGACGAGAGTTTTTCTTCTCTATCATATGATGAGTATAATTTGACCTTTCAACTAACTCAGAGTGAAGAAGAGATAACAGTTGATTTCATGAATAAAGATACATTTTAAGAAGGTGAGAACGTAACTGCTGCTTTGAAAATTATATTGATTAATTTTATTCAGAATCCAACATGAGGCATCAAGAAATAGAGACTTGTATACATAATGTGGTGAATCAAATAGATCAGTTAGCGAAGATATTATCTAACAAACAACAAGGGAGTTTTCCCAGTTCTATTGAAACCTATACTATCGATCGAGAGGCAATCACCTTTAATAGTGAAGAAGAACTTCCTGAAGAAGATGATGAAGAAACCTCCATCCAAGAAGAGGAAGTAGAGAAGTGACAGAATATAACTGAAGAAGATAAGCTAGAAGCCTCTATCCAGGAAGAAGAAGAGTGGATAGAGGTGATTGAGGAAGAACTAGCGAAGGAACCAAGTAAGGAAACTACTGATGAGGTGTTAGTAGTGACCATAAGTATAGAAGGTTCCCACTTCCTTAAAGACAAATTGTTTGAGCTAGTCGATGATATAAGTAGTTTATTTATTCCTTACGTTTGTAATAGTTTTTCATTAAAAGGGCATTAATAGAGTCTATAGGTTTTATTAATCTAATCTATTATGTCCTTTTGATTTTATTGCAATAGGTGGCCTGCTTACAGGCTACGAAACTGCTTTGTGGAGAAAAAGGTAGAACCAAGCTACTGATTATTAATCTAGGATGATGTTAAACGTGCAGGATACATCGAATAACGACATTAAAGAAGCATTACATGGGAGGCACCCATGAGTTAGTTTCAATTTTCTTTCAATTTTGATATTATCTTTTCCTTGCTTTCATTTTAGTATAGGATATTATTTTCAATTATGTTATTTCTTTTGTTTCTTTTTATCTTTTTCTTTAATATTTTACAAAGATGTTCGTTTCATATTAGGTGGATTAGAATCAAAGACATCTCCATAGTTAGTAAAATACCACTAAACCCTCAATTTTTCATAAATGCTTATTGTGTGCGTTGGGGACAATGTACAATTTTAAGTGTGGGGATTGGTTTAATGAAAATTTAACTGATTTCTTCAAGTTTATTATAATCTTGATTATAAAATTTTATTAACTGATGTCTAGAATTGGTTGAGATCTGTCCATGAATACTATCTGTCCTTGTTGAATGTTGATTTGAGTTAATGTGCAAAAGGATTATGGTAGAATGAAATTAGTTTTTTAAGTCATATTTTTCGTAATCATTGAAGTAGTTAAGTTGAATGAGATTGCTTATTATTTACACAAATATAACCATTTTTATGAGCTTTTAAGCCTAAAGAGTAAATTTTCAAAATTTTTAAAGCTCTTATTATTCTTTCATGTGTGTTATCATTGCATATTAGGATAATTCTAGAACTTGCTTTTATTATGTATGCTGAGACCATATTTTTGAAAATTAGAAACATTAATATGATAAAGGCATTTAGATTTACCAACTTGTTTAATCCTTTTCATTTGAAAATTATTATACCCAAAATTGGACCTTTAAGAATAACTAAGTTGAGCCTTAACCTTTTTCATTGATTAAATCAACATATTAAGCCTTATTCCTACTTTTTTTTAAGACCTGTTATCATTTTGAACCTCGAAGGTTATTTACATTATTTACTTGTTAAGACTTGAAATTTATGAAAGGTCCAATATTTCTTGAATTGTGGTACTGATTGAATAATGTGAAAAAAAGAAGAAAAGAAAAGAAAAATAAAAATAAAAAGAGGAAAAAGAAAAAAAGGAATAAGTTTATGGTACCAATAGAGTTGCATTGAAAGGGCCTATTTATTTTGTAAACAAGTATTGAAATATATTCTGTAGTAAATTTCCTTCAACTTAACTCCTTTTATTATCTCATTAATACTATACCTAAGCCCCATTATAGCCTACACAAATACATTTTGATTTTTGTTTCTAGTTTGTACATAAGTGGTGGAGATGTGATTTACTACAAGCCAATGGTAAGAATTCTATTATTCATTGATTGAGAGTTTTGACAACTTTCATCCTAACACTTGAGCACATTGAGTGAAATCTTAGTGAGGGTGTAAAGAATTATGCTTTTTATTTCAATACAATTGTTGATGTGATTATTATTAATATTACTTAGGAAGTTAATTATATGATAACTTGACTCTGATTGTATTTTTTTATTTGGTAGGGTATTGTAGCACCCCACTCCCGACGAGACTCGAACCCGATATCCATGGTGATATCCGAGCCCGTGACCC
>JANZLD010000005.1:56149341-56159832 GCA_026413575.1 Erythroxylum carthagenense | reverse complement strand
TCAAAAATCTCATAATCATCAAAAACCAAAATTTATTATTCACTCTTCATCAACTTACTACATTCACTACCTTAATCCTGTATATAATTTCAAATTCAAGAATTTTCCTTTTCTTTGCACATGAATAAATCGCTACCAATTCCTCATTTATTTTCATTTAATAATTCTAACTTCCAAGAAAAGTTCGGGGTCCAACACTACCAAAGTGTTTGAAGATTATTGTATATGGTATGACATTAGACATAAGAAGATTGAACTAAGGACTCCAAAGTATAATGGTGTTGTTAAGAATGAAAAGAACTGGTGTGGAGAATGTTCGTTGCTTGCTCAAAATGTCCATATTGCTAAAGAAATTTTGGAGTGAAGCGGTCAGAACAGTAGTCTATTTGATCAACTGAGCTCCTCAGTTTTATTGAATGTTGATATTTCTAAGAGAGAGTGGACTAGTAAAGATCCCATAAATCATTATCTAAGAGCTTCCGGTGCAAGGTATTCAGATATATACCTAAAGATCAGAGATAAAATCTTAACTTAAAGTTAATACCTTGCATCTTTGTTGACTATAGTGGTGACCAGTTGGCTTTAAAATCTATAACCCAGAGAAGCAAAAAGTGGTCAGGAGTATGGATTTGGTGCTTCAGGAGCACGAGAGAGGTATAGATGTTCTAAAAGGAGATAAGCCCATATATAGTAGTTCATCCTATGACTTTGTTAACTCTTTTCCAATTTCTCATACCACCTAGCAATCTATAAGTGAAGGAGATGATGTATGTGACCAAATACGCATTGATAGTGATCAAGTACAACCTGGTAATGATGAGCTACAGAAATCACACCCCTAAATGTTGAGGATGAAGTCATTAAGGATAATGAGAAAGGAGAGCAACTAGATCTAACTGTTAGTGATAAATAACTTTAAAGGTTGTCAAGGGAGAAAAGACCTTTCACCATATATCTAAGTGCATAGTTTATTTGGTTATTGCTGATGGAAAGCGTAATAATGTGCAAGAGGTTGCATTTTGTGAAGAAAAATATCTCTAGCTCATAGATACAAAGGAAGAGATGAATTATTTGAGAAAGAATGTTAGATATAAGTGAATTATTTGAGGAAGAATGATAGATATAAGCTTGTGAAGCTTCTCAAAGGAAAAAGCAACTGAAGAATAATTGGGAATTCAAGATAAAGAAAGACGATGACAAGCCAGTAAAGCATAAGACAAAGCTAATAGCGAAGGGGTTCAGTCAAAAGAAGGATATAGATTTTGGTGAAATCTTCTCACCAATTTTTAAAATGGCCTCAATTCAAACAATAGTGGGTTTAACTACCTGCTTAGATCTTGATATTAAACTTGAACAATTGGATATTAAAACAATTTTCTTAACTAGAGATTTGGAAGAGGAGATATACATGGAGCAATAAAAAGGCTTTAAAGCTAAAAGTAAGGAGAATATGGTTTATCAGTTGAAGAAAATCTTATATGAGTTAGAACAAGCTCCAAGTCAATAGTATTAAAAGTTTGATTATTTTATGATAAATTATAGTTACAAGCAAACTTATATCAACCCTTGTGTGTATTTTAAGAAGTTCATAGGTGAGAACTTCATCATTTTTCTTCTATATATTAATGATATGCTGATTTTAGGCATGAAAATTTTTGGAAGAGTTCCAAAATTGAAGGAGGATTTGTTTAAATGTTTTGACATGAAAGATTTGGGACTTATAAAGCATATTTTAGGCATGAAAATAACTTAGGACAAGACAGGTTGGAAACTATGGTTGTCATAGGAAAGATATATTAAATAAGTATTAGAAATTTTTAATATGAAGCATGCTAAGCTAGTTAGCATACCATTGGCACCTCACTTCAAGTTGAGTAAGCATGCATATCCTTTAATAGAAAAGGAGAAAGATGGTATGTCTTCTGTTTAATACTCATCTACAATAAGGTCTCTGATCTATGCAATGGTGTGTACAAGGCCATATTTTGCACAAACTATTAGGATACTAAGCAAAAACTTGTTAAATCTTAGGAAAGTTCAGTAGGAAGTAGTGAAATAGATTTTGGGATACTTGAGAGGTATGTCAAAGTGGAGTTTATATTTTGATGATAGTGAGCCAACTCTAAAAGGTTATATGGATTCAAATATGGCTAGAGACCTTAATGGAAGTAAATCCACTTTAGGTTTTTGTTTAAGTTATAAGGGAAGTTATCTCATAGCAATCCAAGTTACATAAGTTTGTGGCTTTTTCTACAACTAAAGTAGAGTATGTAGTTATAGTGGAAGGTTGTAAGGATACGCTCTGGCTAAAAATGTTCCTTCAAGAGTTGGATGTAAAGTAAGAAGACTATTTAGTATTTTGTGATCGTGAAAGTTTTATTGGCTTAAGCAAAAATACTATGTATCATTCCCAAACAAAACATATAGATGTCAGATACTTTGGTTGAGATTTATGATTAAGGAGCAACAAATGAAGTTGAAGAAGATTTATACAGACATAAATGATGTTAATACGTTGACTAAAGCAATTCTCAGAAGCAAGTATGAATTATACAATAATTTTGTCTAGATGTCTCTTAAGTATATATTGAAGCATAACATGTCGTCTATATAATAAGGTTAAAGGGGGAGATTGTTGTGTATCCAACCCTATTTTGAGATTGCAATAATTGTAGAGGCTTTATGGTTCGGGGGAATGAAAAATGAGTAAAGCCAAGGTAAATGGTAGGTGGAACAACTTTTTTTGGACGACCGTGTAGGATGCACAAGCTCATATCCTCAACATACATAGCCGTGTGAGTCAATCATGTAAGTCTTTGAAACTATGTGAAGAAAGACATGAAGGGTTAAATACATACACGGTCGTATACACAATATATGTTCATAACATATTTGACAGTGTGTGGCGACCGTTTAGCTCTTTGTAATATTGTATATCTACAACTAAGGCAGTACTAGAAAAGACATGGTCACTTACGCAGTCATATATGTGACCATATATGGTGTAGAAAAACCTATTTTGTGATATAAAAGATAAAAATATATAGGTTTTGCATGAGAGTGTGGAAAAACATCCAAAAGTGAGGAAAACAAAGAAAGAGCAAGTAGTATAATATTTTAATCCTTTTTTATTTTTTTTGGGATTGACTTTAATTTCAATCTTGAAACTTGGTGAGACAACTTGTAATTGTGAAATACGATATTAAAATTTTTTCAAAAATTAAATGCTTTTCATTATTCAATTAATGTACATTATAATGAGGCTTCAATTCTAGGTTAGTATAAAATATCATATGTTTGAGTTAACAAACACACAAAAAAATGAAGAAAAGATCTTACTCTTATCTACCTGGATATACAAGGTGATTCATTCCAATGACTATCTCCTTCTCATATTAGTGGATAGATTAGTTGTTACCCCTCTAGCTAGTAAAGTTAGTATGATCTGTAGAACAATTTCTTGAGAGAGCTCGCAGATGCTTTTGCTTGCTTGTCTGAATATTCTACCATTCCTTTCCTTCCATATATTGTAGAACAATGTGCTTCGGTTGATCTTAACAGCCTTATATTAGCCAAATTTTCCATTTTGATTCTTATTAGCTATTTAACAATAACCTCCTAAGTTGACGTTGAACTACTAATATTCATTTTTGACTGAATTCTTACCCATTCCTTCTTGGTGAATCTACATCCCATCATTAGGTGTTCCAAGCTTTCAATATCTGCTTCACACAACTCGCATATCAATGAATTGATGGGGAACTTCAATGTATCCTTAGCGAGCAACCCCTGTTTGTTCCCAACCAAAGAATAAAGAAATGAGCTGGTCCAATGTCTAGATCCCAGACCAAGTTTGTCCATCTAACCTTGTTGCTTTGATCTATCTATAGTATACACCCTTGCATGCCTTAAAGTTAAAATTTTACAAATTTTGTAAAGCCTTGTTTGAATTTAGTAGATTTGTGTCAGTTTGATATGTAATTTTTCTTCTATATTAAAGGATTTTTCATGTAAATATTATTATTTACTTTGGAGCCGTTTGGTTTCACTTATGTTTTTTTGTTGTTTTTGTTGTTTTTGTTTCCTATTTTTTGTTTCTGTTTTTTCCTTAAAAAAATGAAAACTTGATTGATTGAGATTTGTAATATAAAAATTGAAAACAAAAACCTATTTGGTTGAGATTTATAATAAAAAACTGAAAATAAAAACATGTTTGATTTTATTATCAAGTTTTTATTTTTTAATTATACTTTTATATGTAATAATTATAATATAATTAATCTTCACCCAGATAAGCTCAGCTTTTATACTTCCTCTTTGCTTCATCTTCTTACTCCATTACGATATCTTTGAGGCTCTTTTCTCCAAGATTGGCTACAGAGGTTTCGATGAATCTAATCAACTTGGTTTTCCAAACTATTCCGAGCTCTCCCTTTTTTCGTCCAAAAATGGCTTCCATGTTGGCTCTTCAAGATTACATATGTCTTTGTGCTTTTGATCGTTTCTCTTCTGTCAACAACTGATGTTGTTTATACCATAGCTTGCATATACAACTCCAAGTCTGTGACCTTCAAGAAGGTCATAAGTGTGGTTCCAAAGATTTGGAAGAGACTCTTAGTCACTTTTCTATGCAGCTACCTTCTAGTTTTTGTCTTCATCATAGTTGAAGGAGCCATGTTCGTCCTGTGGGGTTCCATATTTGCAGATCATGTTGGAGCTATTGCAATTGTGATTCTGGTAACTCTCTTAATCTTGCACTTAGCTAGTCTCATGTATATTACAATTGTTTGGCACTTGGGTAGTGTTATTTCAGTCTTAGAAAATGTTTATGGGATTAAAGCCTTGAAGAAGAGCAGGAACTTATTGAAGGGTAAAACAAGAGTTGTTGTGGCTCTTTTCATTGTACTTGGAGCATTCTTTGGAGGAACTCAGACCCTTTATGAGATTCTTTTGTTGCATGTATGGCCTGTGAGCATGTTGATCAAGTTTTGTGTGGGACTAGCTTGCTTGTTGTTGATGGTAATGGTGGTTCTTGTTGGTCTTGTAGTCGAAACAATTCTGTATTTAGTCTGCAAATCCTATCAGAACAGCTTGAAGGATATAACTGGGGCTATGTTCCTCTCAAGAACGACAACATTCAAATGTAGCAAGCTTAGTAGGTATTCCAATGCTCTTGGATTAGAAAATATCAAGATATACAGAATGTTTTGAAGTGTACGAGTGATTAAGACATATAGTTTTGCATTCTTAATTCTCCGTCACCTCTCAAGTTTTGTTTTGATAAAGTTTGTTACATAAGTTAATCCCAAGTCTTATCTTTGAAATAGTGTTAGGATAGAAAGACAAGCAGGAGTATTAAAATCAAGAGCATGTACATATATACATATACAAATAGATTAGATATCGCTTTTTTACTTTCTGTGTATCAAGTATATTAACTAGTCCTTTTATGTTCATTCAGCTACAACTACCTTCTTTTTGTCGTTGTTCCTACACGTGAGCTATATCTTCCTCTTTCATTCACAATTTTATCCATTCCTTTTTTTCCCAATCTCTAATATGGGAACAATTTATTTGGTTATTCCTTCTGTTTATAGGATTTAACTACCAAAGCAGATGTAAGTTCCTTCTCTCTCTTATTCATCATGTTGTTATAAGTGAAACACTAAATGAAAATGATTAGTTCCATCGTAATCGTGAGTGTGCATGTCACCACTTTCACTTGTCCCGCCACCATATTTAGGCATACTCCTTCCATGCACCAGACTTAAACTCCCACTGTCTTCGTTTTCCGTGCTTCTCATGAATCCAAGGTTTTGGTCATTACTCACAAACATGTTATCAAACATTCCCATGTTGGAGTTACCTATTCCAGTATGTAAAAGGATCGAGATTTATGTAAATAATAGGAATATTTGTCGAGCAACGGATTAGAAAACACAAATAGCTGGATACGAAAACAAACCTAGAAATTGCAGACGAAAGCAATTGCAAAAGATAACAAAAGACGTAGAGACTGAGAAGACGATGAAGATGATAGATTTTTCGTTGATTTCTATATACAGAGACCTTTTAACGCAAGAAACGGAGATAACTTAATCAACGAAAACAAATATGTAGTAAGTATAACTAGAGAAACAATGAAAGAGGCTGAAGACGCAGAAGATTACATAGTTGGCCCAAGAAAACTAATTTTTATTAAATATAAAAACCTGTTTTAAAAATACACAAAAACGTCCTTTCTATATTTTCAAAAATATATTGTATTTTTTTATTTTTAACAACGAAAAACGAAAACAATTTCAACCAAACCAATTTTGGGGGATTGTTTTATTTTTTTATAAAAATAACAACAAAAAATAAAAAAATAAATTGTTACCCAACACCTCCTTCATTATTAAGTTTGTTATTCTCCTACTAATTTTTTTGGTTAAAGTTAAGAGTGTTTTGTTGGTGATACTTGGGTGATCTTTAAAGAGCTGTTGTCTTTCAACAATTTTAAATTTTTTTCAGTGGGTCTTGGAAAGGATAACAACGTGTCATTAGACTTCTCGTTGTGTGGGGCTTTGGAATTTTTTCCCTACACGTGACCTTAATTTTGTATTTTCTTCATTAAATTAAATTTGACGAAACAGAATTTCCCGTGAACCACTGTCACATCACGTTCTTTTGTTTCCATCTTCCACGCCTTTTCCTTTTGCTTGGCTTTGTTTGCGGCATTCATTTTCTGCATCACTGAAAACGCCCTTTATCTGTCTCGTGATACTTCAATCAGTGGCACCAACATTGAAAACCAATGGTTATTATGCCTAACATAAAAGCTAAAAATTCCAAAGCAGGACTGATAGAAGCTTGTTCAATATACAGATAGCCCGTTTCTTCACCGAATAAGCCCCACTGTAGAGTTAATGTGGGAAAGCATCCTTTAGTTGTTTTACAAGCTTGTTACGGCTGAAGGACCCAATCTTCCGTTCTTGAAGGCGGCAACATGAACACGATTTAAGCTGGTCCACAGTCTATAAGCCCCGTTTCTTTTCTTAAGAGTGATCATGATTTGAGATGGAATTGTGGCCAAACTTGAACCCATCTTGTCATTCGCGTGGGACAAGCAAATATCATTTCCTTGGTTCAACTTCAAACCAATTGCAATTGTGACATCTACTGTCAAATCGTAACATCAAATATCATCTGCAAGCTCATTATTTAACGCTTCGTTGATCTTGAAAGAGTATGTAAAATACGTGTTACATTTCCGGCCTGAAACTTGGGCTGAAGAAGGAAGCAGAAAGTATCTATCAGTATAGTAGGAGTAGTGCTGTGAAAGAAAGAAGAAGAAGAAAAGTCATGATTGATTGACAATATTTCCAAAACAATCTCGTTACAAGAGTATTAATGCCAGTTACCGTCTAGTAACTGTCCAACTTCCTACAACCGTATCCGTCATTAACAATCTATTGGCTGGCACGTGCTTAATCAATTTGAGAATAAAATAAATTATTGAACTAAGTTGATATTTAAATAGAAATATTGTTTCTTTACTCAAATCCTCCCAAATAATTATTTACATAATATATTTTATTTTTATGATTTTGTTTAATATGAGATAACTTCACTTATTAATTAAATTAGTCTTTTTCTACTAAAATTAAAATAAATTTATCCGATATTTACCAAACTTTGTCAATCTAATTTTTAAAAAACTAAGGAAAAATTAAACCAATTTAAATGAATTAATATATAATCAAGGCAATTATTTTTATTTTTATGATTGTCATTGTCATGGTTGTTCTACGTATGACATTGAAACGATCAGGAATGGTAGGAGATTCGGAACTTGATCTAGTTCGATTCCAAGTTATCAAGTTAGGCCTTTTTTTTTGTGTACACCATCTGATATCCGACGCTACATGAACAGCCGATTAATTCAAATTTGAGCCAGGTAGGACCATATAGGCGGCAAAGCTCTCCCTCATGAGTGCGACTCTATGCCCAATGCTCAAAATCGAGACCTTGATTAAAGGAGGAGGAGCCCCAACCACCCTTCTTAACCAAAATTTTGACCTTTTGAGGTAGGACTTGCTGGAATGACTCATCCCCCACTTCTAAGCAAAATTTTATTTCTCGTTTTGGTTTAAGTTTAAAAAATAAACTACTTAAAATAACGGTAGTCTTGGAAAATTATCCCAAAACGATACAGTTTTGAGCTATCCAAATAAATTCTGTCTCGAACTCGGGAGTCGGGACACGCTCTTGAGGGGTTGGAACTTGGCTCTCTGGATAAGACATGTAACGGGTATGTGAACATTTTATACCCCTTAACGTTGAGGCTTATTAGTTTAGTTTCCTTTGTCTTGTATAATGTGGTGATGATGTTGGTGTCCAGAATCAGCTTTAAATGCTCCTGTTCACAGCAGATACTCCAATGCAGTTGATATTTGCTGTTAGTTTAAGATACATATTATTACCGTTTTCCTTTGTTTCACGTGACTGATAACACGCTAATTGACTGGGTCTCTGAGTTTGCTAATTAAAGGTCTTATCTTCGTCTTCTCTTCTTCTTCTTCATGGTTTCTTTTTGGTCTTCCCAAGGAACATCAACCTGATAAAAATTTTCCGGTCTTATCTCACTTGAGCTACTGCCACCAACCAAGAACAGGGGGACACTGTGCAGCACAGATAAGAGTTTCATCTACTGTCGTTGTAACATACTCATCCAATTGCAAGCCCTGGTTTAGTTCTTATGATGGCTACACCAGTTCAGAACCTCTATCTTTATCTTTCTCTCATCATCTTTGTTCATAGTGTTCATCACTCAAACCAGCTTCAATCTTCTCAATCGCAATCTCTTCAGACTATCCTGCAGTTCCTCGACTACCCGTCGGTCTTAAACAGCTTTACCGACTCCTCGGACTTATGCAGCGTCGAACCAAATTCATATCTGACTTTGGCATGCTATGAGAATAATCTAACCCAGCTTCATATTATTGGAAGCAATGGGACACCACCTTTTCCTGTAAACTTCTCCAGTGATCTTTTCTTTGACGCTGTTGCTTCTTTGTCTAGCTTAAAGGTCTTGTCTTTGGTTTCTCTTGGTTTATCTGGTCCACTGCCTCAAACTATTGGCAGGTTAGATTCACTGGAGATACTCAATGTTAGTTCAAACTATTTCACTGGTTCCATTCCAATGCAACTTTCATCCTTGAGGAACCTCCAGACCCTTGCCCTTGACCAAAACAAGTTCACTGGTCAGCTGCCTAATTGGTTATGTTCGTTTCCAGTTTTGGCTGTTTTGAGCTTGAAAAACAATTTGTTTAACGGGTCTCTTCCACCTTCTTTATCAAGCATGCAAAATCTGCGCATTTTATCGCTCTCAATGAATTTCTTTTATGGAGAAGTACCTGATCTTAGTAACTTAACGAACCTTCAAGTTCTTGATTTGGAGGGCAACCATTTTGGACCTCATTTTCCACGTTTGCACAATAAGTTAGTCACTCTTGTGCTCAGAAACAATAGCTTTGGATTTGGCGTTCCTGCTGAATTAGACTCTTACTATCAACTTCACAAGCTGGACATTTCCTTTAATGGATTTGTAGGACCCATTTTGCCTTCATTGTTGTCGCTTCCGTCAATAGCTTATCTCGATGTTTCACACAACAAACTCACAGGAATGCTCTTTGGAAACTTGAGCTGCAATCCTGGACTAGCCTATGCAGATTTTTCCTCCAACTTACTGAGCGGAACTTTACCTACCTGCCTAAACCTGAGTTCGAAGAACGGCTTTGTCCTGTATTTTGGTAATTGTTTATCAAATGGAGACCAGAAGCAACATCCTTCTGACTTCTGCCATAACCAGGCAATAGCTGTGGAAATTTCACCTCATGGTGAAGAGAAGCACAAGAGTCCTCATGGTAAAGCAGTACTTGCCTCGAGCACAATTGGAGGGACTCTTGGTGGAATTGCAATTGTTAGTATGATCTTTTTGGTTATCAGGAAGGTTTACAACAACTCTGCTGAGCCAAAAAGTACTTCCAGGGTAATTACAGAGAATGTGTCAGCACTAAACACGGTGAAGCTGCTTTCAGACGCAAGTAAGATAAGCCTTATCCTCCTCCTCGCCTTAATTCTTTCACACGCATATATAGTTCCCTAATTTTTTAACAGAGATTACATGGAAATGTACATGAATGCAATTGCAACAAAACTTGCTCTCTTCTTTTCCAGTCTTGTGAATGAGATTTCCTTAACATTTGGAAAGTGATAACAAAATGGGAATGAATGTAAAGATTCATAAAGATAGTTGCTTTTGAGACGATCTATATTTCATCCATTCTGTTTTAGGTTTTTTTTTTTCTGTTCATCTTATATCTCGAAAATCCGTTGCATAAGTTGTTGTTTTTGCGTTCAGTTGCTATACACATTTCTTTACCTTGTCAATCTTATAAATGATAAAAGGAATCTGATATTTATGCTCCTAGAAATAGTGTTTAGATT
>JANZLD010000005.1:56076707-56087168 GCA_026413575.1 Erythroxylum carthagenense | reverse complement strand
ATTTGCAGCCATCTCGAGGTTATATAAGAAACTACTTAATTTTTAATTGTAATATTATCTACCTGTTTATTATTTCATATTATTTAATTGCACTCTTTTTGTTTAGGTGATGAAGAAGAAATAAATAGGATCAATGATCACATTGATTTAACAATTTTTGCTGCCGGAACCTCGAGTTCCAATGATGGTGAAGTTGCTCGTATCTTAAGACAACAAAGGAATCACCTCATTGATGACGATAATGATTTTTAATGTGACTTTATTAAAATACTTGGTGGATTGTTTAATTTGTTTGATGTTAATTTCATTTGGACTCGATCATGTGGTTATTATTTGGAATAATTGTTGATTTTGTTATCTTGTTTTAATGGATGTGTTAGACTCGAATTTGACTATGATATTAAATATTTAAACACTTTTTGGTAGATTTTTTTATTTTGCGTTGGTTGATGCAATTATTTTGACATCTAGTGATAATATTTTAATTATTATTTGAGAACAATTATATAATTGATGGTTGAAAATTTTATTTATATTATTTGGTATATTTTTCTATTTTTTAATATTACTAATATCATATATAATTAAATATAATTATTACGTAATTATGACGTCACAACGGTTCAACCGGTGATCAAACCGGTCAAACAATAAAACCTCCGGTTCGACGCCCGGTCCGAATTTCAAAACCTTGATTGTGGCTATTCCTACTAGAGCTATCCTAGAATCAGATACGAATTTGATAAATTTGTAGAAAGTAATGTTTCAGCAAGTACAGTAAATGCTGACAACCAGACATCAAACGTATTCTAATTCTAGCCACGACTCAAAAATATCCAGTGGGAAAAAGAGAAGTAGAAAATTTACATTTATCCGTAAAGATTGCCGGTAACAAAGTCTTCAATATTCTGTCTCTGCTACAAAAAGAATGCTACTTTACAATAACTAGTTGGGTAAGATACAACAACAACATGAACAGGAGACTAAATACAACATCTATCTCTTTGATTAAAAAGATCTGGTTCTGGCAGCCAAGAGTATTACTCTCACTCTTAAGAAGCCTAAAGAATTTGTGATATTTTTACAAAAAGGAAAAAGGGTATGCACAACGTCTCACCTCCGATGGCGAGGAGGATTCATTTCTATTTCTACATCTTCAGGTTCCCTTGGACGCCCGAATTTCTCAGCTTCTCTTGCGATCTGAATATCATCAGGACTATAGTATTGATATAGCACTTTCACAACAAAACGGGGAATTAGTGCTGCTACTATTATGGCAAGCAAACAAAACCAGAACAGCCCTGTCCTCGCAACATGGAAGATGGCCCTGCGACATTGAAATTTAATTTAGTCAGTTGGCTTCTCTACCAAAGATAAAATGACGGAGCAAACGAGGGCATACCAGTATCCAACTAAATTAGGCAGCGCATCAATGACTATCACACAAATGAAAGTTGCAATTATAGATCCCCAAATGGCTGCATGAGCAATCCAATTCCACCTGATGATGTCCATGGCTAAATGCAAATTCACTAAAATAACCACTGCAAGTGTCCAAAGATCCCCAATACTTGGTCCATCAATGCTGCTATCCCGATATGCTAAGAGAGGAATAAAGAACACAGCGATGCTTTGCCATATGGTGTCCAACATTGCCAGCCAAAATAACTTTGAGTTGTAGCTCTCTTGCCTCTGCCCACCTCCGTAAAGCTGAGGATGCTTCAAAAGAGTCCTTCTGCTCAGATCCTTGTCAAGAATACCAACAACAATGGTAGGCAATGAAGTGTAAATTATAGAATACAACATGCTACTCCATTCGTTGATTGCTGTTGTCAATGTGAAACACGTAAAAAGCACATACCTACACACAATGTATGATGATGTTAGCAAACAGTATTAAAAATAATTTGAGTTTCACTGCAAGCCCATCTGCTTATGGAGAATATTATACGGATCTCTACAACTTTCATACAATACACTTAAATAATGGTTCCTCACATGCAGATTCAACCAAAGAAGGAATTCAAGAGAATGAAAATTCAACTAGAAGTGCAATACTCAAACAAGGATCACTCACCAGAACAAAACTAGAACAAATACTGCATTCCTGTAAAAGTTGTATAATATCATGTAACCCATCCTCTGGTAATTCCAATGTCCATGCACCAAAAGAAGTGGAACCAAGAATCTGAATTGTCCCATTGCAAAATCTGATGCCATAACAGCTTGTCGACCCTCTTGTCCACTTATACCAACTCCAACATCAGCCATTTGAATCATTGAAACATCATTTGCACCTGTTGGTCAGCAGAATATTTCAATGGTGGTTCAGAACGCCAAGAAAGATGAATTAAAGTAAGGAATATCACCAATAGATACAACAAGAGTGAATAAAAAATGAATCACGAGAATCACCATCGCCAATAGAGAGTGTCATGTCGGAAGTCCGATTCTTCACAAGGGCAACAATTCCAGCTTTCTGTAATGGAGCCACTCGACAGCACAATACCACTGAACATTTACTGGCTAATTGGAAGAGCTGCAACCAAAAAAGAAAACGCAAAATCAGAAGAAAAGCATTAGTTGGACTCTAAATGAAGGAGAGAAGTTGAGAGAAAATAACCTGTTCTTCAAGTTCACTATCAAGTATATAAACAAGGCTGGCACCATCGATAATCAAAGCCAATGCGCTTGCAGCATCTCCCGGACTTCCTCCAGTAAGCTTCTTGTGCAAGGCTTCTTCCAAACTCTTTCTACATGACTCCCTAGAGTTGCTATTTATAATAATCTGGGACATTTTGTTCGTAAGAAGTTTTGATGAGTAGCCAATTGATACTGCAGTTTCTTGCTTATCTCCAGTCAAAACCCACACTTTCATATCTGCTCTCCTCAGAGACTCAATGGCTTCTGGCACCCCTTGTTGCAGTTTATCTTCAATAGCCGACGCACCTAGCACTCGTATATTGCTTTCCACATTGCTAGCAACCTTGCGAAGCAAAACAGCCCTCCCAATTACAGCTGTACTAGCTGCCTCAAAGGCAGCATGCCACTGATCAAATTCTGGACCACTCAGTTCACGCATCCCAATAACAAGTGTTCTCAATCCCAATGAGGAATACTTGTGAAGATGTGATTCAGTTGCCCGCGCTATGTTCATATTAAAAGATCTGTTCATGACACTAAACATGGATGTGTCAGCACCTTTTACAAATACTTTCACGGTCTCATCAGGGCAACCCAATATAACTGACATCCTCTTCCGATCACTGTCAAACTCATGCAAACCCAAAACATTGAACCTGCAGTGTGCCAAACACATTGATCAAATTAAGAAAGATTTGATAAGAATCAATTTCTTACAGGAATTGAAGGAATTATTAAAAAGAACAGCTCAAAAAATAGTTTTCTGATATTATTTCCAGGTGAGATAGAAGAACATGTGGACAAGTACCTTTGCCTTTCTCCTCGAATATCAATCACTATATGACCAGAAGTTCGTTCAATAAGCATAAAACCGTATGCTGCTGCAGCATAAGCTAGTGCTTGTTCATCTGGAGACTCCCCTTGATAGTCCATCAGCTTCACCATATGATCAGAAGTGTCAACGACAAGGGGAACAATAGTGTTACATGCTGCCAATGCAAGGAAAAAGTTGTACACGTGTTTGCCTTCTTCTGTTGCGCTCCCAGTTCCTGCTAATCGCAGAAGCTTAGAATCCACCTTGACCTTTATTTTTGGCCTCAATACCTTTCCATCTGCCATAAACAAGCACGGCCTTAGGTTATATAACCATTGAAAATAAGAACATCAAGTAAACTTTATTAGAAAGTTGCATCACCTTGAACAGACTCTCGAACTGGCTCATTCTCTGAAATGGCTCCCCCATCACTGTAATCTGCTCCCCATACACTCGCACATTGAAATTCCATTTTATTTTCAGTGAGTGTACCAGTCTTGTCAGAGAAGACATACTTTATCTGTCCTAAATCTTCATTTATATTTAAAGCTCGGCATTGAAATGCCGAATTTGAGGCCTCATCAAACATGTTTTTATCACGAATCATGAAGAAAGCTTGACCAACCCGGACAAGCTCCATAGAAATATATAACGATATAGGGATCATTATCTGAAACACAATAACAGCCATGAGAAAAGTAAAAAAAATCTCCAATCCCCATCCATAGTACTTGTAATCATCCTGCTCCTCATCATTGAAGTCCTTCTTCCTATAAAAGGGCATGACATCCAACTCATCCCTGTGGCGCCTCAACCACACACCGGCACTGATACAGACAACACTGCACAAAACAAAAAGAAACCCAGATAGAATCAAGATCTCTTTGTTCATGCGTGTCTCAAGCCGACTCCTCTTTGATGGAGCTCCAGAGCTGTTGAGCATAACTTTAGTCTCACGGCCACAATACACCGCAACACCAATCACAGAAGCAGTGTTTTTTATCTCACAGCCACGTAGAACAATGTTGGAGGGGCCAAGCGACAAACTTTTCCCGTCTATTTCCATCTTTGCTAGAAACCCATATATGTTTCTGTTGGGTTTCTCACATTTAATCGACCCACTAATCATTTCCTTTTCGGGAACCTTTGAGAGGGTTTCTTGCTTAGCATATCTTGTCTTCAAATTTGATTCTCCATCCAAATTTATGGTTTGGACATAGGCAACTCCGGTGGGATCACTAGTTGATAACAACACCATATCGCAAGGAAGAGTCTCGTTAGCATGAATTTTCATTACCTCGCCAACACGAATATCCTTCCATTTCTTTTGTACGAATTGACCATCAACCAAAACCCAGGCGAACCTATTGTTCTCAACACTGTCTGACCTGTGCCTTCTCCAATCTTCATATGCATCTTTCACTGCTGTAACAAGGAGAACAAAAGCAAGAGGCAAAACCGAAGCTCCCCGACCAAAAACTGCAAGTTGAGGAAGCTGATTGAGCACAGCAATAATGAGGAAATAAATATAGGCAACTCTGTGAAATTGTTCAAATAAGTTCCTGGGCACGAAGGAAATGATCGAATATTTCGATGTCCGAATACCGTTTCCAGCAAACTGAAACCTTTCGTTTGTGGTCACAGGATCATTCAAGTAAACCAACCTAGCATCTTCATCACTGATCTCCTTCAGCGATGAGGTAAAACCGTCTGATTCGGCTCCTTTCGACCCGTGTCTAACAGGTTTAAATCCTTGATCACCAAAAGGGAATTCTTTAATGGAGCTCGCACTCGCATCCTTTGAATGGTTAGAAGAAATGCTCCTCTTGGACCCGGAATTTAATGATATCTCGTTGTTCGGAGAAATTTCATCAGGGTTTTGTGCATCCATCCCAGAAACCGATCTGGGGTGGCTAAAGAACTAATCTTTCTTAGATCAGAGAAATTGTTGATCGTAAAGGAGTATCTGAAGTATGTACTGTTTTGGGTCAATGGAGACCTCTTTAAGGTCATAAACTAGAGATGAAATGCCATATGCACAACCAAAGATTCAAGAACAATCAAAGAGTGATGCTGCAATAATTGAGAAAGAAAAAAAAAATCATCAACAGCAACAATCACAGGCTACGACGTTGAAAGAAAAAAACCAGAAGCCAGAAACAGCTGAATCTTGGACTGACGTGATATTCTCACAGACGAAGAATACAATCACCACCCACAAACAACACCTACAACAACAGGAACCTATCGTCCAGCACTCAGTTGCATGAATACAGCGAGACTGAGGAATAATATATGTATAGAAAGAGACGTAAAATAAGGGATATTAGAAAGAGAAAGAGAGGAATTGTGAGAAATATGAACGAAGGGGTTGTGAAGGTGCTGCAATGGTGGTTGAATATGCAAGTCTGAGAGGGCCTGCGAATTGAACAAAGTCAAATGCATTGTTTAGATATATTAGTTTATATGGTTAGAGAAGAGAGAGAAAGACAGGGGCCGGCTATTTTTGAGCAGAGGAAGAAGAGTCGTAATGGATGGCGACAGCAAGAAATTACAAAATTTCCACATTCCCACAAATTATTGAAACCTGAAAAGGATTTAAGAGGGTTTTTTAATCTTTGATTTTTTTTCTTCTCTTCTTTGGATTCCGGATGGGGTTCCAGAAATATAGCGTGGAGTTTGCTAATGAACCAACCAATTTGTCAAATACGTTTAGCTTTGGCAACTTCTAGAAGGGCTGCTTTGTGTTTAGATTATTAAACACCACGTTATTCCGACGTCCGATTGAATTTTCTAAGCTGAGATGTGGAAAGGGTGTGAGGTGTTGTAATTTGACTTGCGACTTTGACAAGTCTTATCCAGTTAGCTGACGGGAGTTTGAATGTTATATGGAGGGAGGGAGGAAGGAAGTCCGTGTATCTCTATTTCTAGAAGGCCTGGTCCTGCTGCTGTTAATTTTTCCTCTTTCGTCAACTGAGTTACAGTTTCTTCCTTCAAATTCGCACCGCTTTGCTTTTAATGGGTCTCAACAACTTGGAAAAGTTCCACGAACCTAAAGAGACTTTGATTTCAATCCATGTTTTAATGTACATGTTCGCTACTTCAATTTCCTTCTCCTTTTGGCACCTCACTTAATTACATTCTCTGACTGCCCCAACTTTTGTTTGCAATTTCCTACCTCCCTTTATTTATACTTTTTTTTATATAAGTTTTTCATAAACACAGTCTCTATATTATTATATAAAGATAAAGTTACGTATGATCAGACTTTTTTAGATTTCGTTTTATTGTAAAATTTCAGACTAAATATGATAATGATAGTGATAACAACGATAATAATATGAGTCTTTGTATGTTTTTTTATGTTATATGTTATATTCGTATGATTTGGATGGTCATATGTTATATTCATACAAATAAGAAACAATAAAGAGTGAATTGAATGTTTGTCATTTTAATTTTTTGTATTCTTATAAAAAATAATATAGCAAATAATACTTCACTTTAATTAATAGGAGATAATGACTTTAATATTACTAAAGTAAAAAGGTTTTTTCAAATTAGTAGTCCTTTAGTTTCAAGTGTATAACGATGGATACAATTGTTTTTATGCAATTATAAGTGAATGAACAATGTTATAAAATTTTACCTTGATCGCAGTAAGAAAAGGAATAGCAATCGCACGAATATAATAAGCACATAAGAGTAGGAAAGCGAGATTACAAAACAATTTTATAGTGGTTTTAACAGATAAATCTCATCTACGACTACTTTTCAAGTATTAATTTAGATTCCGCTAGCCTTCTTCAATCCTAAAATGTATTGAGATTATCTCTCTGTAAAGATTGCAATATGAGTCAACCTTTTTGACTCACTTTAATGCTACAGGGTTTAAAGTTTAAACTCGAATCACAATAAATGCACAAGTACTATTAATGCTTGAAAACTCCCTACATTGGTTTTTACAATAACAAGATATCATAAAGATGTCCAAAAAAAACAAAAAATTCAAGGATTTATTAGAGAACAACCCTCTAGACACGCAAATTAATTGTTATAATGGCTAGTTTTGGGGAATAATATACGAGTCGACGCTAACCCTATGACTACCCAATGTCCCATTGGTTAGGGTATTTATTAGTTGATCCCTAGATAAGTGCAACTACTTTATCCAAAAACATCTAACTAATGATTCATTAATTGACACATTAATAATTGGGACATTTAGTCATTGCGACACTTTTTATGTCATGTAATATATATACTGGTAATTCTAAACTCTTAATGGTACGACCTTCACCAATATGATTAGTGAGATTTAATATCAATTTGAATAAGGACCGATGATTATTATATCAAGGCAAGCTTAATTTAAGAAACAAACTCCAAATTAAAAAAAAAAAGATATTGATCCCCACACTTAAAGGAAAAACAGGATAAGAGTGATAAGATTTTAAGGTTGATCATTACTAACAAACATTAGTTTCCCTAATCATTTATAGTCCTACCTAGCTTCTTAGTAAAACAAGAGTTTCTCTAATCAAGAAGAAAAATTATCTCGTAGTGTTTTGATTAATTGATAATACCATATATCTATTACATCAATATAATATCCTTTATAGGACAAAATACTAAAGAACTAAAGTCTTAAAAAGAAAATAACATTCTTATCATAACCTAGTTAGGAAACAACTAAGCAAATTTTAAAATTCAATCCTTATTTGGATAGAAATATGAAATTTAAAAACTAAAACAACTAATTTCACGAGTTTGGCGCTAGTCTGACTTCAAGTTTAGCATCAGTTTATTTCTATCAGAAACAAACACAATCAACATAAAACCAATACAATACTATGCTCTAAATACAATTCTAAATGGTCGTGTTATTGGTGTCATATTGCCTAGTTCTTTAATTTTCAAAGTTAGCATAAAACTGATATCAAACATCAATATGACATCAGTGTTAGTTAAAAAATTATGTTTCCTCTTTCTATATCTTACTCCTTTACTTGAATCAACATTACGAGCTTGAATTCAATCTCTTCAATTAATAAAGTTTTACTCCTTGCATAAAGATCTACCGATAAGTCATTGAGAGCTTTTTTGGTCTTCATTGATGTACTTTTTCTCAATGGTCCTTCAATGTTTTATAATGGATCTCTAACAACTTTTAACTTTTAATTTGAACTATTTGCAAACTATCCAAACCTTCTTTATGTCTCCCATGTTAAGAAGCTTGTGTAACTTGAGAAAATGCTAGATTCTCATTATTTTTTCACTCTTCAAAAGGATTTGTCCTCAAGTCAACATCTTTGTCTACAAAAAAAAAGGAGATAAATCGACAATATTAAAGGTGGTATTCACCTAGCAAGTTGATCTTATTATTATTCACTATTTTTTGACTTGAAAAGGTTCATCTCCTCTTGGTTACAATATATGCTTGCATTTGCTTGGAAACCTCTTTTTTCTCAATTGTATCCAAACTTAATATCTAGGTTCAATTATCATTTAGTTTATCCCTTATTAGTTTATTTAATGTATAATGAGTCCTCTTCTTAATGTTTAACTTTCTTTCTTATGTAGTTTTTCCATTAATTTGACTTTCTTTTTTCCATCGAAACTATCTCCTTCACCTAAAAGAATAGGTATAAAATCTAAAAATGGTAGTTCAAAACTTCAAAGGTATTTTTAACTCTAATTAAGCCTCTCCTATGCAATTCTCTCACAATTAACTATCTTAAAGTACTATAAAATACACATAATCAATTATCTCCAAACAAATATCTTTCCTACCTATAAATTTTCCTAAATGCAAAATTTTTAAATGTTTTAAACATATGACCAATATCAAGATTATCAATATATAAATCTTAAATACACTCAAAACACATCAATTTAAATGTAATGTACTCAATAAATTATGTCTCCTAGATAATGTATAAATAATTATAGTCTCCTTTCCTTGATTATAGTTCACGACATAAGAAAAAGTTTCATGTCTCTTATTCAACTTAATTTGACCTTGAATATATTTAATGATGCATAATCCTTATATATATCACAAACTCCTTATGCCATAGGTAGTGTTGCCAAGTCTCTAATATACTCACCAACATATGCATTTTCTTAACATAAGATATGTAGTGCATGACTACCATATTAAGTTTCTCGTTAAAGTATGCTATTAGTTTCTTATCTTGCATCAAGATAGCACCAATTCTTACACCTGAAGCATCACAGTTAATATCAAAGGTGTTATAAAAGTTAGGATTAAAGAAGATGATGAATAAAGTTAATAAAAGAATATGTATAACTTACTTAGACACCATATCATATTAAACCTCATTCCTTTACCTTCCATTTGATAAAGAAACTAGTAATTGCTTTGTCACCCTAACCTTCCCATTCTTATTAAACCATTTTAATTGTATGGATTAAGATGTTTTGTTGTAATAATTTACTTTAATAATATTCTTCTTTGTCAGGAAGTTGCAAGTGAGAGATTAAATAACAAGACAAGGAATGCAAAATTCTTAAAATGCCTATATTCAAGTGGTCTATTTAACTTGAGGCATAATGGTCTTTCCATACCTGGAGTAATAGATGAGGGTGATTGACTCATTAGGAAGAAATTAGATAGAGCCTTAGTAAATACTACTTGGCTCTCTGATTCATTAATAGTAACAGTTTCTTCAATAGCCCTATCTACTCTAAACATAACTCAGCTAAAGTTACTCTAAAACATAGCCAAACTAAGTTAAGTTTCCTGTTTAGGTTCAAGAATTTCCTAAGCAAGTTGATGATTTTAAGTAGGCAATGTTTAACGGGATAAAGATAGAAATAAGGGGATTATATTCCTTCAAATGCATGCGCAAGTTGAAAGAAATTAAAAGAACTTAAGAAACTCTTATAAGAGAAGATTATAAGCACTAATCTTTCTATCAATAGAATAAGGAAGGAATTGAGTAAATCTTAAAAGGAGTTATTGAAAACCTAAGGGATGC
>JANZLD010000005.1:56009014-56035101 GCA_026413575.1 Erythroxylum carthagenense | reverse complement strand
ATTTTGGAATTGATTTGATGATTAATTTAATTTAATAATTCAACATCTTGAAAAATTAAATTAACTTCTAAAACATTACTAATAAAATTAATCATTAAAAACAATTAAAAACATCTTTTCAAATTTATTAAGAATTTAAACTTAACTTCAATTAAACTCATTTAATTGGAATTAAATCTTTACAATATTAAAAACAAACAAAACCATCTTCTTCTCCTCGCCCGGATCAACTTTTACTGTAGCTTGATTTGATAAATAAGGATGAAATTTTTGTCAGTCACTGTTCACATAAATCTCCAACGTTTGCCGTCGTCGTTCATAACTACAGCTGCAGTCGTAGGCCAATGCTGCCAGCCTCCAAGCCGTTGCTTTTCAAGCTACTGCCACCTTTTATGTATTTTATGGCTAGGTGGTTCTATTTGGTCTTTTCTCATGAACAAATTTCACAGATACAGAGAGACGGTTGAACAGATTCACAAGGGCAATCACTTCATTCCTTTGTAGTTGCAGTCTTTGACCCAAGTGTTCATGTCCGTTGTCAAAGAAGAGGATTTCAGAGCAGTACCAAGATCAAGAATCCAAAGCTTTCCCCAAAGTCGACACTTCTTGTTTTTCCAGATCTGGAATTTCTCCTGAATCATCGAGCCTTCTCCAGGACTCAAAAAAAAAAAAAATTTTTCCAGAACTCTTTCCTTATTCATTAAACCCACGAATTTTCTAGAACAAACGCAGATTCCATTTGTATTTCCAAAACTCTTAGGCTCACCAAAACAATCACAAGTCTCTTATTCCAGAATTCCAGAGTCCCATAATAATTTTGGTTTTGCGTGGATTTTAGGGTTTATTTGGAATTAATTTAAAACACCTTTTAAATTTTGGTTGCAAACCTTATGCAATCCAATTCCAAATTTATAACCGGCAACAATCAAATATATTTTTAATAAAATTACAGAATTAAAATCTAGCTCCGAAGCTACTATTAAAAAATAGGGTTGAGATCTAATCTTGATCGCAGCGGAATAATCATAAAATTTTTTTTGTGACTTTTAATTTCTTGAAAATTAAGATCTATTTAATTTTATAAAATAATCAATATAAATTATAATAAGTAAAAATTTAATTCGTGCCTTATTCAAAAGCTTAATCTTTGTCTTATCGTATCCCTCGAATTGTTTCCGAAACTGATCCGTCTTAACCACCGTAGCCGCAGAAGTGATTGACCTCTAACGATATTCACAGAATAGGCTGAGAAAACTCTGTGACTCTTATAGAGAGGGTTAAGTAATAAGTGCTAGCTCCATAGAACTTAAGCATATTTATAATAAACTTTGGACGTTTTATTAAATATCTCATATTTAATCATAAAGTTTCTCAAATATTACAATCAAGTCTAACTTGATTAAATTAACTGTATTCTCTTCAACCCATTCTATATGTAAGACCCATTAAGTTCTCAAATATGTTGATAATGATTATAAAATGTATTTTAATTCATAATTAAAATTAGATAAATTAAAATTTATTTTAATTTTTCTTTAATTCTACAATTAAACAATTTATAATTATAGGTCAAGATTGACGTCTAGAAATACATCATGACCACCCAAATATTTAGGAATTTCAAAATAGTTTTGACTAACCTTTTCATGTATAATTTTTCTTTATAATTCAATCATTTCATCATACAATGTTCTAATTAGACATAGAGTATGAAATTAATGTCTACTCTATTTTGAATCTAATCATATTAGTTCTCTATTATTAACTATCGATTCAATTAATGACATTTATAAATTATTTATAAAGTATCATTTCACCTTTGCTAATGATTTCTTGAATTAATATTAATCGAGAACAATGAAATATTCTTCCTAATTACTTTAGGGTGATGAATCATATTTTGATCACTCAACTATCTCCATATAATTCATACTACATTCAATGACTACCAATTAAACGACTTATGATTAAAAAGATAATAAGTAGTATCAAAATATAGCAATCTCTATACAAGATAACTTTGACGACCTCAAATCAAATGATCATTTATACAATCATCACAATAAAAATTTTATACACATATAAGTAATGTTCTAAATAGATTTCTCATATCGGATCTATTCAGTGAACTTGTTCTCTAGCAAACACCCACACTTTTATTTAAGTATCTCTATACTCTAGCCCATGAAATCGACTATTTCTTTCATAACGAAAATAAAATGCGTGTTAGTCTTTTTACGTTTTATTAATGTCCAATCTTAATAAAACAATGACTAGAAATATTTAGAAATAATACATAAATGCAATATGAATATCATAATTATAATCTCATTATAATTTTATTTGCAATATATAATTACCTCATGAACTTTATCTTATATATCTAAATAAGTACAAGATAAAAAATGTCTTTAAGTAATTTGTCATTAAACTATAACTAAAGCGATTGACTGTAGGGCATAAATCAATACTAAACTGTTGAATGAGCTCTGCAAGATAGGGAGGCTGCGATTTATGTAATCCAGTTCCACTCAAGGAGAGTTGAACAGAGAAAGAAATAACACCACGGTGCTGTGGAACGGTGGTAACGTCGCCTGCAGAATGTGGAATGCTCAAGTGAGACGAAAGCAGCAGGGCCTTGCGTGGAGTTGGCTTAAGCAACAATCACAGCTAAACCCAAGTTGATAGAACGGAGAACCAACTTTATTGAAGTTGGGCATCATAACTAATTCATACTAAACAAGGGGACCATTTCATTTACTTATTACACGTACATGAATGAACATCAACCGTTAAGACGGAAGGTACGAACAAATCATCGTCATCTCTTATATTCCAAACCATTGTTCTTGTGTTTATCAACATCAGCTTGGCAAATTTGGGCTTTGAAGATCTCAACTGGTTTGCGGGCCAGGCCAGCCTAATCTCCGTGTCCATCTATCTTCCGCCATTGAAAAACCTGTCACAGCGATCCTTGCTGTTTCCATCAGGAGTTCTGTTTCTCAAACCCAAAGTCAGTTTCTTTTACCTTTCATCCATTTGCAAAATGCATCTTCCAAACCGAACTCAGTCACTCACTCCAAGCTTGTATCTTTCTCCATTTTTTGGGTCGAAACCCCTCAACAAACTCCGATTCACTCCTTTAAAGCAAAACCCAGTTCGCCAGCTGTCCTTAAAATGTTCCCTTTCCACGTTATCGGAGCCGACCCAAGTGGGTGTCTCGAATTCCAAGCCATTTCCAGCTGAAGTATCTAGAACCATTATGGAATTATCTTCAGTTGGCACTCTCTCTACTTTGACCCACGAAGGCTGGCCTTTGGGTGTCGGTGTCCGGTTTGCTGTGGACGATGAAGGGACGCCTGTTTTATGCTTGAGTGAGTCTCAGAGACGGTTTTCCGCTGATAAGAGGTCTAGTCTTCATGTTCAAGTATGCTTGTCTCTTGAACTTGATTATCCTAGGTAAATTAGGATAAATTTTGTATGTAGAAAGCTACAATGAGATAGTCATGAATGCTATTTTTGTGTGGGGCAGTTGGAGCAATGTGGAATGCGGACTCCTCAGTGCACAATTCAGGGCATCTTAGAAAAGCCAGAGGAAAAAAAGGTTTTGAAGGTGATCTATCGTCTCTGCTTTGACATTTGGCTTCAAATTGCTTTGGATGCTTACGCACTTAAATTTTCTTTTCTTTCTTTTTGCCTTCTCAACATTGTCAAGTACTTCAATTTTAACTTTTAAGTTATTGTGGTGACCAAACCTGACTATGACAAATTTCTACCTGTTAACTTGGAATAACAATTTACGCGGATGGCATAATGTTGGAAGCCTTAACTATGTTGTTAAGTAGTCCAGCAAAATTTTGTGCCAAGTCAAACAGTCTTTGATATGTGCATAGGTGGTGCATGGGTTGCATGGGTCTTGAGGAGCAACATTGCTGTACGTGGTCAGAGTTGTTGGACCTGATCCTGTTGCTCAAGTTTTGGTTGTTAGTTGACTTGGTTGTTAATTGACTTCAGAATTAGTAGCTCTAATAGTTAATTGTTAGTCAGTTACTTTGCTATAGCCGAATAAGTAGCCAGCATCTTCTATTTGTTTGTTGAAATCTGTTAGTGGATTGAGCCACTGTTGTTGCCTTATGTATATTGCCATGGCAATATAGAAGGAAAGATATAAGATTTTTACCAACTCTGTTTCTTCTTCCTCTGTTTCTTCTAATCTTTTAAAGTCAACGAAAAATTCTCTATTAATGGTATCAGAGCAGGTTAGGCTCAGGATGGGAACAAGGAATCAAAATAATGTCGAGTTTCGCAGCGAAGTTCAGGAAATACTAGGTCGTCATGAAACCAGTATTGATGAAGTTCATTCCATTCTACAAACTGTGTTGTCAGAAATTCAGTCTTTGAGGGTGTCTCATAAGACCCACACTAACACTGCCAATCCAAATGTTAATCCCTTTGCCTTAGCTGAATCCTCTGCACCAGCACAACCACCTTCCACCAATCAGATTACCTCCACCAATACTCAAAATCATCATCTCAAATTGAATTTTTCGAAGTTTAACGGAGAAGACCCGCAAGGGTTGGTTTACAAAGCAGAACAGTATTTTGAATTCAAGGACGTAGCATCTGATCAGTAGGTGCAGTTAGCCTCTTTTCATAAGGGTATTGCGCTCCAATGGCATAAGTGGTATGCCAAGTTCAAAGGACTTGTGACTTGGACTGAATTTACCAAGGCATTGCTTCTTTGTTTTGGACCAAAGATCCCTCATAAGCACTCACAAGACTCAAACAAATCACAACTGCTTCTTCCTAACAAGAGGAGCTATCGCGTAGATGACTTACCCGAAAAATTTTTAATAGGGTGTTTTGTTGTAGGGCTCAAAGACAAAGTTCGATTGGATGTTAAAATTAAACAACCACGATCCTTGATAGAAGCAATAGGGGTGGCGCGTTTGGTTGAAGAATGGAATGGATTGCAAAGAAAAGGGACTTCTCCTTCCAAGCCGTCAATCTTGGGAGCCGCACCCAAATCAGTAATCAATCTGACGAGGGTTTTGGGACCTTCGCTGGCAACTAAATCAGCTACTAGCAGTAACAGAACGACCTTCAAGCGAGGAAGCCAGAGAATGCTGGGAGAAGGGGTTGTGTTATTACTGTGACAAATGGTTTGCCCCTGGTCATCGTTGCCAATGTACGCAATTATTGATGATGGAAGATGTTGCTGTGGGTGAATACCAGGAATTCGAAGATCAAGAAAATCATTAAGATGACAAAGCATTATCAGAAATATCATTCCACGCTATAGCAGGTACTGAACACCCACAAACCATAAGACTTCCAGGTAGAATGAAGGGGAGAGAAGTGACAATTTTGGTGGATGGTGGGAGTACCCTCAACTTCGTGGATTAATCATTGGTGCAAAAATATGGACTACTAGTAACTAAGGGCCAAGCTTTCCAGGTCATGGTAGCTAACAGAGAGAAAATCAATTGTGTGGGGAAATGCTTAGCCTTACCTTTAGAGCTTCAAGGGTATCACATGAAGGCATATTTTTACGTTCTTCCAGTTGCAGCATGCCCATTTGTCCTAGACGTGCAATGGTTGGCGACGCTAGGACCCATTGAAACAAATGACAAGCAACTCACAATGTCCTTTCTCGATGGTCATATAAAACAGACCCTTCAAGGCATTAAACAAATGGGCATGGAAGCTCTTAGAGAAAAAGAATGCTACTACATCCAAGGTACAAGTCTCTTTCTCCAGTTGTTGTCTACATAGGAAGTTGAGGTAAAACAAGTGTATCCAAAGGACTTGAGTCTCATTTCAGAAGAATTCAAGCAAGTTTTTAAGCCACCGACGCAGCTGCCACCACATTGAGACCATGACCAACATATTCTGCTACACCCCAACAATGAGCCAGTTAATGTAAGGCCATATAGATATCTATACTAACAAAAATCGGAAATAAAAAAGATGGTGTAGGAACTCTTGAGTTCAGGACTAATTAGACCAAGTCGTAGTCCATTTTCTTCACCTGTGTTATTGGTAAAAAAATCGGATGGGAGTTGGTGCTTTCGTGTGAATTATCGAGCTCTCAACAAGATCACCATTAAGGACAAGTATCTGATTCCGGTAATTGACGAACTCCTGCACGGATTACATGGCTCCCAATATTATTCACAACTAGATTTACGATCCGATTATCACCAAATCAGAGTTCACAAAGATGATATCACGAAGACTGTGTTTCGCACACATGAGGGGCATTATGAATTCGTGGTCACGCCCTTTGGACTCACGAATTCCCTTGCCACCTTTCAGAGTCTAATGAATGATCTTTTTCGGTCTCATTTGCGTAAGTTTATCTTAGTGTTTTTTGATGATATCTTAGTCTACAGTAGCTCGTGCAAGAACATCTGTTACACCTTCAGGAAGTCTTGAAAACATTGAAGACACATCAGATATTTGCAAAGCAATTGAAATGCTGTTTCGGGGTACTTCAAGCAGACTATTTAGGGCACCTCATCTTAGAAAAAGGAGTAGCCTTGGATCCTAGCAAAATACAAGCAATACAGGAGTGGCCAAAACCAACTACCACCAAGGGAATTCGGGGTTTTCTGGGGCTTGTTGGGTACTACTGCAAGTTTATTAGCGGCTTCGGAAGTATTGCCGCCCCATTAATGCTATTGCTCACCAAAGAAGGTTTTAATTGGTCTGAAGCAGCAGAGGATGCCTTCCAAAAGTTAAAGGTAGCCATGTTGTGTCCACCAATTTTGAAGCTCCTGGATTTTTCACAAAAACTTGTTGTTGAAAGCGATACTTGTGGTTTAGGAATTGGCGAGATTCTATCTCAACAAGACCATCTCATTGCCTATTTTAGCGAAGCATTAAAAGGGTCAGCATTGGCCTTGTCAACATATGGAAAGGAAATGCTCGCTACATCAAAGCCATTCATAAATGGTGTCTGTATTTGCTTGGGCATGCTTTCATTGTCAAAACAGACCAGAAAGCCTCAAGTATCTCCTAGAGCAATGAATCTCAACTCTGATTCTAGCTAGGTGGCTCCCAAAACTCCTAGGCTATGATTATGTAGAGTATAGACGTGGATGAGACAATCAAGGAGTTGATGCCCTATCTAGGAAGGTTGAATTCCAAATGATGGCAGTATCCTTGCCTCATGCGGACTGGTGGCTTACACTACAACAAGAGCTACAACATGACTCTTTTTATAAACAACTGGATCAAAGAAACCTCAACTGACCAGAGCCACTCTATGTGCAACATGATGGGGTATGGTTTTTTTTTTAAAAAATTTACTTGAGTCCTAATTGTTCTCTATTACCAGCCATTCTCGCAGATTGCCATGCCTCCCCTGTTTGGGGCCACTTTGGATACCACAAAACATTGGCACGAATTCAAAACAGTTTCACTTGGCCTGGGTTACGCAATTCGGTCAAACAATTTTTGTTACATTGTGATACATGCCAATGCTTTAAGAGTGACAGTTTGTGTCCAACTGGTCTTCTTTTACCACTACCAATCCCAACTAAGGTATGGATCGACATCTCCATGGATTTTATAGAAGGACTACCATCATCACAAGGGTTTTCAGTCATTATGGTGGTGGTCGATAGACTCACCAAATATAGCCACTTTGTTCCTTTTCGTCATCCCTATACAGCAGCCACTGTGGCTATGGCATTTATCTCCAATATTATCAAATTGCACTGGGTGCCTCAATCCATTGTATCTGGCAGGGATAAAATTTTTGTGAGTGCTTTTTGTTCAAATCCCTTTAAGTTGCAGGGAACAGAACTCAAACTGAGTTCAAGTTACCACCCACAAACGAATGGTCAGACTGAGGTTACTAACCGTATACTCGAGCAATATGTGCGGTGCTTCGTGGGAGATCAACCTCGAAAATGGATTGACTGGTTGCCATGGGCTGTGTTAGGACTGATGGGAATGATGTTAGAACTGATGGGGGTGAGGTCAAAAAGGGTAATAAACCGAGTGTATGGAGAGTGTACTCCAGAAGAAAGAAAGAGGGTAGAGTGGGCAGTTAGTTAGTACGGGTGAGCTGGCATAACGGAATGGAGAGAGAGTGTGAGGATGATGCCACTTGGGAAAATCTGAAGTTTTGATTAACGGGGTAGGGACTTCAGAGGATGATGCCACTTGGGAAAATCTGTGGCGTTTTTCACACACTTATCCCGACTTCATCCTTGCGGACAAGGAAACTTCAAGGAGGGGGGAATGATATGTGCATAGGTGGTGCATGGGTCTTGAGGAGCAACACTGGTGTACGTGGTCAGAGTTGTTAGACCTGTTCATATTCTGTTGCTCAAGTTTTGGTTGATAGTTGACTTAGTTGTTAATTGACTTCAGAATTAGTAGCACTAAAATAGGAGTAGTTAATTGTTAGTCAGTTACTTTGTTATGGCCGAATAAGTAGCTAGCATCTTCTATTTGTTTGTTGAAATCTGTTAGTGGATTGAGCCACTGTTGTTGCCTTATATAAATTGCCATGGCAATATAGAAGGAAAGATACAAGATTTTTACCAACTCTGTTTCTTCTAATCTCTTAAAGTCTACGAAAAATTCAAAGGAATGTGGCAACTAACTTTTATCTTATCTCACTGATGTGATGAATATCATGTCTGCAGTGGCTTCACGCATCATGGAAGAAGCGATTTGGAGAAGTTCCTGAAGACCTGATTTATATCATTGCTGTCGATAGTTTACATCAAATGGAAGACTTCATGGAGGTGTAATTGCTGTTTTTGTCATGTTTCCTTGAGTTTTCTGCATAAGCTTAGGTTTATTGTGTTGAATTCAAGCTTAGATCATGGGGCAGGTAGCTGTTTTAAGTTTCTTACTTGAATAAAATGTGGTGACATGTCAGGATGGCATTTTGGTTTCATCGTCTGAATATAAGAATGCAAGTCCTGATCCTCTTCGAGATTTCGCGGAAGCAATTGTAAATGAAATAAATACAAAGAATTTGGAAGATGTCTATCGCTTTTGCAACGTCTATGTTGATTTGGACTTCCAGGTTTGCAGCATATAACTTCATGTTTGTTACTATTTTCAGTTTCTTGTTATAAAAACTGAAGCAGACTGATATTTAGACCTTTTAACCTTTTTCCTGAGTGAAAGAATTCTGCCTCAATTTTCTAATAGCATGATTGAACTCATCCATGATTACCTGTAAATAACAAATGATAATTGCTGGAATAGGTCTAGTCAAATGGTTATCTGGTCCTCCACTGTTATGGGATGAAGATGCTTTACTAAATTTTTTATCCATATCATTCAATAACTTCATCCTTCCTTGCAATTTTCACGTAGTTAAAATAATCTTCTATTATTTTAAGTGTAGCCCGTACAAATGCTTATAAAAAAAATGTACGCCTAGAACTAATGAAGTTGTAACCTGACCCTTATTCATATGCCATGCAAACTACTTGTGGTTATGCTATGCCATAAATCTTACTTGGGGATCGCATTATGCTATGTCATAAATCTTACTTTGGTGAATCACACTAAGGAATTTCTTATCTTGATTACTGTCATGCTACACTTAAAGTTTTCATTTGGACGATTGATAGATCTTATAGTCTTTACTTCAATCATCTTTTATCATTACAGGGTTGCATTTTGTCCAACTTAAGCCATACTGTGGTTATCCTTATGTTTCTTATGAGAGTTGATTGGTTTCACAGGTTTCAGAAGCGAAGATGATATGGATTGATAGATTAGGCTTCGACTTGCGTCTTTCCTGTCCTCAGAATGCAACTTTTGATGTTCGAATTCCCTTCCCAAGAGAAGTGCGAGATGAAAAGGGTGCAAAGTCCTCGTTTAATGGAATGTCACAACTTGCATGGGAGGTGGAGAAGAATTACCATGCTCCAGATTTCCCCAAGGTAAAGCAATTGAAGCGGGTAAAGTGTAGGGGCGTGTAACTTATTGCATTTCCATCAGTTTTGGTGAGGTTCAATGTAAACAAATGTGTTAAGCTTTTATCTTGCTATATATTTGGTGCCTTTTAAGTGCAAAGTTGAGGTTTAGAAATATTTGTAACAAATTTCAATTAGTAATGATGGAAAAAGTTCGGTATATGAAAGATAATCAATCACAACAATCAAACGAAAATAAAATTAAAAAGTTAAAAAGAGAGATACACGCGATGTAATTCTCTCTAATGTACTTAATTTCTTATGTATTTATTAAAAGATTCAAGTTCATCACAATTTTTTTTAGAAGATAAAGAATAAATTTTATAATCCTAAATCTTAATCTATTAAAAAACTATGATAATCTTAAACTTTAATCTTAAAAGAGAAGTAAGAACAATATATATATATATAATGAGCATTCATTGAGAACACTAATTGTCTTAATGAAACAAATTTTTTTTTTTCATTTTCAATTCAAGAGTAAGACAATTAATGTTCACAATGAATGCTCATTTTATATGTGAAAGACCTAAGAAAATTTCTATTTGACATTATATTAGGAACAAAATTCATATAAAAGTAATTATCTTAGTATTATAAATTGCTTTGAACATAATTACATTAAATGACCTATATTCGACTTATTAATTTCTATAATTGACATAAATAATTTTTTTTTACTTCTCTTTAAACTCTTTTTTATTTTTATAAATGTAACCTTTTTGTAACAGTTAAGCCTGAGATCTTTCCTATTTGGGACCAAGTTTGGTTCCTTTGACTTTTTGGCAAAGGAACCAGTTATAGAGCCTAAAGGGCATAGTGACTAACCCTAACTTGAACTCCATTGTGGCATCCTCTCCCCCCATTCCTTCACTACCTTAGACCAAGTCTTAGCCTTACATCAAATCCACTGCATTACTAATTCAAAACCTTTCCCAGCTAGCCCTTTTTATTCAAAGCAAAAACTAACTTCCTCTAACGCCTTGGTCCCTTTTATAAGATCTCCAGTCTCAATAGCTAAGGAAATACTAGAAAGACCTTAACCATCTACAAGGTCTTTGAGAAAGTCCTAATAATAGGTTGTTAGTGACCATACCCCATATAAGTAGCTAAAATTTATACCTAGTCAAATGAATAGAGACTTCTAGTTTCACCACCTATAGAAGTGTTGAAAGCGGGGGCTCACAATGGAAAATTTGACTGGTGTGATATGTCATAAGCAAAGACTCCCTTTCCCTCAAGGGCACAAATGAGCAGAAACCAATTAGGATAATCTTGGCATTAACAAAACAATCATGAATAAAGATGATTTCTTCATTTTCAAGTTTCAAAGTGAGGCAAGCTTACAAAGGATCTTATGAGATGAGTCTATGGCATGTTCATGGCAAACCTCTTCTACTTCAAAGATGGAGGCTTTGAATGACATTTGATAAGAACAACATACCAATATGGAATAATTTTCAAAATATAACTCTTGAATATTGGTCCACAATAGGCTTGAGCTAGCAAGCTCCATTGGGAAACAAATAAGCTTCGATGAAAGCACAGCAAAACTAGGAAGAATAGGCTATTCCTATTGTGCTCAAAAGGATACTTAAAAAACCTTAGAAAAATCCCCTTATCTTTCAAATTCTTGGGAAAATCCTTTTAATTTTTAATTTTTTAAAAAAAATCCTTTTATACTTCGGTTAAAAAATAACAATAAAGTACAAGTAGTACAAATATTAGAGCCAAACTAATCAAATATTATTTATGTAATGATTCAACCCAATTCTTAAATTAGAACCAAACTAATAAAATTTGAATTAAGCGAATAATTTATTATAATTGTCTTAAATTAATAATTTAAATCAAATTTAATTAGCTTAGGTCAGGCTTAATAACTGAGTTAAGTTACCATATTATTGATATTTTATTAGTTAATATATGTATGTTTATAATTTGTGTTTTATTATTATTACTAATTTTTGGAAACTAAAAACTACAGTCTTTTTTAGAATTTTAAAGATCAGAGGTTTTCCTAAAATTTATTAAATTACAAAGGAGGTTTATGTCTATTAGCCATTGTTTTATACATATATTATTGACTTAAGACTGTAAATCTTGCAGGTACGCATACGTCCTTTTTTACTGTTCCTTTTTCTTGCATGACCATCAACAACTGGCATGACCGTGTTTCCCGTATATACTAATCTTGGGACTAGCAACAATATTAGCAGTGGAAAATCCAAAGTGAATAACGGGTGAATTTGAGGAATGATTTCTTAAAAAAGCACTAAATTGCATTTTTTCAAAAGATTAAATTTGACTGTTTATGCCAAGTTTTGACATCGATCAAACTTTTACTATTTTTTTATAAGAGTTTGGACACTTGGTAAAACTAGAAAGACCCTATTGAATATTACAAGTATCCCTCCAGATATAGTACCATCAATCTATTAAAGAAAATCTCTTTAAGGAAGCGCAATTTCTGTCCTCTTAAACTGATTTATGTTCTGTTCAAGCACCTCTATATAAACATCCATTTTTTTTATAACTGACAGGCTAAGTAAAATTACCTGTCTCCAATCATTCCAAAATCTACCAACCGACGTTTCTCGTTAACTAGTTGAGAACTTACGAGCTGCTCTTCACTATTGGCAATAATGCGACAGTTTGAAAGCATGGGGTCCTTCATTTATGCGGGGATTGAGCATAATCTTTAACCATTAAGATCTCCCCGCAAAACTTCTTGGGCACTTGCTGCAATTTCTTTCCTTCCTGCCACGCCTGCCCAACTGACACCCCAGGTCCAATATGACGAATGTATATGACAACCTGATCGTTGAAGGGATATGGATGCTTCACTGCAACACAGAGGAACCCTTTCCTTTGTCATGAATAGTGGCCAAAAACAGGAATCCAGAAGTCAAAAGAATTTTCATTTATTCCAATGCAGTTAATGATGCTATAGCTTGGATGATACAACAAATTATGCAAAAACACGTGCATTGAAAATAGCTGCCTCGTGAAAACGTACTTCAAAGGAGAAAGGGTCTTCCTAATAATTGATCTTCAAACAATTAATCAAGAAAAACCAAAAGACGTAAATGAAATATCTAGTGATAGGATTAGTACTCGGGAAATAACTGACATCACTGAAACTGTGATCTAAAAGTCTCACTATAGAAGAATGATTAAGAACATTGCACCTCCTAAACATGCTGCGACTGCAAAATAAAGCCATAATCTATATGAAAGAAGATAAATTCTCTTGAAACTTTTATTTCTTTCCCTCACACATCCCAGAAAATTTGTTGAGTGTGGTAAGACGAGATTTTACTGCTACTTAGCCTCCTCGGGACAGAATTCTTGCTAACCGAGCTCATTTAACTCCAAAATATGTTCATAACTAAGGTTGACACTCAACCCTCCACGTTCAAAAAGATGCACTAGCACCTACGTTCCTCATATCCAGCTTGTCAATATTTATTTGAAATTGTGTGCCGTTGGAAAATGTACTTCCCACTAGTGTTCTTTTGGCAGTAACTTGATGCTAGAACTTAATGGTAAAGAAAAGATCTATAGTGAAATTACAAAATTTCAATAGTTTGGAGACATTATTGACCGTAAGACAATATTGCTAATTTGTAAGAATTTCAAAAGTGATGCAGCCTGAACAGTATCCATGGACATTGATGCTACAAACCCCATTCTACAAATAGTACTTCCATTTTTGCGCCATCCCTACAGGTTGAGTAATCTTTCCGTTTTTGTTCTTCTAGAGTTTCAGTTAACTCTCATCATTTTTGGCATAAAAAGAAGTGATTGAAGAAACAAAATCAATATAAAGAATTCCAGCTACATTAGCACCCAGCATATGTCAAGTTCCAACTACGAAAATAATAGCTTCCTGACCCATGCATTCAACAAAAAAGTGCTAAATGGTTCATTTTCCATTTCAAAGGTTCACTACAACAAAGAAAAGGATCATGATATATGGTAATGAATTGAAACTGATAAAAAGATAAATAGAAATGGGAATTAAACTTTGAAATAAAATATCCCAGGGAAAAGCTAACGAAGTTAGACAAAAGTGAACAAATAAGGATTGTTAAAGCTACTCAACAAGGATAATGAATGAATTCAATCTTGTTCAATGCATCTCTGCTACAATTATAGCCTACCTGGTCTTGGAAAGCCTTTTGGACATGTATGGAGATCAAAATGTCCATCCCCAAATTCATAAGCTAAATCACAGGGCTGTTCTGTTGGCATAACTTCCTTACGTTGTGTCACCATAAAGTACAATGGGGACAGGGTATTAGAAATGGGAGCCAACACTGATCCACCTGGATTAAGCAGCTCAGTGTCAACTCATTAAGAAACAATTGGCATTGCGATAAATAAAAACATTAAGGAACAAACAAAAAAGACAAGCTATAGTATGACTGCAGATGATATCAAACCAGGAAGCATCTATAATAATGCTCAATACAGATTTTCAAAAACTGAAAAAAGCACATAGCCAACATTGTGATTGCCGCAATGTTCCCTTTGACAATGTAAATTTTGCACAAATATTTTAAGGGAAAATAAGTTAAGGTTTTAGCTATGCATGCACTTTAAGTGTATGCAGAAACAAGCTACAGTTAGAATAATTTCTGAATGAGCAGATAAAAGCTAGTGTGGTATGCAATTCTAGCTAACACAGATTCTCTCACTTGTTCTGTCATTTGTAAGAGAAGAAGATGTTTCATCTGCAAATAAAAACAGTAGAGTTGAAGCATTCCAATTTCTTATAATCCTTGAAAACAAGGCATGCAACATTCTTGTTTGAAAACCATGGGTATGCTTCCTCTGAAAATAAGAATGTGAAGCACTTGTCTGGCTCCAAGCAATGTCTCAAACTCTCCGCTTATCAGAGCATAGAAGGAAGTCCAAAAATTTTGAAAAGTTCTGCTGGCCGAGATTAATCATATCAAAGGAGAAAGCAAGCATAAAATATGATTTTTCACAATAGAGACAAAATTTGAACAATTTCATGCTTTTTGCATAGTGCTTTTCTTCAACATGTTTAACTGCAATTAGAAATTCATGCATTTAGTATCTTAAGGAATGTTCAATGCTCCAAATTCATAACTGAGTGACGTGTAAATGTGATCATCAAAGTGGTGAGCATACCAATAAACCTTCCATATAGGTTCCCATTATTGCAATAGAATATAGCCTATAAAGAAAAGAAAAGGAAAAGTCAATGTGAATATCAACAACATGACAAGATACAAAAGAAACAATAAATCAATAAATATGGGCTTAATGAACCGGCAAGTCCTTGAAGTTTCTGTGCTTGCACAACTAAGGAAAATTTTAAATGTGTTCACAATATATATTTTTGTACTAAGTGGGGAATTTAAATCAGAAGTTGAACACCTAGAGCGAGTAAATTACCAGTTGTGACAAGGTAAACGCATAAATTCCAAACATATTGTATAATTCGGCATAGAAACCCTAATATTGAAACTATGACTGATCGTTAGCTAGTTATAAAAAATGCTTACTAGATTAAACAAATTTGAATTTGGAGAGTTTAATTGCAAAAATTTGTAAAATTGGGGCCTTTCGAACCTATCAACATCATAAAACTATTACTAAACTGAGATAGGAGAGGGGGATCTTAATACAACAGAAGAAACAATTGACAACTGACCTTCTTGAAAAAGTTTATCCAAGCAATGGGCAAAGGTCCTATTCAACAATTTCCCACATCAATATACAAAAGGCCTGGGGAACTTAAACATGCATAAATATATTAAGATGGAAACATAAAAATAAAGATTTTGAGCAACAAAACAAACATTACAAACAACAGGTACAGAAAGGAATGATTACAAGCCAGAAAAAATTCCGAAAGTACAGACCATTTTGTTGACACAATCATAAATGAATTTTATGGAGTCAATTCTTGGTTCAGTTGTCGAAACTTAGAATGCATCTAAGGTAAATACAATGATTCTGGGAATCTTGATTTTAATGACTCACAAGTACATGTTCATTAATTTTGTATAATATTATGAATCTGAATAAGTTGAAATCAGGAGCTCCCTTTTTTCAACTATTAATCTTGCTATTTGAGATCTTTTTTTTTTCTAAATTTAGATTTGAGAGTGTCTCTTGCGAGAATTTCCTATAAGTTTTACTTGACCAAAGTATTGTACCTTTATCCCTTATTAGACTATCTCCCTCCGGTCTCTTTATCAGCTCACTTATTATCAATATAAGTTCCGTTACTTGTCTCCTACTGATCATGCATGACTTTTACGCAACATGACTTCATTCCTTTGTCACTCTGACTCTACTAAAATGACGAAAAGAGAGAAAAAGAAACAAGAAAATGGGTAACTATTTGAGAGAAATTCCATAGCTACTTCCATCGACTTTTAAGGCACAAAGGATGCAAGCAAAGAGCTGAATGTTTATCACATATAGGGTAATCTAGTAATTATTTGGATTTCAGACCAGACACTTAATGCCCAAGATAACAACTGCCAAAACAGTAGTGGGTATCCTCCTTCTTTTTCCATTTATCTTGTTACCTTTTATTTCTTGATAGCAGGAAGGTGAGGAGGAGAACATGCAAACATTAGCTTAACAACTTACAAAAAGGAAAAGTATTAGCATAGTCTTATTTTAATGGGTTTCAAGGTGTTAGAATAATGAAATTAATCTGAAGTTGCTTCAAATTTCGAAAGGATAGAACTTCCTAAGGATCACACCAAGAATTCCTCATGCATTGCACAAAATCCCTGTTCGGATTATTACAAACACTATTTGACTATTTAGTATATGACCAGAAAAAGAATAAGCCCCATACAAATTAAGACCTTAGTTTCTCTTCTTGGAGTATCAATCATTTAGAATCAACAGAAAATGAAAATCCGGAACTGGCCTTTAAATCCTATTCTTTGTAATGGTTATTAGAATCACGAACGTAAATTTCTCAAGGTATCCCAAAGTAAAGGCTGGTCTTTTACTCATCAAAATTTTCTGTAGATTAAGATTCCACTTTATCTTTGACTACCCTCTTCAAAAAGCATAAAGCATTAAGACAGCATTTCCAATTGTTGGACAAGTCATACATGGACTCACTCAGTCATCCAAGCACTAGCAAAATCAACAATGTAGAAGAATTACCTCCACTACTTTTGCAGTTATAAAGCTCAATAGGCATTTCTTCCCCTTTCCAATGCAATAAGTTGGACGCAATTCTCTTTGCTAACTTAGGATCAGCATATCGCGCACCTGCTATCTGCCAAGCTTTTGATATAAGCCTGCATCAAGGTCCCGATTGCCATTTAATCCACAAAATCTTTTCACATGCATATCACTCCTAGATTTGAAGTGTCATTAAATTAGTCCAGAACTCATATGAAAAAACTCTGACAGAATTTCAGAAATTAACAGAGACTGAAAGTAGGGACCAACCTAGGGTTAAGCAACCGCAGCAATCTGTGGCGCCTTTCTTGTGGAATTTCTTCAATTTTTTTCCTGAAAGTTGATTATATCAGGAAGTCTGAAGAAGGTCGTGCACCAAAATAGGTACTTTTCTCATTCAGAAGAACAATTAGCTGCAGAAGAACAGAAGTTGGTCTGGAAAAAAAAAAAAAAAAAAGGGTATGACAAACCAGAGATAAGCAGCAGGACTATAAGAGGCAGGGTCAAGAGGAATCAAGTCCTTAGGAGGGTCGAGAAAAGTGACAACGTCTAGCTCATCCAAGTACGCAATTTTCCCAGTTGGCAGAATCTCATAGGGCTTCTCATCCGAGGGAGAGTCAACTGCTCTGATTGAGAGATTCTTCCCAAGTCTTGATACTGTAGCAGCAGCAGCTACAACAAAATGGACGTGAGCAGATAAAGAATCAAAATGGGATTATAATATGTACAAATTTCACCTTTGGGTTTGAAGGCAAGCGGTAGAGTGTGAAGGTAGTGGTAAGAACGGGTATTGATTGGTGCGGAGTAAGCATTGCAAATGTGAGTTGCCGCTGCTGCTGCCATACTTAGCAATGGAGGGAGTACAGTGTGCTATAGACAGGGCTTTTGATGCGAGCTCCTACCCGCCGTGAACATGCAGCGTGCAAATCCCAATTACGAAGCGTCGAAAGCATTTAGGATAATTTAATTAATTAATATTTTATTGTTTATATATATATATATATATATGTTATATAATTGTCTTACACAAATTGTGAAGGCGGACCTAATAACAAGAACTTGACAATTAATGGCATTTGCTTACTGTCGAGAAACTATGTTACAGATTATTATCAAAAATAAGAATAAGAATACAAGAATTTCAATGAGGTACGCAAATCTTTACGCCTATGTCTTGAGCGGAACTTTTCCTTTGATTTTTAACACTTGACCAATAAGATTACCTCCATACATATATATATATATATATACACCTTACCCAATACAATTTTAGATATTTAGTTGCATATGTAAATTTTATTATTCAATAATAAAAAAATATATGAACTTATAAAAATCTTAAAATTAAATTTAGCCTTAAAATTATTCACTTCGTCATCTCCGCACCATTCGTTCATAAGATCTCACTGACCTTTGAGCTCTTATAGAGAAGTGGACATTTGGTCTGCATGTAGCATGCATCAAGTGTCTTATGTCCGCATTTGATGTTCCTGAGGTAGGATGCCCCTCCATGTTGTAGACTTGTAGTGTTAACATTTGGACAATGTTATTTATTCACCGGAGAGACCGTCAAGTCATGGCTATCACACGGATCAATATTTGCAAGAATGGATTGAAGACTCTGCCACGAGGCGGTACTATAATTTATTATGCTCCTGTGTTCCCCTATCTTCTGTCTCACTTACCTCATACTAACCCTATGCCACTCATCCACAATCAGAAAATATGTATATAAATTCTTGTAATTTTGAAAGTTTGTTTCATTTTCTTTAAAATAAGCTTTTTTTTTCTAATATTTTGGTCATATCATTTGACCTGTTTTCACTTCTTGGGTTGAATATGTGAAGTAGTTGGAAAAGATTTATACTAATTAAGAATATATAATTTCGTGGTTGTGGATGAGTGGCACAGGGTTGGTATTGGATAAGTAAGACAAAAGATTTGGTCCCCAAAAATAGGAGAACACAAGAGCATAAAAATTTGTAGTTGTGGATGAGTGACACAAGGTTGGTATTGAGTAAGTGGGACAGAAGATTTCAACCCCTACTTAGTAAAATCTGTAGTTATGGATAAGTGATACAGGGTTAGTATTAGATAAGTGTAAACCCCTATTCAGTAAAATATGTAGTTGTGAATGAGTGGTACAGGATTGGTATTGGATAAGTGGCACCGAAGATTTCAACCCCTACTTTTGGGTTTTCTCAATATCATTTTTTGAAGTTACTTGTACGTCTCCATTAATTGGCTTCATTGACACTTTGATGGAGCCTTCTTCTCCCTCTGAATTGTTGGTAAGCTTACCTTTGTCAACTTGGTTGGATTCAGCGGAACTCATTGTTGTTTATTGAGTTTGGAACCCTAAGCAAACTGACAATAATAAGCGGGAGGAAAATACAACTACCTGAAACTCGTAGTTCGATCAGGGAAGTTCAAGAGTAAGAATTCAGTTACTTGACATCCTCAAATATAAAGAAGAAGACATATCATTTGTTCTGAATCTCTGATCCTATATCTATGGAAAGTGAGCATCCACATGAACAATAAAGTTAATATTCATGACTTGTCATATAAAATGGGGGCTAAACATCTGGGTTTTTGTTGAATTTAATAAAAGACTTCTTATAGGAATAAGTAACTACTCCAAAAGTTGTTAATTTATATTGCTAAAAAAATGAAAACTACATTAGGAAGGCTTTCATATGAGGTTTTGAATATGCAAAGTAAAAGCAATGTGCGATTTTAACTTGATAGTTGTTAATTTCATCAATTCTGATGAACATTCACGAAATACTCTGACATCGCAACTACATAGCTATGGAGAAAAGTACAGATAATTGAGTAGAAAGGAAAAGTATTTTATTCAACTTGCGCTGGGAACAATCTCCCTTAAAGCTTTCTCTCCGAAAGACTACATGTGTATATATATGGCTACTAAGGAAAAAATTAGTTAGAGATTCTTCTGTAACAAACTTGTCAGCATGGTATTAAGATTAATGCCCTCCAACAATAGCTTGTTAGCTCTCTGTATGTCAATCTGACGAAGTCCAAACGTCATAGCCAAAGCCTTATACTTGTTCCAAAAAGGTTGATTCTCAACTCCAAGGGCCCCCAGTCGCAGACTCGACTACTACTGGAGGATTGAATCACGGTTTGATCATGGTCAACCTCCTAACAGAGCGGTCCACTACCTCCCAATATTACTAGGAGTCGAACCTAAAATCTTGTTCCAATTGACCCTGTTAGTTGACCAACTTTCGCTACCCGTGCGGGCAGCGAAAGCCTTATACTGCTATTACTAATGACATCCTCACAATAAACTACAAAATGGGTTATGGTATTGAAGTAGTTTATGCTCCTGGTACGTAGCTCCGTTGTCTATGTGTGTCAGTTTGGGTACTACTAGTGTAGTGGTATTTATTGTTGGCTTGTACTTTGTAAATTTTTTTTTCTACAAATGTTGATCATTAGCTTTGAGACAATGATTTATGTTTTAAGATAGATTTAGGAAAGTTATAGGGAATAGCTCCTTGTGGAGCTTCCATTGAGTGGCCATCACAAACACCATTTTGTGAAGCAAATTCCTTCTTAGCAGAAATACTGCATAAACTCCTTTCTTGTTGAAATACTCCCTATGCCCCCTGTAATGCTGCAACACTCTTTAAGATTATTGGTTATACTTATCAATACTGCCTTTAAGTGGTTTAATTCACCCTTGCCTCAACAAGACCGTTGGTTAGAAATGTGACGCTTCTTTTTGTTTATCGTCTAGAACTGCCACCTTTGGTGGTTTGCTTAGGGATAATCTTTTTGCTCGACAATCACAAATATTGCTGGAGAGTTCTTTCCAGGCATGAAAACAACTTGAGATTTGGGTGACAAAGATCCTATAATTGAGTCAGACTCTAAATTGCTTGTTTAGCTTTTTCGAACGTGATGGATATCATTAATTATATTTACAGGAACAGAATTACCCTCCTGATGATTACCTTATAATTTTAGTATTAGTTTTTTTGTTATTATTGTTCCTCCACGCGAGTCATAGCCTTTATTTTAGGTTGATTACTTATCAGCTTGTGTGGCTTACTACAGACTACGTAATGTGTTCTCTCGTTAATTTTTTTTCTAGTATATTAAAAGTTAAACTAGGTGTAAATGGCTAACTGGATTTTTGTCAACTGACACCGAACTTAGCGCTTATAGGTTGACCTATAGCATCCAGATGAACTATATGTTAGAGAATCTATAAAACCAATTAAGTTGGTCTCATATAACAGCTTAAGTTATTGTAGTGAAACGGTTACTTAAAATAGTATCAGAGTTTTTATGATCAAATGATCATGAGTTCGAATCCTACCACTCACCTATTCTAATTAAATTAAGCACAAGATAAAGTAGGCCTGTGCAAGTTTCAAGCTCAAAAGGGTTTCACTTGAGGGGGAGTGTTAGAGAATCTATAAAATCAATTAAGTTGGCCTCACATAACAACTTAAATTATTGTGATAAAACGGCTACTTAAAACTATATAACCTCTTTTTTACACCAAAAGTATCCTGAAAATGCCCTAAAATTTGAACCCATAAAAAATCACGCAACTGAAACCCGGCATGGAAATCGTCGTTCTGGTATATATGTATACGAGGAATGTACATAAATTCTCGACAATCTCTCAAAACCCTAAATAGGCCATTTATTATGTATGGATTGTTGGTAATTCGCCATAACAAGTAACTGCAAGATCAAAGCAGCGACAAGCCACGGAGCGAATCCTTCAGAAGAAACCCTTTTCGGCATTAATGGCATTGGAGACGAGAACCCTTTCGTCATTAACGATGAAGACGACGACAGGCACTGCACTACCAACACTATTGTCAATGGCAATGCCGGAAGAACCCATCTCGCTATGGTGTCGATACGATGTTTTCTTTGTCTGAAAGTGGGATTCGAAGCGAGACATGGATACCATGGAGGCGATATGAAGAGAACCATCGAAATGGCTACAAGTAACAGCAACACTCGAAATGGAAGAGGGTGTAGAAATAACATATCCAAGGCATGCGAGAGGTGATTGCTTATTCCTTTTCTTGATGATCTTCTGTTTTGCATGGCTACACAGAAATTGAGTGAAAAATGAGAATTGTTAATTTGCAGGGACCTCTTCGACAATGTATGTATAATTAAACAAGATAAAGTTTTACTTTGGGGTCTGAGATTTCCTACTTATTCGGGCTTTCCTTGAATTGAAACCTACGGATCTTAGGATGCTTTTGATGATTCAAAAATTTTTATTTTTAATCTAATTATCCTTGTCTTTCTTCGAACAAACGCTTTTTTTTTTAAAAAATTTTCTAATTGATAATTTACCAAATATTTGGCTAAGAAAATGTTCGATCTCTATTTATTTAGTAATTGTTAGTTACCTATCAAGCTTAACATCCACAAAAATAGGGGTGAGTAGTTAAGTGATTGGTTGGTTTTGGAGAATTTGAACTTCTTAATTTTCAAATGTCATGAAAAATTAGATGCTACATTAATTGGATGACATTTTACATGTTATTATGCTGAATTTGGACACTGACATGCTCTAATCACCAACAAGATTATCCTCACATTGCATTGATTCAAAAGGCACATGATTCTTTATTACCAAAGAAGACAAGTTAAAATTTACCCTCAATATCACCCTTATACATATAGAGACAAGAAAGATTTAACTTTCAATATCTCTGCTTTTTACTTTTTCTTCTTTAAATCTTTTTTCCTTCTCAAGGTTGGAAGTAAGTCTTAAATTTACCTATCTTTTTACATTGATAACAACGACCATTAGTTATTCTCCTAGACTTATTCTTATCTTTAACTTTGGGACCTTTTTTTTTTTTTGTTTCCCTTATTCTACTTAAGAAATTGCTTAGGAAGAGTGGTGAGTCCTCAATGGATAAATCATCATCACTACCCTCTCTTTAAACCTTAAAATGTCATCCTCTTTTATTTGCTTGTTTGTTCATTCTCTTGTATATTTATTAGTGGCATCTCGATTCTATCTAAATAGATAAAATAAAGGAAAAGTTTGAACTTCGCGAAACATGCTAAACTAGATTTTGATACTTGGCCCTAGTTTAAATGTATAAGATCATAAAGTGGTGGGCTTTTATGGCTACATCAAACTTATCCATTTGCTAACTTACAAACTTCTAAGAAGAAGAAAACTATATTGGCTTTCATGACTTAAAAGGACAAGTATGATAACCCCTCTTCAAAAAATTCAACTTTTATATAACACAATCGTCTAGGAGTAGTAACCATTTTTATGATTACTACTCCTAGACGATGATATTTCAGCAGAACGGGAAGGGCGTAGTCTGTGAAGTAGGTTTCTTCGTTGCCAGAGTCCACGTGGACTCTTCTTGAATCTACGTGGACCACCCTTAGGGGTCTAAATTAATAAAAAAATATAAAATAAAATAATCACCTAATAATTAATATCCTGTCATATCTCCCTTCTATTCCCAATTAGGCCAGAAATTGTAACTAACAAGAGCATCTCATCTTATTTCATCAAGGGCGGGCCCACAACAATGGGCCTCAACGTCAACGTCGAAGGTAAGCGTCTCCATCTCTGGTCCCCAGTGAATTATTTTGAAAATATTGTCTAACAAATGTGGAAAAAAGAAGTTGTTTCTTAATTAGAGCACCAAATGTAGACTCTAAGAAGGGAAGTCCATCACTTTGCATGTGAGGGTGGCCAATGTTCGTGACCATCTTCACGTGGATATTATCCTCTGTATTCTCGCCTACTTCATTATACGTAAGTCCAACATAAATATATAATTAAGATAAAATAGAGTAGGGTTGGAACATAATAGAAGGTACAGAGAATCCAAGGAAATCTTTAAGGGTATACATATATAAGTATAACCCTCTTTAAATTTATTTTGTTTATATTTGAAATCCTAAATGCAAATAATAAGGTCAATTAGGTACGTCATCGGACGTGGTCCCCTTTACTTCTGTAGTGTAAAACAAAAATCATAGTTGTTACAATTAGGTTCAACTTGTTATGGATTAGTTGGCCTTAGAATCTTAAGAATGATTGGAATTGAAGTCCTAATTTTCCTAACTGGTTGAAGATTTAATTGCTTATGCCAATCTATGTGCAGAAAAGTAGGGCTTTAGTGTATCCTAACAATTACTTACTACTCTTTGTAAAGACTTTGTTTAGTACTCCTAATTGTGATTGCATAATTGTTTTCCCAACCATACGATGCATTATCAACTTTCCTTAAGATTGTTAATGCAACATCAAGAACTCCTCATTAAGTGTAACACGTAATTATTACTTTGTGTCAATAAACGAACTTTTCCTAAGATGCTTAGTGTCTGGACATTATTAAATTCGTCAACTTTTGCATAAATATTCAACAACAAAATTTTGATTAAGTAACAACAGAATAAGGAATGGTTACTATCTATGGAAATTTTGCATCACAAAATTAAATGAGTAAAAATTACTATTGAAATTTACAAATAATTTATTTTTCGTCTCTTTTAACACTTACTCTCTTATCCCCTTCCAATGCCACATATAGTGTATAAATTTATTTTATAATACAAGTGTACATTTTTATGCACTCTTTTATTGTCATCTCTCTCTCTCTCTCTTTTTCCTTACACACACATACACTCCTCTTCTAAAATGAACTCGAAAACACTACTTTAAAATTATTTTTTCTATATAATTCTATAAAAACTAAATTTGTTGGTTTATTACCAAAAACCAATCAGTTGATTATAATTTAGTAAAAAAATAATTTAAAGACATTCTTTGTCTTATATATATCAAAAAGTATATAATAAACTCCATGAGATAAATATATATTGCAAATGAAATTGTGATGAGATTATAATTAAGAGATTCATGTTATATTTATGTATTTTCTCTAAATTTTTCATAGTAATTGTTTCATTAAAAATGGATATTAATAGCATGTAAAAAGACTAGCACACGTTACGTTTTCCTTATGAAGTAAGTAGATGATCTCATAAACTAAAGTATGATGATAGTTAAACAAACATGTGGGTGCTTGTTAGAGATTATGTTCATTGAACTAACCCTATATAAGAAATCTATTTGGAATATTTCTTGTATGTCTCTGCAAATTCTCATTGTGATTATTATATTAGTAATCTTTTAAATTGAGAATTCCAAAGTTAGCTTGTATCAGGATTGTTATATTTTGATACTACTTATGACCTATTTTAATCATGGGTTATTCAATCGATAGTCATTAGATGTAACATAAACTATATGAAAGTAGTTGAGTTATCAAGATATAATTCTTTACCCTAAAGTAATTAGGAAGAATGTTTCATTGTTTTTGATTATTATTGATTCGGAAAATCCTTGGCAAAGGTGGAACAACCCTTTGTAAATAGTTTACCAGATGTCATTAATTGAATCAATAACTAATAGTGAAAGACTAACATAATTGGACTCAAAATAGAGTATAAATTAATTTTATATTTTATATCTAGTCAAAACATTGTACTATAAAAGGATTGAATTATACAAAAATTCATGCATAGAGAGGTTAGTCAAAACCACTTTGACATTCTTAAATATTTGGTTGGTCATGATGTATTGCTAGATGTCAATCTTGATTTATGGATATAAATTGTTTAATTACATATTTAAGGATAAATTAAAGGAGTTTAATTTATCTAATCCTAAATATGATTTAGGGTTATAATGTGTATACATTGTAAACATATTTGAGAACCTAATGGATCACATATAAAAAATGGGTTGAAGAGAGAGTATTTTAATCAAGTTGGAATTGATTCTAAAGTTTGAGAAACTTTATAGTTAAATATGAGAGATTTAATAAATAAGGATCAAAATGAGATAAAAAGTCAACATACCTAGTGCACAAGACTCCCTCC
>JANZLD010000005.1:55980686-55997423 GCA_026413575.1 Erythroxylum carthagenense | reverse complement strand
ATGAGAAATTGAGTTATGATATAAAGTAACCAAGTGTTCTTGAAGTGTAAGCTTATGAATAAGCTAGACATATAAAAAGCGTAAAGATTGAAAGGAGCATTTAGATTGATCATATACAAATGAAGTGTAAGTTTAAGTTCAATTAGAGACACATGAATTTTGAAATGGGAATGAGCATAAAATGTGTTCTAAAACATATGCCCAGGGTTGTTATTGAGCATGCATTGTACATTGTCCATTGATACATTTGTGCATAAATAAAGGTTTATATGTGTGAAATTATTAATGAGTGTGCAATGTGTGTCTTGCATAAATGGACTATGCAGGTTAAGTGTCCGTATTCAAGCACTCCCCGATTTTGGAAGCAAATGCTAAGATGGAGCGTACTGTGAGTAGACCTAGATGGTCTCATTCTATTGTTTGTTCTGTTTGCCTGTTTGATATTAATTGAAGTGCTAATTGTATGTGAATGAGATGAACTAAGTGCACGGAAGTGTTTGCTAGTGAACTTTGAATGTGTTATTGCATGCAAGTTAAGTGTGAATTCTTAACTTTATGTTGAATGCCAGACTACGGTCCGATGTAAGTGAATGTGATCGAATAAGTGTCAGTGATGCATTCCATGGCATGAATGCATGAAATATAAAGGCGTTGTGACTTGAGTCGCCCGTATGAAGTGCTTCCACGTTGAGCTATGCTCCGTGATTATGTGATGTGATTGAGCCTACGGGCCAGTAATTTGATTCGACTAAGCCTACGGGCCAGTAATTCCATTTCGACTAAGCCTATGGGCTAGTACTTTGTATATGTGGGAGGCACTCAATCACAACAATAAGAATGAAAGTGAGTCTCGTACAAATGGCATATGCATAATATGAATGTCTAAATGATCTGAATGTGAAATTTGAATTCTATATGATATATGTGTATGTATTATGTGACTGGGTGAGCCATCGATGATGGTCGCTCATTGAGTTCACAAAACTCACCCAAAATTTGCAACTATTTTTCAGGATAAGAAGAATACCCCGTTAGGCCAACGGGAGTATACTTACAACATTCAAGTAAAGAATAGAGGTCGGGATCAGTTCACGTCTGCATTTGTGTTTTTCACATTTTGTATTGAATTGTATATTCCGCATTTTTTGTATAAAATTTTATGTTGAAATGACACAAGTGTTTTATAATTGTGAAAGGGCTCGAATGGCTATTGTAAATTGTGTTAAGTGAAAATGTTTATGAATGAATGTGGACCCAATTTGAGTTTCGATTTTTGCATTTTGTGTTATCGATTTTACCAAAAAAATATTTTGTGGGCTTTTGAAAGATTGAGTGCTTTAGCACACCACCCTCGCGGGGCACGGACTCAGATATCACCATCGATGTCGGGTTCGGGTCATCACGGGAGTGGGGTGTTACATAATAGGCCCCAATTAGCTATTGAAATTCTATTGATTGTATTGTGTTTAATGAAATTGTTTATGAATGAAAGTGAGCCCAAATTGGTTATTATTTCCGCATATGTTTGGTGTTGTTTAAAAAAAAACCAAATTTTGAATGATTGAATGCTCTAGCATGCCACCCTCGCGGAGCACGGACTCGGATATCATCCAAGATGTTGGGAACGTGTCTTGCGTGAGTGGGGTGCTGCATAATCCCAAGTGGTGACATTAGTTGGGTTGAGGGAGTAGTACCAAGCCTTTGCTATATCTCTTAGGATAAAGGAGAAAAGCCTAATTCTTACCAAATCCTCTGATATCTGATGGTATTGAAAGGTGTTGCACATTTCAAGGAAATTTACTATATGTGTATTAGGATCCTCATTCGTTAGTTCATATAATTGCACAATTTGTTAAAACATGTTTAGGAGGGTTGGTTTAATTTTAAAAGAGGTTGCTTATATAGGTGGCGTAGCTACTTCTTGGTTAGCTGCATTGAACCCTGGTCTCATGAAATCCATAATGGTTTTTTGTCGATGTCCTTGGTTCGTTCCGTGATCTAAATCTTGCTGAAATTCCTCAGCCATTGTTGCTTTTGCGATTTCTTTTGCTTCTTCACGCTGAGCTTTCATAATTGATCATTCTAATCAAGTGATATCTAACTTTAAGGTTTTAGCTGCACAATTCGAACTTCTCATAACTCTTATCTTCATGAAAGAGCAAGAATTCAGAAATAGAAAGAAAGAACAAAATTTAAAAATTAACTAAAACATTTTAGACTAAAGAACTAAACTAATTGCCTCCCTAGCAACGATGCCATAAACTTGATTAGGGTTTGGTTATGTGTAAGTTTTAATTATTAACCCACGATAATCTACAAATGCACGATTCATTAGCGTAATACCAAAGATGTCGATCCCACGAGAAGGGAACTAATCTAATCCTAAAACGTAGGGCCAGAAACAAATAAAAGACATTCAAGATGCAACTAAACTAACACGAGAATTTAATTCAATCAATCAAATTAAGAATCAAACATAAAATACTAATTATTAAGCAATTTGCAACACACCAAAGAATCAACCGAAGGAAATTACCAATTGAAAGAAAGGAAATTTTCTTATCCTTAATGTTATACCTAATTGATTATGAATTATTGGATTGTTAGTCCTAGACTATTCTAGGGTTGATTACTCTCTCTCGAGTTATAACCATTAACCCTAAATCATAAACCTTATTCAGATTATGGAGGTTTCAATATCTCAATTAACAACTTATCCAAAACCTTAATTAGTTCTGAATTTCTCTAATAAACTATCGAAAACCTATACAAGATCTCTCTTCGCACAAATTATCAATCTGATTTAATTCTAGTTTCTATTAAATCACCTAACTCTTGTTAGTCTAATTTAATCATTTTTCATTCAATTTACATACTCAGTGTATTATCGAATTATGCAATAGCAGAATTAAACCACAACAATATCTAATAAACATATAAACAATTAGATTCTCATTAATTCAATAATAAAATTATGAAGGTGAGCTTAAAACTTCATCGACATTCTAGATCTTATCATCAACTATTCAATCTAATTCTATACAGTAATAAAACTGAAAAGAACAGGAAATACAATCTAAAATGGATAAAGGGAGGCAATGACATCGGAAATCTCCAGATCTGGGAAGTACTTCAAATCAGCTTCTTCTCCTCTTCTCTCTTCCTCTATCTCTCGATGATCTCTCTCTAAGGTTTCGCAAGGTGGGTGATGCAAAAAGCTTTTTTCTCTGCCTTTTTTTGTTCTTTTTATATCCTCTCGTGTTTTGGGTAACCCTAGGTTTTTTTGGATCCAAAAAGTCTAAAAAATCTCTCGAAACTTGACGTTCGTGAGTGTCTATGTATCTACCTGATGCAGGCCACGATCGTGGGCCATCCCTGGGCTTATGTCACCATCGTGGGCCAAATTTGGAGCTTCTATCATGATTAAGGCCTGGGTTGTTGTTTCGGCTTGATTGTCTCCAAAACTCTTCTTTTCTTCAATATCGACCCTGAAATACTAACAAACACATCAAGTTATCTCAAAAATATAATATTTAAGCTTAAAGAATTGTACTAATATATAAAACACTTAAAATATAAATAATTAACAAACAAACACAATTTAAACCTAAACACATACTAAATGATTGAATTAATGGCTAAACACATATCAAATTATGTTTTAAAATATAATGCAATTTACAATTATCATATTAATTATCAATTTATTAAGACATAATTAAAGAATTAAAATACTTATATATATATATATTTATAAATAAAACTTGCAATATAATAAAACAAAATAGAACAAAAATTTAGTGTCTGCGTTGATATTTTGTCTGAGTATTAATATGCCTCAATAGAAGCATTCATTATAAGATCATGTTACATCTCGAATCACCTTTATAAGGCAAAAAAAAGATTATTATTTGAGAGTTATAGTAACTGGAGTTCCATTGCCAATGGATTCATCATTTATTAAAACATAAGAAGGTTATAAGAGTTTTTGTCCATGAGAAAAGAAGAAATAATATAAAGGCTATTGTTCACTGATTGAAAGAAGAAATTAATAAAATTCTCTAAAAAGAGAAGGGAGGTTAACGTAGACCAAACTAATTAGTTGAGTTACTATAAATTGTTTATTCCTTCTCTTTACTCTCTGTATTTATTATAGTTACAAGTTATGAATCCTTACATTCACTTAACGTTGCATTAATTATACATATTGCTATAGTATTAATTTAGTTGCTAAGCAACTAATTATCCATTTTTCATAAAGGCAATGATTTACACCTTTATTAGATGCAATAAAAACATTAAAAAAAGTTTTATATTAATTGATGTTTATTTAATTAAGAAATTATAAATTATTACCAAGAAGGAAATTATTTTTTTGGTATTATTAGAATATAAAAATATGATTATTTGTCATAATTTTATACATAAATATTATATTCTTTATACTAATAGTTTTATTTCAAATGCATAAAAAGCTAACAACGCGTCTCTTTTATTACTTTCAAGAGTTAAACTTAGAAAAGAACATAAATAGTAAAATATCAAAATTAAGTAGCGATGATAATACGCCAGGTCAAGTTTTGGCTTAATAGGTCTGACTTTATTTTTTTTAAATTTAAAAAAATTAAGTCATTTTTAACAAAACGTAGTTATTTTGTACCTTTCTGTCGGTCACGCGCTGAGATGGGTTGGAACAACCCCGACATATGACCCAGGTGGGCTAAGTAATTTCGACCTATGACCCAATCAACTGTAGCCGAAGTCGGGCTAAGCTTAGTAGATTAGGCCATATTTGCTATCCCTAAAATTAAGAGTTAAATATATTAAACTTCTTTCTAATTTAACAAATTTTCAAGTTGTAATTGAAATTTAAAATGTTATGATTTTGGCCTTATACTTTAAGGCTTCATCACAGTCCATTCTACTGTCACTAAATCATTCAAAGCAAATATTAAAAAATGATTTGAAATGTTATGTATCATATGAACTTAGATACTAAAATCTAATATGATATTGTTTCTTCATTAAAATGGAACACGAAATACTATAATATCATTTCCTTGAAAGCAAATCAACGCTTAATTGGTGAGGAGGAAGGTAGGACTTGGGTCCGACCCAGAAAGAACCTTCCTCGAGAGCAAATCAACCGCAAACCACGGAGTTAGCAGTCATCCAACGACGACGCGCTTTCAAACGCTAATATTAATAGTTCTCAAACACAGCAGAACAGACACGACACGACGACGAAGCCATCTGTCCGAAGTCTGAACCTACGTTACAATAAACAAATCGCAAGATTTTTGCACGTACAATAAGCTACCAGCTCAAGAAAAAGGGACAACGCATTACCCTCCAAGAAAGTCACAATCCCACCATCCCTGCCACTTACCTTTTCCCCTTTTTTTCTTCTCAAACTTTTCAACTTCGTTTCCAACGACCTGGTAAACCTACTCTCTGGTTTTGCTGGTGCTGGATTATATGTATCTAGATAGCAATGAATTCTTTACTTTATCAATCTTCAAATGGGTTCTTTTCATTTCATTCACTTGGGATTTCGTTTCTCTAGTTCAGTTTTTTCTTTTTTAAATACTCTTGCAAGGAGCTTGCTTCTTTTCCCATTTCTTTTCCCGTGGACTTTTGTGTTTCAGCTGCAATTTTCTTTTTCTTCTGATTGTTTTTCAGATCCAACAATTGATTTATGGCTATTACTAAACTAATGATAAATTTAATTTTTGACAAGAAGATTTAGTTACTAAAGCAATCAGGAAGTTTGTTGACCTATTCTGGGTTTTTTTAGTTTTCTTTTGTTCAGTTTATATTTATGTTTAATACACGGTTGATCATCTGGTTGTGATATATGGATTTGATTACACATCGCTTTTCCTTTTGAACTTTTTCATTAACTGGGTTATAATTAGTTTTATCACTTTGATCTTGCTATTGATCTTTATTGTTTTATTCCAACGGGACTCTCTTGGCATTAGCTCTTGTTAAGTGAGTCTAATTGATATTCATTTTGTCAGCTACCATCCAAGCTTTCATCTTGGCATGACTTTTTTCAGTTTCCGAAGTTGAGATCATCAATTCACTTTTGTATCAGTGCAGTTGATAAGATAGATCTTGTATCAGTGCAGTTGATAAGATAGATCTTGATGTAGAAGTGATTGAGAGAATCCTAGATGGGCAATACTTGTGTTGGACCGAGTATTACGAAGAATGGCTTCTTTCAGACAGTCTCAGGTGCAGTGTGGCGGTCACGAGCACCAGATGACACAGCGTCTCAAATTCATTCAGACTCTGTCCACAAGGGGACGACTAATGACCCTGAATTGCAATCACCAGTTCAGAACAAACCACCAGAGCCAGTAACGATGCCAAAGCCAGAGAAACCAGAAAAGCCGGAGAAATCAGAGCAGCATGCAAAACCAAAGAAACCCGCTCAAATGAAAAGGGTCTCTAGTGCTGGGCTGAGAGTTGGTTCTGTTTTACAAACTAAAACTGGTAACTTAAAGGAGTTCTATAGTCTAGGGAGGAAACTGGGACAAGGGCAATTTGGGACCACATTCCTTTGTATGGAGAAAGCAACGGGGAAAGAGTACGCCTGCAAATCAATTGCAAAGAGAAAGTTGCTCAGTGATGAGGATGTGGAGGATGTGAGGAGGGAAATACAAATAATGCATCATTTGGCTGGCAATCCCAATGTCATATCAATCAAAGGAGCATACGAGGATGCAATAGCAGTGCATGTTGTTATGGAGCTATGTGCAGGCGGTGAGCTCTTTGATAGGATTATTCAGCGTGGACATTATACGGAAAGGAAAGCTGCTGAGCTTACTAGAATCATAGTTGGAGTGGTTGAAGCCTGTCACTCATTGGGTGTGATGCATCGGGATCTTAAACCTGAGAATTTTCTTTTCGTTGATAAAAAAGAAGACTCCCTTCTCAAAACGATTGACTTTGGATTATCAATATTCTTCAAGCCAGGTATATTTGTTGGTTTTCGTAGTTGTTGAATTCTTCTTGTGATTTTTTCATTAGTTGTCGAAGTCCGTAATTAGCTTGTTTGTTGCTTGCTTTTCTTAATTTTGATTGAAGAAGATCTAGCTCATTTTTTCTTCAATTTTGTTTAATGTTAAGCTGCTGCTTTCTCATTTAGTAGCCTTCTGGATCTTGTGAATTTGACCTACAGTTAACTTTTTCAGATAGTGGCAGCTGCTGATAAATTTCTGCTGTTCAAACCTAACTCCAAGTGGAATACACACACCCAAGTTTTCTTGCCTGCTAAATATGCAACTATGTGGTTTCTTAAAAATATCAATTTTACGAACACGTGCAGGTTACCATCTTAGAATAGGACATATAGCTGAATATAAACGTCTCTGTTTGCAGGCTCACTTCAGGAGACCTAGTCCCATATGCCATAGTATAATAATACCTTTGGGTCCTCAATAACGTGGCTTTCTTATTCTAGGGCTGATTCAAGTTACAATCATAATGTTTCACAATTTTTACTTTTAATGCTGGAATTGGCAGATGGATTGAATTCTTTTTCTTTCCAGGAGAAAAGTTCACTGATGTGGTTGGTAGTCCCTACTATGTTGCTCCAGAAGTTCTGAGGAAGCGTTATGGTCCAGAGGCTGATGTGTGGAGTGCTGGAGTAATTGTGTACATTCTGTTGAGTGGGGTGCCTCCCTTCTGGGCAGGTTATTCTTTTGACTTGTACAGTTGCCAAATTTTGACTCTGAATGATGTATTTCCAAATATTATCATTCTGTTGCAGAGACTGAGCAGGGTATATTTGAAGAGGTCCTCCATGGTGATCTTGACTTTTCATCAGACCCTTGGCCTAGTATCTCTGAAGGTGCCAAGGATCTAGTGAGAAGAATGCTTGTTCGTGATCCCAGACGGCGGATAAGTGCACATGAAGTTCTATGTGAGTCTTGTCAAATACTTAATTTAGACATTTTCTGTTGGGGAACATATATTTTTAATCCACAACTTTAAACAAATTATCAAAATCAGTCCAAACTCTCTTTTCAAATTTTAACTCATGAATTCTCAATTTGTATCAAGTATAACTTGATGGCAGTCCTTGTTATAGAGCACCATTAAGTTAGCTTATGTGACATGCCACGTGGGATATATTTTTATAATTTTTGACAGACGGTTTATAATTTTAATATAAAAGAAACTCAAAAGTTTTTGAAAATGTGGAATTGACATAAGTTTACATTTGAGGAATCTTTTTATTGTAACATTTGGAAGTTATCTTTATAGGATGTTGCGTTGCAGATGAGGGGTATTATTAATTTAAAAACTACTGCTTATCACACTCTTTGAAGTCATCATAGAGTGAACTTTAGCCTAGTAAGACCAAATTGTGGAATTACTGAAGCAGTTGTGTTAGTTCAAAATAAGTTTTCCTCTGGTGTAACTATGTTTGGAATAGTTCAAAGTAAGTTTTCCTCTGGTGTAACTATGTTTGGAATTTCGATACAAGTCACTACAAAAAGTAATGAAAAATTGTAGCCATGATGTAACTTGATAAATTTTAAACAGAAGTTTTGCTTTCATATCTAGCTTGGTGGGAAGCTGAGACGGCTGTTGTTTTAGTTGGTCCTATAGTCATATTTTATAGCTGGAAAGCATGCTTTTAAAACCTGTTTATTTACAATAATATTTTGAATTTCACTACTGATATGCTTTCTGAATTCCTTGTAGGCCACCCTTGGGTACAAGTAGATGGTGTAGCTCCTGACAAGCCGTTGGACTCAGCTGTATTAAGTCGTATGAAGCAATTTTCTGCGATGAACAAGCTCAAGAAAATGGCTCTCAGAGTAAGTATAAGAATCTACGAAACACATTTTGGGATAGAAATCATGAGGGATCTAAAGGATTATTCTGACGCAAATCATCTGTCTTTGTCATGGTTAAGAGTGCCTAGCTCACAAGGACAACTTCCTATTTATTATTTTCTGACACTGTTTGTGCAAAATACCTGGGAAAAAGAACTTGATGGTTTTGGATTTATTGACTGAACGGAATCCAACCAAGATTTCTTGCATAGTTAAGAAAGCGAAGTAAATTCTTCTATCATGCAGGTCATTGCAGAGAGCCTTTCTGAGGAGGAGATAGCTGGACTAAAAGAGATGTTCAAGATGATAGATGCAGATAACAGTGGTCAGATCACTTTTGAAGAACTTAAGGAGGGGTTGAACAAAGTTGGAGCTAATCTTAATGAATCTGAAATTTATGATCTTATGCAAGCAGTAAGCATCGTGTCAAATCTAGATTCTGTTAATTAAAATGAGTAATTTAATTCGTCTACTTAATCATTTAATTGCAAATGAGTCGAGTAGTTCAATAAGATAACCAAGGGCTATTGTCTAGACACTTAAAATACTTGAAAACCTCAGTGAAAAGGACTTTCACATTCTTGTCTATGAGAGAAAGGGGGAGAGCCAGAGTTAATATATTTAAACATTTTACTGAATAGGAGAGAACAAATACTTTTTTAACTTATTTATAATTAGTTCGATGTAGTCTTTGATCAAGCCTATATGATGTTAAACACTTTTCTATAAATATGACTGTCCATGATAGAGTTGCTGAAACATATTAAAGGAAATGAACTTTTAAGTGCTGGTGATTTCTGTACATGACAGTGCGGATGCTTTCCTGTGCAGGCTGATGTAGACAATAATGGCACTATTGATTATGGGGAGTTTATAGCCGCAACATTGCATCTAAACAAGGTTGAGAAAGAGGATCACCTATTTGCAGCCTTTCAATACTTCGATAAGGATGGAAGTGGTTATATTACTCTTGATGAGCTTCAACAAGCTTGTGAGGAGTTTGGCATAGAGGATATTCGTTTGGACGAATTAATCAAAGAAATTGATGAGAACAATGTAAGTAATATAGTTTCCCATGTGTCTGTATATGTTATCTTCTGTGCCTTCACAAATTTTGAGCTTGATTTAAAGATAAAAAATGCTTATGGATTGATGAGAACTTGAAAATTATAGGCAACGGTTGCTTCTTTGTCAACCTTTTAAGGGCCAGAAATGATACTGCTAAAAGATGGTGTTAGTAGTAGCAGTTTCTTATTTGACATTAGAAAACAATAATGAATTTATGGCATGTTCTCAAGTGGATTCCTTTTTTTTTTTCCCTCTTGTTTCCTGTTTCCTCACTTCAATCATGAATGTGAACATTGACTGACGCAGGATGGAACCATTGATTACAATGAGTTCGTAGCCATGATGCAAAAGGGGACAGTTACTGGTCCTAACAAGAAGGCCCTGGAAAATAGCTTCAGCATTGGATTTAGGGAGGCTCTTAAACTTTAGGGCAATAGGTAATGGACATGTTGTACAGTGAAGAGTTTGGCCGTTGGACCACAGAGCAGAGCGTATACCGTTGAACCACAGAGCAGAGCGTATACGTTGGACATGACACGCAACAAAATGAATTTGATTTTGGATTCTAAATGAGTTTTGAAACCAGTGAACCCCGCCATCTTGTGACTCATTTCAGGAAAGTGTTTTTATGCTCTCGGGCTTTTGTTTTTGTCAGCAATGCATGCTATGGCACTTCAAAAACTTATACGTATCGACAGGAATCAATTGATTATTATTGTTGTCGTTGGCTTCCGACTCTCATAAAACAGTTTATGAACATTTCTCTTCCTTTCATCATGAATCACCGAAGTTGGGTGAGGTCATTCAGTTTCCGTAAATGAACTACAAGTACACTGGAATTTGAAACTGTCTTTCAGCTCAGGGACTTTAATAACCTTGATGGCAAGTGCACGACTTTAATGAACCATGACGGAGAACACAAAAACACCTATAAAGACAGATAATTGGCATAAGGTGGCATCAATTCATCGTACAAGGGGTGTCGAGTTAGAACAAACTATGGCTACTGAGTTTACGACTCTGTGATTTATCACTTGTTCCATAAAACTATATATATATGTAAAGGTTATTGGAAGAAACCGCATTTTAATCATACGATCGACTCTCTCAGCATCTCTTCGTTTGCTATATTGCTAACGAATTTCTGAAGCTAAATCACTGATTCCTGCATGAATACAACGTTCGGGAAGATTAATGACGACTGCGTTTATAGCATTCCATGCCATTCTCCACAACATAGGGACCGGCCTTGGATTCAAATTTTAACATAAGCTTAGAATATTAAATTTTCATTTCTTTTATAAATTCAGTACCCATATGGGGAGGAATGATGGGAACTGAGTCGACCCCACGGAATAACTTCTATAATTTTCTTATTGAATCACTAGTAGAATAGTTTGAAATAATAATCAAGAACTAAACACCAAACTAATTCAAATTCCTATTAAAATAATTGAGTCAATCACAAATCATTCAATTATCTGACTTCAATCTGTATCTAAAGGAGATTTCTAATTCTTTTAGAGAAGGATAAAGAAGTCCTTTAATGCCTTTAATCTTTTATTTAAAATCAAGTTCTAAGTCATAATCAAAGTTTAAATCTAATTATAATTAAAAGTTTGACCTTATTATAATCAAATATGTTATATTGGATTCTTAATTTTTTTAACTTTATAATTAAATCTAACTTAATTTAAAATAATTCTCTTTAATTACTTTGTTTGTATTACTCATTAAGTTCTTAATAAATTAACAATAATTATAAATTCTAATTCTAATTTATAATTAAAAATGAACAAGTTAAATCTCTTTTTTTAATTAAACAATTTATAATCATGCATCAAGATCAATGTCTATTAGTATAACATAATCTATCAAATATTAGGAATGTCAAAATATTTTGACTTAATCTATTTGTACATAGTTATGATGTATATAATTTAATCATTTTGTCATATAATATTAAATTAAACATAAAGTATAAAATTGGTATCTACTTTATTATAATTCAATCATATTTATTCTTGTAAATTATTAATTGATTTATTATTGATACCAAAAAAATTTTAAATTTGTATTTGTTCTAGTTAAAGAATTCTCAAATTATTATTAATCAAGAATAATAAAGCATGCTTCATAATTACTTTAGGGTGTTAAATCCTTTATTAACCCACTTTACTATCTTTATTAATTCATACTACATCTAAATAGTATCAATTAAGATACCATAGATAGAGGTCATAAGCAGCATTAAAATATGATATATGAGATACTTTGATAACTAAGTTCCAATAATCAATCATGCAATCATCCTAATAAGGATATCCATATATATAAAAGTAATGTTCTATTTAAAATCCTCATTAGTGAGTTAGTTCAATGAACTTATAATGCGAGTTTTAGATTGAAAATCACCTAAAATTTGAATCTTAAGGAATTAGAATCCTAGAATCGTCTTCAAACTCAAGTAAGGAAACTATTCTGATCAAACTCGTTTATTAGAACTAATGTTCTAAGGATTTTGATTGCTACAACTCGCTTTGATAAGATTAAATTAAGTTCTTATTAAAGAACTAAGACAAAATTCTAAAAGAAGTAAAGAAAGCTTTCAAATCAATTTCTATATTGATAATCCCATTAGTTATATCAATAAGACAACATTTTATAAGTATAAACTTCCAAAGAACTAGAATCCTAAAAGGCAAGAAAAACTAGAGCCTAAAAGAAAAAGAACATTCCTTCTCAGGTGTAACAAAGATTAAAACACTAACTACAAATATTATCTTAACTAGAACTCTAGAAATACTATTTCAATTAATTAGAATCCTAATCAGCTTAGCATAACAACTAAACCAAAGGAAAACTAAAAAATAATTATAAAACAAATTATTTGGGCTTTATAATGAAGTAAGATATAGCACATTTATAATATAACATGTTAAATTATTTAAAACAAAATGAACTATGACCTTTAAATACATTCTAATCATAAAATTTGGGTTCCATTTAACTCAAAAATTATGAACCATGCTATTAGACATTCTCCAAATCTTGTTCTTTATGTATTAAGCATATTCCATCTTCAACGATATGTAAGAAAGTGATTAATATTAGTAATACATTTGATTCATCTTGAATTGTTGCCATATATATCAATCATTTATTTTGTACAACCTATTTATTTTATCTTTCCATATTTATATTGTACAGTTGTAAATAGAGAGAAATCAGGCTTAGAATCCCTACAAATCAGCCTATCTCTGCAATCAGCCTGTAAATCAGCCTTTAATTATTGTGTATGTATCTATTTATTCAATGAAATTAGAACCACAAAGCATTGAGCTATTCAATCAAAATTCTATCAATTATAAAGTTTTCATGATATCAGAGATTTACTCTTAGAGTTTTGGAATTTCTAGTCATTCTTGGTTTGCAAATTTTGTTTTTTTTGGCCACTACAGATTCTATTATGGTCGTTCTTGGTCACTGTAGATTCTATTGCTTCAGAGTTACTTTGGGCTGCGGATCAGGTTTAGGTAGAGAGGAAGCTCATGTATTTTGGTTAACTTAATTGCTTTTATGCAAATGGCTTGCAATACTAACTCTGAATTTTGTGTCAAATTTACGAGGAAGAATTAATCAATATGAAAATTTCAATTTCAATTATATGTTACTGGAAAAGAGTTATGGGGACATATTGATGGCACTAATCTAGCTCCAACAGATACTGCTAAATTGTCCCAATGGTAGATTAAGGATGTAAGAGTTATGTCTTGGATTATTGGGTCATGTGATTCTCAAATTGGTCTTAATTTATGCTCTTATAAAACTGCTTAAATAATGTGGGAATATTTGAAAAAGCTTTACAATCAAACCAATTCAGCTAGTAGATTTTAATTGGAGTGTGAGGTTGCCAATTATACTTAGGGTAGTTTATCGATTCAGGATTACTATTCTGGTTTTCAAAAGTTGTGGATTGAATTTTCTAATATAATTTATGTTGCAGTATCTAAGGATTCTCTTGCTGATGTATTGAGTGTTCATGAAATTAGCAAGCGTGATCAGTTTTTGATAAAGCTATGATTAGATTTTGAAAATGCTCATTCTAATTTGATGAATCGTCATCCTCCTCCTTCATTGGATGTGTGTTTTAGTGAATTGCATCATGAAGAACAATTTCTTCTTACACAAAGCACTCTTGACCAAGAGCAAATGACCATAACACGAATGACATTTTTAGTTATGGAAAAGGCAAAAGTAGAGACACGAGCAAAGTTTAGTGTTTTAGTTGCAAGAATTATGGACATATTGCTAAAAATTATACCAAAAAATTTTGCAATTAATGCAAAAAGCAAGGGCACATCATCAAAGATTGTTCAATTAGTCCTTCAAATTGCTAGAATAGGAGTTTTCAAGCAATGTTAGCAACTCTTCTACTAATCAGCTCAAAATTGTTCCTCAACTATGTCAGTTGTCGATCAAAATGATCAACCCAATGTTTTTACTCCTGAAATGGTGCAACAAATTATAGTCTCATCCTTTTCAACTCTTCGGCATCAAGGTAATCCTTCATCTCAGCCTTGGTTTGTTGATTCTGTTGCATCAAATCACATGACTAGTTCAGCTAAGTTGCTAAAAAATGTTCATCCATATCATGGATATTCAAGTTGCTAATGGAAGCAATTTGTCCATTACCAGTACTGGTGATATTGCTCTAATTTTCAACAATGTTTTTATATCACCTGGACTTTCCAATAATCTTCTTTCGGTTGGCCAATTAGTAGAAAATAACTATGATGTACATTTCTCTCATGATGGTTGTTGTGTGCAAGATCAGGCATCGGGGATGGTGATTGTGATGGGGCCTATAGTAGGACGTATGTTTCCTTCGCATATTTCCATTCCTAGTCATGTTTCTTTAGCTTATTCTACTGTTATCAATAAAAGTGCACTATGGCATAAACGTTTAGGACACTCCAACTCTACTATATTGTCATATTTGTTGAATTCTAGTTTATTGGGTGATAATGGACAATTTTCAAGTCTTTCTTTTGATTGTTTTACTTGTAAATTGGGCAAAAGTAAAGTTCTTCCCTTTCCTATTGCTAATAGTCATACAAATAAATGCTTTGATATTATTCATAGTGATGTATTAGGGATCACACCTGTTATTTCTCATGCACATTATAATTATTTGTGATATTTATTGATGACTATAGTCGGTTTACTTGGATTTATTTTCTTCGTTTCACATTTGAGGTCTTTTCGATATTCAAGATTTTTGTTGCTCATGTTGAAACCCAATTTTTTTGCTGCTATTAAAGTTCTTTGACCTAATTCTAGTGGAGAATACATGTCTAATGAATTTCAACAAATTTTGAATGACAAAGGTATTCTCTCTCAACGCTCTTATCCCCATATACCTCAACAAAATGGTATGGCAGAGCGAAAGAATCGTCATCCTTAGAAGTCAATCGTACTTTATTACTTGAATCTTCTGTTCCAACTAAGTTTTGGATAGAGGCTTTATCTACATTAATTAATCTTATTAATAGACTACCCTCTCAAACTTTACACCTTGAGTCTCCTTATTTCCATATTTATTAATAAAATCCTCAGTATGGGCATATGCATACATTTGGTTGTTTTTGTTTCATTCATTTGCCCTCAAAAGAACGTTATAAACTCCTTGCTCACATCTGTTAAATGCTCTTTTATAGGATATAGTACAAATCACAAGGGATTTGTTTGTTATGATTCTTCTTTTAAAAGGGTTTGTGTTTCTTATAATGTTGTTTTCTTTGAAAATCGGTTTTTCTTTCCTACTTCTGATAAGTCATTATCAGATATTGCCATTCTTCCTAGTTTTGATGAATTAACTTCCACTTCTAAACCGTTCAAACCTAAGTATGTATATAAACGATGTCCTCCTCTATAACCCCTTCCTAATCTAGATTTGCCATATGATCTTGCTCCAGATTTACCAACTGATCCTGCTTCAAATTTGCCTATTTTAAGACACTCTACTAAAGTCTTATGTCCTCCCAATTGGTATTGTAACATCCCATCACTGATGGAAAGGGTAGAATAGTAATTTGGAATGAGATATGAGCGTTTAAAAATTTGCCTTGATATGTTTATGCATACGCATACAACTGAATAATGAATTTTGTACATATAAATGACTATACATGCATTCATGACATTTTTTGGTATTTTGGTCATAAATGTGATTATTGTGAAAAATATGATTTTTTTGTTTGAAAATTTAATTGGAGTGGGTCTTTGTGAGTTTTGAATTTTTGGAGAATTTTAGAAATTTTTCTGAAAAATTTCGGGGAAAATTTATGGATTGAAAAAATTGCCAAGTGGTTGACTGATTGGTTATCAGTACTAAAAATGACTGTCCAATGGCACTGAAAAAATTAGATACATGATTTTAGAATTTATTAATTTTTAAGCCATTAGAATTTTGGGGGAGAAATTGGACTAAAAATTGGAAGTAAATTAAGTAAAAAAATTGAGAGGGTGACATGTGGCAAGTGACATGTGTCACTTGCCTATCATGCCACCATAATGTATACATGTAATATAAAAGTCTTATTTCTTTAGTCATTCAAGTCGTTCATGATGCTTCCATTCTCCTTTGAAAATTGCTCTCATACATAGCTTCTCCTATCCTCTTCTTCGTTGGTCTTCTTCTTCCTTGCTACTTCGACAAATTTGCTCATCTTTTTCACTCTTTTCCTCTTTGTTTGCTCTTCCTTGTTCATTAAAATTCAACCAAACCCTCACCCCCCTCAAGTGATGATGA
>JANZLD010000005.1:55832849-55849907 GCA_026413575.1 Erythroxylum carthagenense | reverse complement strand
AATTGTATTTTCTGAATTTTTGTACAAATGATTAGGTCAATTTGTAAAGTCAACAGACTAAATTAATTTGTATTTATTAAAAGGCCCCCAGTGGTCATTGTACTTACGGGTGATTGTGTATGTTAATTGACTTCCACATAGTGTATATTTGTATTTTTTTAAAAAAATTTATACGAAGTTTGGACTGAGTGATGTAGCACGCCACCCTCACAGGGCACGAACTCGGATAACACCGTCGATGTCAGGTTCGGGTCATGCGGGAGTGGGGTGTTACAGGTATGGTACTCGTTGAGCAAGTTTTACAATTTATAAACCTCTCAATAATCCACAAGTACATGATTCGTACTTTGTAGTATTGAATAGTCGATCCCACGAGAAGGGTACTAGCCTAATCCTAAGTCATCTAAGGCTTAAGAAAAGAATAAAAGGAAATAAAAACTGAACAAGTGAACACAAAGTAAAAACGAGATATTGATTCAAAAATTGTAAAGTGCAAATTTCAACAAAACATAATTAAACTGAGCAGTCACACAGGTTATAATGGAAATCCGTCAAGAGAGTTGAGTTATGAGAGAGGGGATTTTATCTATCATTAATGCTAACCTAGTCATTTATATGTTTACAGGGTGTAAATTTTATACGATCATAGGGTTGATTACTCTTTCTCTCTCGAGTTATAACCATTAAACCCTAAATTGTAAACCCTAATCGAATTGTGGAACTTGTAATCTCTCAATTCACAAATTACTCACAATTCTAATTAGTTCTAAAACTCTCTCACAATTCTAATTAGTTCTAAAACTCTCTAATAAACAATTGGGTCTCACATGGGATCTCTCTCCATGAAATTACTAACTAGATCGCCTAACTCTCATTATTTTGATCTAATCATTTTTATCTGGCTCACTCTCTCTGTTTATTACTGAAACATTCGAATATATTAATCAATCACAACACCCAAACCAATAAACACAAAAATAACGAAATCAACATTAACTCAAAGTAAAATCCCAAAGGAGGGTTCATAACATTATCAACAACGCGAAATCCATTTCCATAAAATCCATCTTAACTTTATACATTTAAATGAAAAAGGAAATGAAAAGACTCTCTTCTTTTTCTTTCTCTTTAGGGTTTCTAAGAGTGGTTAAATGTAAAGCTCCCTTTTCTCTAATCTTTATGTTCTTTTTATCATCTTTTATGTTTAGGATAACCCTAGGGTTTTTTCGGAGTCTGAAAGGTCCAAAAAATCTCTCGAAACATGAAGTTTATGAGCATTTGCGTATTTGCTTTACGTAGGTCAAGATCATGACATTCCTAGAGCTTCTGCCACGATTGTGGGCTATTTTTTCGACCTGAATGTCCACCAAAACTCCTCTGTTATTTGATATTGATCTTAAAACACTAGTAAGCACATAAAGGTACCTCAAAAACATAATATTTAAGCTTAAAAGCTTGTACTAACCCTTAAAACACAAATAATTAACAAACACACATAATTGTAACCTAAACACATACTAAATGATCGAATTAGTGGCTAAACACATATCAAACTATACCCTAAATGTGATGCAATTTACACTTATCAACATCCCCACACTTAAACATTTGCTTATCCTCAAGCAAACAAAACAATAAATAAATAAAAAACACAAAATATGCATATGCAATAATGCAACAATGGTTTCAACTCAACGAAACAAATTTAACTATAAACACAATCCTTCAAGTCATTTTAACTTATTAACAAAAGAAATCCACGTCTAAGCACCTTAGACTAAATATAAAAACTAATCAAAATTTTAGTCTATTCACCTTTATCATTTGCACACATACATTGATAATCATTCAGTCAAAACAAAAGTGTAGTTATTCCTCAATAGGTTTAAAATTAAGCTACTAACAAGTTTGATAGGTTTTTATTTGAAAACATTATTTTTGTTGATTTTTTTTAAAAGACATGAACCTAGTCTTTTTACGCGAAGGCAAACATTTATTATGAATGTCGATCCGGTTACTCAACTAAGTCATATTGTTATTAAGCTACTTGGTTAGAATGTCACTATAATATTGTTACATGAAGGCACACATTTGTAATGCGTGTCAATCTAGTTACTCAACTACATCACATTCTCAACTGGCTACTAGCTCTATTCATAACGCGAGGGCCAGCGGAATAGTTGTTTTAGTGAAAATTTATACAATTTTTTAACAAAAAATTTTGCCTACTTTATTACTTTAGCTAATCATTCTCATGAAAATGTACTAGTAATGTCACTTGTTTGATTGACTTAAAATTATAAATGATTATGGCAAATTCCTAGAGTGAATGGATTAACATCTTATCCTAATTAACTAGCATATTTAGCCCTAAGTAACATAGGTTACTAATTTTCACAAGCTAATAAATCTTCGCAATATAAAAGGATATGTTTAAGGCTAAACCTATCCCGTTAAGTCCTAGCCATTGACGCATTCACACAATTCACAATATGCAACCTAAACAAACTAACATAATAATATGCAAATTCATACTCAAAGCAAAACACACAACCCTTCCTACATTTGAACAACACATTGTCCTCAATGTGAGAAGGATACATATAAGCACAAAAAGGAGAATGAAACAATATGTGGAAGGAAAAAGAACAAAATACTAATAAAAATGAAAAGAAAAGGGCTAGAGCACGAAACCATTATGGTGACTGAGGTGGTGATGTGTCGAAGGCAAGGACCAAATGCGTTTGATGTCGAGTTGGCTTTCCTATCTTATGATTGATTAAGAGATAGTAAGAGGATTAGTAGGGTAATGCATTTCGAATTGATATTTATTTATAGAAATGAAAAAACTTTAATTGCATCACAATTTAAATCTACCCTAAACATGGTAATTTATGGTCATTAGCTTGACCTTGTATCATTGGAAACTTAGTCGAGATTAATTATAAATGGCTTGCTTCTGCCCTTTTTGTTCAACATCAGTTTTGTAGCCTATAAGTAAGCTACAAATTGCAAAATGATCAGAAGGAAAATATTGATAAAATTATGAAAACCAATTAAGCTCATTAATATCATTTTTTGAGTGAATTGTCAACAAGATAGAGAATATCAAAACTTCATGAATCTTCCATAGAATCCAACAGTTTGTCTTGAAAGAGGGTGAGTTGTTCTCTTCTTGGTTCTTCCTCATTCGCCCTTAACTCCTCTTCTTCTTTAGCTTCTTGAATAGAGATTTCTATAGGTTCTTTAAATTTGATGTCCATTGTCAACTGTTCTTCGTCATTTGAGTACATCAATTTTTCTGAATAAGTCGCCCTCCTCTGGATTCTTTAATACACCATTAATGTTGAATGTCACTTGATCATCACTAATTCGATTAATGAGGTTCTCTTCATGGACATCTACCCAAGTTTTTTTTAATGGTCAAGCATGATATACCAAGCTCTAGAGAATAATAGGGAGGGTTGTCATTCTTTTCTTCATCCTTTTTCTATTATCCATTTCACTTGTTTATGTATGAATAATTAGGTGCTTTTACAATTTTTAGGAAATTTTCCCGAAAATGCTATATTTAGGATTTTGAGATTTTGCGTGATTTTATGATTAATTGTGATTGTATAGTTGAATTTTATCCATACCCATTTGATTTATTAATTCAATTTGGATGAAATTTCACTTGGAATTGCGAATTTCTTCAATCTTTACTCACTGATTATTAGATTGTGATAATTTTGAGTAAAATTAAGGTTAATTAATTGTTTTTATAATTAATTGAAGTTGTGTCTTGGTTAATTTCATTTTAATTTTGATTTTATGCAAATTAAATGTTTAATTTGCTAACTTTATGTAATTATTAAAATAAGGTTTTAATTTCAATTTTAGGGTTAAATTTGTAAATTAAACAATTAGGTTAGTTTTATTTTTTTAATTACAATATTTTTAATTTTAATTTTGTGATTAATTAAGTTATTAGTTAATTTTTTAAATATTTTATTTTATTGTTTTTATATTTATTTGTAATTTATTTGTATTTTTATATGTTTTAATGTTCGATGATAGTGCGTGTTCACGTTTAATAATTTAATGAGCACAGAAAATAAGTGTTGGGAAAGGGTATTCTTGTAAATTGCAATGTGAATTTAGGTACAATGATGGGGCCACGATGTGTAAAGAATTACCTATGAAACAACAACGAGGGGAAGGGTCTTCTAGAGACCTGAGAGGAGCTCTCTTAGTCCACCCACCCAAATGACCTTCGATGCTTTTGTTTAATATGGCGACACATGAGGAGCAATATCAGAGGATCGAGGAAAAGAGTATAATGATCTAAATTTTTGTTAAATTAGTTGTAATGGACCAATAACGAGAAAAACATATAAAAGTATAAGTTAAGTTTAAGAAAGTTCAAGTTCATTTCTCTTTTAAACCTTTCTCCTTATAGGTTAATATGCCCTCTAAACTTCAAACACTCACACCTTCACCGTCTGATAACCATTTTCTGGTCTAGGGATCTATGGAAAGCTCTTAGGATGTTCTATGGAACTCCTTAACTTGTTTCTTTAAAAACGACCTGAATTTGGAGGAATCAAGATTGGAAGTTTCGATTCGTTTAGGTAAGTTGTCAATCTCTTTTTTTTTTGTTATTTTTGGGCAAAAATATCACCACCAGCATGTCTAACATCCCTAAAAACATAGAAAAGGAGGGAAACCCGACACAAATCAGCCTGTTTTACCAGTGAACGAAAATGGATCACCTATAAGCTTTAATCCTTTGATTATTGCAAACTGGGAGAAGTTTCGATACGAGACTAGTGCCATTGAATTCCTAGAGGTGAGCTCATCATTTCTGGGTGGGTGGTAAAGGTTACCACCCCTCCGAAGCTGACACGTGTACCCTACGCTCTAATGACAGTGGTGATTTTTTGACCACCCCAAAAATTGTTAAGAATAATTTTAAAAATTCCCAAATATTACGTAGATCAATTTTCATAAAAGCAAAATGTTGAAATTCTTCATATTTTGTGAGATAAAAATTTGGAAAGAGTTACGTTTTTATAAAAATGCATTAATTTGATTAAATTGAGTCGTTGTTGATTAGTATTGAGATTATCTGGATATACTGAATTTAAATGAGGGTGTATGGATTAAAAATTGGTATATTTGAATTATGATTAGATTTATTATAAATGTTTGCAATGTAAAGATGGACTTAATTAGGCATGAACTTGTAATTTTGGAGGCCCAAATTGAGTTGTGGTTACTAGTGGTTATAGCACTGTCTTTTCATTGGAAGAATGACCATTCTTTTGGAAGGGGATTTCCATTTTGTAGGAGAAACTTTGCTGAATTTTCAGTAGGCTCCTTGTAAAACTTGACATCGTCATTTTTAAATAGAAAAATAGAGCTCCTAATATTGAGTCATGGTTTTATTCTCGAGTTGTCAAAAAAAAAAAAGTTTAGGCTTTAGATCCTAATGGTCATTTATACTTTTCTTCCTATAGATTAATTAGAAGCGGAACCCTCCACTTCGAGACATTAGATTCGACGCGAACGAGCATATTCTACCTGTGAGTTAATAATTCATTGTTATAAATATGCATTAGAATTTCATATTCATCATGGAAATCACTATCATTATAATATGCAAGCATGACATTCATACATATGGATTGACACATGTATATATATTTTGTTACGCAGTGTTGTGCTTGTTTTGATATTTGATGATGTAGAGGAATGCTATAGTATAAGTTACCCGATGGGTGTCAATAGGTTGTGCGCATAGTTCGTCATTAGCCATGTATAAATGTGGGTTAGTATTGGGTTTATTGATTGAGATATTACGTGGTTCAGGCAATTCAGTCAAACTTGCTCTCAGACACCCACCGATATATGTAATATAAGAGGTAACATGATTGTGGTGGTTCAGTCAAGCTTGCTCTTAGATGACAATAATGTCATAGTGAAGTTGTGACAGTTCGGTTGAGTGTAGCTCTCAGATGGCAGTCCACTACATTGGACCAAGTGACTCGTGTGGAACAAGAGAGTCCCTATGGCCATAATATGTAGGTAAGAGGTATGTTATAGGGTTAGTCGTCAGTCCTCCACAGTTAATTGTGGTTTGTAATTGTGTTGATTATGAGACATGATATTGGTATGAAAAAAGCATTAATGTTTATGAACAAATTCATTATGTTATAAAATTACATTTATAGATATAATACATTATAAATATATATGTATCATTTAAAATCCTTAGGAATGCATAATAGCCACAGTATTAATTCACTCAGCGAGGTCTAACTCTCCTCAACTATTTTTCAAGATCTTCTTTTCATATCTCTTTGAATAGGGTACTTCATCGATGTTCTTCCTCTTCGATGATTTGATGTATGTTTGTTAGTGACCTTTGACTTTAAAGCCGCAGTAATCTTGTATATGTTAGATTTCTCTTGTATTAACTATCTTAATATTGTAGAAAATTGAGGATTGTATATTGTTAGAATTGTTTGATTATTACAATTATGAGTTTGATCATTTTGAAATATTATATTTATTTAAATATAAAGATTTGAAGGTATTTTAGGCTTGCTAAAGGTCCAGTAAATCTTGAGTTTACTGCTCCTTTGGCACCGGTCACGATCCAAGGTTGGGGTTATGACAAAGACATTCATCACAAGTAGTAGCATTCACTGGGAGGCTTTGGGTAAGGTTGGTTTGGTTTAGTAAGTTAGAGATCTTATTGATGTTAGAGCCTAGGCCTAGTTCTTCAAGATAGTTGAGCCCTCCTATTGGTAGTTAACAATCAAGGTGCTCTCCACGTTCTTTGCAGAGAATGGAAGACACTATTGGGACCGACCCAATCGTTATTCAGTTTTGGCTGCTAGGGGAGGTGGCCTGATTGAGTTATTCAAAATTCTCTGTCACAATGGGGCTATACAATGCAAAGTTTGTAGGGACACAAGCTTACCTAGACTTGCAGATAGACTTCTCGTATGAGATGTCTTCCCACAGTTCGAGAGCACAATCAATGATGAAGGGGACTATAACTTGAATAAACGCAAGGCATCATCATTATGATACCCAATGCTTAGATATATCTATAGATTTCTGAGCCACACATTAAGCAAACTGGGTGATAGCTATGACATTGTAAAGAACTTGGAGAGGAAGTTAATTCACCTAGGGCACACATTAGCCTAGTTTATCTGACATCAAAGCAAGGAGAGGAAGGTTGGCACGATCTATATGGGACTTTTTGTGACAAGACTTGCAAGGAGGAAGGGGTCTTCAACAGATTACCACTGAAGTGATTGGTAAGCATCATGGCAACATTAAACTTAGATGTCATGAAGCATATGGTACGTAGAAGAGGGGGACGTATAAGCAATATATACATACTAATTGGGGTTTTTGACAAGCTAGCATCATAAAAAATGCTATGGAGAAGCCACTCATAACAAAGCAGCCACCACAGTTACATGCACCACCATTGCAGACGTGAGGAATAGTATCCGAGGGGGATAATATTGAGATACCTAGGATGCAGACATCATACCCAGACTAATTGAAGATAGGTTGGTTTGAGAGATAGTTGGGACAACTCGTGGGTAGGGATGGCAACTTTTGACCCATAGGCCTAAATTTAGTTATTTTCAATAGACCGACCCTATGAACCACGCACAAGCCCAGATTGAGTCAAGACAAAATTATTCTAAGCAAAACAACATCGTTTTCCTTATAAGAGTCAAGCCTTAGGTAAGTTTGGATCTGAGTAGCTTAAACCTAGATCCAATTTTAAAAAATAAGTTGTTATATATTTTTAATTTTAAAAAAATTGGCGAGGGCTGACCCATTGCCATCCCTACTCATGGGCACTCAATGCACTATCCGGGTATAGTTGGTAAAGATGGGGGAATGGATAAGTTGGCTTGAGACCTCTGTTAGATGGATGGGGGATTACTATTGTTAATGGTTAGTTGTCAGGGTATATTTCAACCTCCATCATCTGGCACAGGTACATCATCATCAATGACCTAAGGACCCTCCATCGACGGACATGTCAGAGTTACCATAGGATGGAAATGTTAAATTTAGTTTTCTTTTCTTTTTATCTTTTTATTTGATTATTTTTCTTATTTTCTTTTCATGTTATTTATTTTTTTAAATGTTCATGCATTGTATTTCCATTAACTGTGTTTCTATTTTCCTTAGTTATTTTAGTTATTTTATTTCCTTTTATCTTTTTATTTCTTTTCATTTATATTTTAAAGGTATGATTATATCTAGTATCGGATGGATCTTTCATCAAAATCAGGAATCTGAAATTCTTATTACTCAGCGAAGTACCAAATTTCTCAACTTTTAAAATTTTTATTCATATGTATTTATATTGTGTACATTGAGGACAATGTACAATTTTGAGTGCGGGGAAGGGGATTATAATTTCTTAAGCTTATTTTAATCTTTGTTATCAAATCTTATTAACTAATATTCTAAATTAGTTCAAATATGTCGATAAACACTTAAGATAATATTGATTACTTATTTGAATAAGTATGCAAAATGATGAAAATTATAATAAACTTGCTTTTTTAAGTCATATTTTTAATAATCATTGAGATATTTAATTTAAATGAAAATTGTAGATTATTTACACACATAAGATCCATTTTTTAGGAGCTTTTAAACCTAAGAGCAAATTACATAAAATTTTAATCTCTCTTATTATTTCATTTATGTTATCATCCATAGTTGGATAATTCTGGAACTTGCTTTTATTATGCATATTGAGACCATATGTTAAATTAGAAGTACAAGAATGATAAAGGCACTTAGATTCAACATTTGTATAGCCAATTTTCTTAAATTACCCTAGCATATTTTATCCCTTAGGAGTAACCAATTTTGAGCCTTAGCCTTTTTCATTGATTATAATACCATTATTAGCTTTTACCTTACTCTTCTTTAAACCTTTTTACTAATTTGAACCATGAAAGTATTTATAATTACCGAATTGCTTGAGATTTGAATTTTGAAAAGGTATAATATTTCTTTAATTGTTGGTACATGATTAATGATTGATTGAAAGAAAAAGTTATTGTGATCATAGAAAAAAAAGAAGAAAAAGAAGTGTTTGAATTATGATACTAATAGATTTGTGTTATGAAGGATTATTTTATGAAAGACTAAGTTTCATGTAATCTTATCTGTTGTAAATTTCTTTCAAATTTAGCAACCTTTTGATTATCCCAACCATACCTTACCTAAGCCTCATTAAACTTTATAAATACCTTTTGATATTTGTTTCTAATTCATTTATAATTGGTGTAGTTATGATAATATTACAAGCATATGGTTAAGAATTATGCTATATATTGATTTGAGAGTTCATATACTTTTCACCCTAAACATTTGTGTGCATTGAGTGAAACCTTAGTAAGGGTGTAAATATTTGTGCTTTTAAGTTCAAAAAGATTATTGATGTGATTATTATTTATATTGACTTGTGAAGTTAGTTTTAGGACAACTTGATTCTAATTGTATGTTAATTTGATCAGTATGACATGATAATTTAAAGTATGGATAGACAGGTTAAAGCTAAAGAGGGATAGATGTTTATAAGAATGATAATTTAGATTATGATTTGCATGAGGACAAGCAAAATCTTAAGTGTAGGGATGTTTGATAAATGATTATTTGAATATGTTTAATGAGTTTTTTCTTTATATTTACTAGTTTTATAGTATTTTTGGTACTTAATTCACTTCAAGTGCATTTGCAGGTAATAATTTCCTTCTTAGAACAAAAGAAGAAGAATTTAGATGAAATTGTGGCAAGGAAAAAATATTTGAAGCAACATGGACCTACATTTTTAAAACCCCAAACCTTTTCCTGTAATTGAATACAAAGCGTTATGTTCAGTGAAAAGTTCTTTTTGCTTAAATAGTGATTTTTGGGACCAAATCCCAAAAAAGAATTGAAAAATGTCCAAAATAGGTATTAGAGTCTAATGATACTAAAACAGATCAAAAATAATTCTGATCGGATAGATTTTAGTAATTTCGAAGGTTTAGGACTTAAAATGCCTTTTTTTTGGAAAATATTGAATATATATGTTTTTAAACCCATTCAATTTTTTTTGAAAGCATGTAGTTAATATGTATTAACCCGAATTAGAGTATTTCATGGTCAATTTGATGGAAAGAAAGTTGTAGAAAATTTTTAGAATTTAATTCAGTTAGTTGATGAATTAAACTCATTAAGGGCCATTTGGTCTTTTTATAAGATGTAAAGGCAATATGGTCTTTTTAGAAGAAGTTAGCAGATTGATGAGTCATAAAAGAGGACCAATTAAGGAGTGTCATATTTAATGTACTAAAGGAGTAGAAACAGCCAAAAAACCAAGACAACTTGCTTCATTCTTTCACCGCCATCGTGAGAGACTAAAAAATAAAAGAGAAAGAAGAGAAGCAAGGGTGACTCACAGACAAGAAGAAGGAAGTTGTTGTTTTAGATGGATATTTGAAGAGATCTAATCAAGTAAAGGTGCTCAACAATTACCCAAAAGATTGAACAAAAAGTAGTAAGTTTTTCTAGCTTTAACTTCTAGTTTTGTGGATTTTGCATAGAATGGTTTTGTATAAGATCAATGGTGATTTTGACTTGCAATGGAGTAGATAATAAGTTTGGAAGCATTTAAGGGTTGAAATCAAGAAATTAAACTAAGGAACCAAGCTTGAGAGAATCTGACATGGCTAGGGTTTTAGTGTGATATGATCCAAAAGACTATTTTGGTTGAATTTGATAATAGAGATAGCCACGTTTAGTGAAATTCTGTCTTGAACCAGTCCCATTGTTTTGTCCATAACCTAGCCTATAGGCCTCCAAATTAGGTGATTCTATCTAGAGATGAAACCTAAAACATGTTATTGAAAATATCTAGAAGAGACCATGCCAAATTCTAATTGAATGACATTGGAATTTGAGATTAAAAATGGTGACCTAATATTGCCTCTATGATTGAAGGGAATTTAGTGAATTCAACCCACACACGACCGTGACTCATCATGCATGATCGTGATATGGTGAATATGATTAGTGTATGTGTTACGTGATTACACACTAATCTTGAATTCGATTAAACCAAATATTTAGTGTTAACATCTTACTTTTGAATTTGGAAATAAATGTCTAAATGAAATGCACTTTGTGTAGGTAAAGGAAATGCATAGAATAAGTTAGTGTGCTTGGTGATAAAGTTGCTAAATGGTGAGTGTATTTTAATTTTTTCATTTGAATATTTTCTTTGCAAAAGATTTGATGACATTTGGTTTTAAATTATGCATCCAATTGTTTGATTATGAGATTGAAAGATGTTGAAAATTTTGAATGTACATAGGCCAAAGGCAGTGTCATGATTGTGACACTCTTATCACAATTGTGATAGGCTCCAAACCCCTCCCATTTGTTTTTGATTTTGAAATTGTATAAGTTGCTTTACGAAATGGTTTAAGCCTTATGTTAAAGGTTAAGGTACCAAGAAAAATGATTATGATTTTAGCGTATGATACACAGTTAGGCTTATTACTTGATATTATACTGGTCAGAGTATTCCAAATGTGCATGGCAGTGTCTGGGGGTTCAATTACTAATAGTGAGTAGTATTGTGTTTGTTAGTAGTCCATTCCAGTGAGTCACCCTCTGCACATACAAAGTAAATAAAGTGTCAGCCAAAATTGTTATAGGTAAGCAATGCAAAACTAGCTTCGTAACTACTTGTTTATAGTGGTTAAGCTATTATGAGTAATCGAAGCAGAATCAGCTTCATAAATAGTGCTACCATAATGCAAAGAATTTTATAGTGGGTTATACCTTATAAGAAATTTATAATAATAAATAATGGTGCCATTATTTGCTTTAAAAGTAAAATTGAGAAATTTGGTTTCAAGAAGCTTATATGTTTTATATTGGCATTGTCTTATACTAAAAGAAATGAATTTCTTTTCGGGAGGTGTTAATGATTATAAATGATTTGTAAAGAATTTGTAACACTGACTGAGCTCATTTAGATCACACTCTATTTTTTATTTAAAAAAAAACCTTCCAGGTGCACGCTCAGAGGCTTTAGTAGTAAGGACTTAACCTCGTGAGTATTTAACTTCTTCGCGTGCTACTGTGTAGGCATTTGGCATTATAAATAATTTTAAGACCAATTCCATATTTATGACTATGCTTGAAATGTATTTTTATGTAAGGAAGGCATGTTTATAAATGTTTGTAAACTTTATGCATAAGTAAGTTTAGCCTTTCCAAAATTTGTTGATTTAATTGTTTGAGACTGTTATGCGTGGACCTGAAGTCAAAAAGAAATTTGCAGTGGAGAGTTTTTTATGAATATAGAAGTGTTTGAATGTTTACAGGTACTTCGAAAATTTATGGGAATGTAAAAATGTAGTCATTATGCTGCTGAAAATTTTAATGTGATTTTTTAAAAACCTCCACTTTTTACATTTATTAATGTTGAGTTAAAGGTTTTCCATAAAAAAGGCAAGAGGCTTAGCTTTATGTGAACATTCTAGCCAATTCAGATATTGAATGAAGGCCCACCGTGGAGTGCTAGGCAAGTCACCTAGTCGTTTTAGGATAGGAGCCTATCAGTGTTGTTATCAGAGCCTAAGTTTTGTTTAAAAAATAAGCTACCTCCTTTTTGTTTATTGAATTTACAAAATATTTTTACGTTATGTTAAAAGTGATGTGACCAATAAAATGTTATGATTTACATGCATATGGTTTCAAAAATTGAAAGTTTTATATATTGTTATTTTTGTCGAATACACAGCACGATGCACAAACGAGGCTATAGATGTCTTAGGAGACATATTCCAAAGGAAGGATGATCACATGCCAAGCTTAGTGAGTGCTTTAATGAACCAGCCACATTCCAAATCATCATTGTTGGTGGAACCAGCCGGGATGAGTTTTAATGCAGAAAGATGGCTTAACATGGTGTTGCGACAACCATGCAAGAATGTGGAAACCTCTGGATGTTTAATTAAGAGCGTTTGTAAATTGGGCACAAAGACTTTTGACAAAAGTAGAGATCCCGAGAGTGCACTCACATGGCTAAACCGAGTTACGAAGATATATGTAATTGTGGGATGCAATGATGAGTAGAGAGTTGTATTCTTCATCTTTCTCCTTGAGGACAAGGTGAAAGATTGGTGGGAAGCCATTGAGAGACGAAATCGGGATGGGTATCATAGGTAGAATTTTAGGGAGAGTTCACAGATAGATTTTACCCATAGAGTTATAAGGATGCTAAGGTAGAGGAATTCTTCCATCTAGAGCAGGGTTTAATGTCAATGACAAATTATGAGAAGAAATTTTCGTAACTTGTCAGAAATGTTCCATTTATTACTAACAGTGAGGTCAATAGCTAGATCTTCAACACATCCATAAGTTATTGGGGTGATAGACAGGGTGGTTGGGGTTCTCAGACTAGAGTGTAGAATTTTACGACATTCAGTAGAGGTTTAGAGGGTAAGAGAGCAGCCTTTACAGGATAGACAAGTAGACCCTGCACACAGGCCTGAGTTTTCTCAATCACCTAGTAAGAGGATGATGCCATACAAAGGGATAAGGAAAACACGAAGATAACATGAAGAGATATGATAGAAAGCTTCACCCAATCCAAGCTTACAAGAAGATTCGTAGAAGAAAAGGGTATATTTAGAATTATAATTTCTTTTTTCTATTTTTTTGCATATTTGCCAATGATTTTGTTTTTCTACAGGTAGGAAATAAGTTTTTTAGTGTCTAGGTGTGATGAACGCTAAGTTATAATAACAATATGATTTGAACTTTTATTTAAGGCAAATTTATTGACTAATTTATTGCGATTTGATTATGCTTTTTATTCTTATTTTTATATATCTAGAATATTTGTGCATGATTGATTTCACATGATTGAAATTGAGAAATCCTCTTGTATGAATAGATCTACCATAGCTGGAAGGATTTACATTCAAACCTAAACATAGGTCGATATAAATCCTTTAGATTGGGGTCAAACTTAATAACAAAATTCAAAAATTGATAATGCAATGAGGGTTTTAACTAGAAAGATTTCTACTGATGGATTAGTTTTCAATGTTCTTATGAAAGATATTAAAATAAGATAGGAATTTTCATGGTCCAATAATCAATAATATAATTGCATAGTCAAAGGTTAATAATTAAGTATTCTTAAGGGATTCATTACCTAACCACTATTATTTGAAATTGATTGTTCTTCATATTTTCCTTATATTGCACACTATTTTAATTAATTTATTTCTTTAGTTAAATTTTTAATTAAAATCTATAATTTGATTCTTAAGTTAGATAACCATGCACTTATAGTATATTTAATATTGATAAAACCTATCAATCAAGAAAACCATCTTAGAGAACAGTTGTAGGAGATCCAGAAACCTTTGACAAGTTGCACTTTATTCCACAAAATAAGGAAGGACTTGTAGCTCCTTATGATGATGTTTTGATAAAGGGAGAGACCAAGTGGAAAGTTGCCTTAGTTGGTTACTTCCTAGATAAGAGATTGGCTTTTTTAAGTGTCTAACACTAGGAACACCTGAACTGGAAGAGATGGGAACTAAAAAACATTATGATCATTGAAGATGAACTCTTCATTTTTTATTTTTTAAAGAAATGGCACAAAATATTATGTATTTGGTTCCTTGGAATATATAAGGTAAACCTATTTTCTAAAGGAAATAGGAAATATAATTCAAATCGAATAGATCTGAGACGAAATCCTTACCCATATGGGTTAAGTTCCATCGCATTCCTCTGGAATATTAGTCCTATAAGGATCTAAGTTACCTTGCTAGCTACCTAAGTATGCAATTTTCCTTAGAAGACAATATAACTAATCTTAAAAGGTTAAGATTTGCAAGGGTCTATATAAAAGTTGATGCTTAAAAGGAGTTGTATGAATATATAACAATTATGAAACTCATTGGCATTGGGAAGTCAGTTAAAGATAGGCTAAGGTTATCATACACATGGAGACCTCAACTGAAAGAAACCATTAAAATTTGAATGCCTAAGAAAAATGAAGCAAAAAAACCAAACGCAAAGGTGGAGAAAAATTAAGGAAAAAGGAATTCCAGTGATACTACCACTGACAATCCAGGTAACAATAAGCTGACAACAATAGAAAAGCAACATGTTGAGAACTAGTTTATAATTATTCAGCATACAAATATGGAGACTCTTTACTAGAAGTGAAACCTATTAAAACTGGGGAGCCTAAAAAGAATGAGGTAATTCAACCTAAGACATCAAAATTTAGTAATAAGGTACCTATATGGAAGATGACAACTGAAACTGAAAAAGACGAGATTCATTCCAAAGGCAAAGGATCAGATTGAGGTATAGATGGAGCTAGAGACTAGCATTCACAAATCAAGGAGGAGGATAACTAATTCCAAAAACTCTAATAAACAACTAGGAAACCTTATTATGTTGGTCTAATAAACAACTAGCTCCAATAATCTTCTTAGGTACTAGGAAACCTGATTATGTTGGTCTCATTTAGACCAAAATAAAGGAACAAAATTTCTTGAGAGGCCTAAAATTCTTGCATACAAATTGGGCCACTCTAAGCATCCTATTGGTAGAGTTATTATCACTTTTAACCCTGCTCACTTTCACTTATCCAATTATTTTTTCTTTAATTAACTTATTCACTATGAATCCATGCTTAAAGCTAGTAATGATCATTTATCCATCTCCATAATATATGTTGTTAATTAGGAATGTTAAAGAGTTAGCTTATGTAAAGATTTGGAGAAGATTAAGGCTACTATGACAATGTCTTGGATGATAGCCAAAGAATTCAATTGTATACTCTCATACTGTAAATCTAATAGAGGTGTGTACTTCACACTGTGATGTAAAAGAAATAATCAATCTAACTTCTTCCTTGGGTTTGGTGGATCTCAGGTTCCATGAAGCTTTGTTTAATTGGAGTAACGATCAAAATTGTTTCTCTCATTAATCCTTATGGGAATCTTATTCAAGGATATAATGAACTTAAGGAGCTTGCTAGAAATCATTTCTTGGGAATCAATGGTATCTACTGTAATACATATGAGTTTTCTAATGATCTACTAAGAATTATACATGGAGCTATATCACAAATTCATCACTCAATGTTGCTTAAAGAAGTCATCAATGAGGAAATCAACACAGTTCTTTTCTCCTTCCATCCAAACAAGGCCCCAGGACCATATGGCTTCAATGCTAAGTTATTTTAAAACAAATGGAACCTAACTAGTCCTACGATTGTACAAGCAATATAGGAATCTTTAAAAGTGATAGGTTACTGATTGAATTTAATAAAACATATATTTTCTTGATACCAAAACCCTTTAATCCAATAAGTTTCAATGACTATAGACCAATTGCTTGCTATAAGGTTATCTACAAAATTGTCTCCAAAATACTAACAACTACGTTGAAGCAATCCCTTCCTAAAGGTGATCAATGCAAGCTAAGGAGCATATGCACCTGGAAAAAGGATATGAGATAATGTAATGCTGGTTTAGGAGTTCTTCAAAGAATATAATTCCAGGTTGAACTTTAACAATTGTGTTCTCTAAATTGATTTCACTAAAGCTTTTGCCACAATAGGATGGGAATTCATCATTTCTGCCCTCTAAACCTTTGGTTATTATAACAAATTCATCAAATGGATCCTATTTGCATCATCACTATCTCCTATATAGTGCTAATAAATGGAGAGCCATCAAAGCTTCAAAAGGTCCACATTAAGAAGACCCAACGTCTTATTAACTCTTTGCAATCACTATAGAGGTATTACACAAAATTAGTAGTATGAACATTACTAAAACTTTGTAATTCAAATATCATCATAGATGTGGAAATGTAACATCCCATCACTGACGGGAAGGTTATAATGGTAAATTGGGACATGCTAGGTTGTATATTGCATATGTGATATGTTCATTCATTTGACCTCTAATGTTAGAG
>JANZLD010000005.1:55774418-55786921 GCA_026413575.1 Erythroxylum carthagenense | reverse complement strand
TTGGTGTATTTTTCATTTCAATAAAATATTTTATTTTTATTTATTCTTATAAAATTTTCATCTTATTTATTATATTCTGGTTTGATAGCGGTTCGCTACCGGTTGAACCTCTAAACCTTAAATCTTTCCTTCGACCGATTCGATGGCCGGCCTAATTTTTAAAACATTGAAGATTACAATGGCTCTTCGCGAAAGCCTCTCCGGCCATTTTTGTCTGCGGTTGACTGGGGATAATAGTGTGATTTCCCACACGAAGTCACTTCTTTCGATATAGTTTAAACAGTAAAAAGCATCCACGCGGCACGACTGTCATCGGCATTATATCACCCAACTGTGAATGTAGAAAGAAATTATTACCGTTTGCGACGTGGAAGTTGGTGGAGTACCGCGTAGAAAATTGAACTTTATTTTATTAGTAAGATGTTATATTTATATTTTTCAAAAAAGAATTCTGTACTTTTTAAGATTTTATGTTTATACAATAATAGTGATCGTGTCCCTCCACTCCGAGCCTCGGTTCTTTTCCTTTTTAGTTTTGTTTCTTTTCCCTGCGACCAATTAATAATTAAAACCCTAATTTCTACTATTTCTCTCCCCATCTCAGCCCCTTCTCTCTCTTCAAAAGGCCACCGTTAACCCTAAAACGATTTTCTCAATGGCGGCGGCTCGAGAACGTAACGACAATCCGTACGAAGACGTTGGCGGTTTCGGGAAGTTTCGAAAGAGGCCGCTTCGGAGGAGCACTCGCACCACCCCGTATGATCGACCTCAGACTGCGATTCGGAACCCTAGTGCCAACACCGCAAACAACAAGCATGGCTGGTTGTCGAAGCTTGTGGATCCCACGCAGCGCTTCATTGCCTCTAGCGCTCATCGGCTCTTCGCTTCCTTTTTCCGGAAAAGCCTCCCTCCGCCTCCGCCTCCGCCTTCCCTGCCGGAGCCAGGTTCGATTCTTTTATTATCTTTAATGATTTCTTGTTTCTTGAAGTTGCAGTTGTTAATATTTGTATGAATTGATATCTTCTCTAAAAGGTAGGGTTTTTAAAAATTGGGCGATTAATGAAAATTCTTTATGAAACTTGGGGTTTTAGTGAAGTTGAGAGATCAGTGAACATTGTTGTGAAATTTAGGGTTTGTTTGATTAAGTTATTACTCAGTTTGCAGTTTACTCCGTTTACACGAGATTCGGGAATTCTTTTGTTATCGATGGATTTTTATTTAATTGAAATTACGTGTTAGGTTAACTTAAACTTTCTATCCCTTTTCTTGTTAATTTGTGTTATCCCTTTTCATATTTGAAAATTTTTCTGTTGACATTTCAAGCGACTTATTCGATATGATTCTGAGCTTTTATTTTATTTTTTGATAGTAGAGCTAAACCGGGGAGCAATGGATAAACAGCACGAAGCAACCTCCACTGTAAGTTTGATAGCTTTTTAAAATCTGGTTCCTTTTCTCTGCATTTTTTTTTGTTTTTGTACTATGGTTTTGACGGAGCGGAGTACCTATTATTTTTCTTTTCTGCATGTTCTTAATCTGCACTCTTAGGATGATGAATCTGCAAATCAAAAGTTTTAGTTTTTTCAAAAGACTTTTGATACACAAACACACGTATTTGAGAATTTATTTTACTCACTAAACTGCTTAGGAACTTAGCTTCTATGAATCCGACATCTCATGCTATAAATGAGGAGTGTAATTTATTATTCTTTATGGATTACCTGACCTTTTCTTGACTGTTTCAACTAGTTTGTTGCTAATTATTGGTTGCATGTACCTTTGTCTGCCATTTTCTCTTCTGTTGTTAAGCTTATTATGGGATAAGTTGAATCTTGATTTTTTTGTATTTTGATGCATTAAAGTGTGGAATGATCTTTTTTGGTAAAAAGGATGTCTGTATGAATTTATCACTTATGTTTTTTACGAATTCCTGTTGAAGGGTCCTCCTGATGCAAAAAATGTATCTGCAAATGGTTGTGATACTCCAGTTAGTATTTCTGATGGAAGTGGGGTTACTGAACTGGAAGTAATACTCAAACAGAAGACTTTTACGAAGTAAGCGATTGTATATTTTCGATGATTTAGTAGTTGTGGTATTTTAGAATTTTTAACTCCTGCTGTTTTTATTGATAAGATGCTATGCTTGTATGTCTACTCTATTGCATTGATGCTTTTTTGTTAAAAAGATCTAGACATGTTAATTTTGCAACTTTTCATCTATTTCAAACAAATTTTTTGGGTTCGTCTCATGTTAATTTTATTTGTTTGTAGTTACTTGCCATACTATAATCATTATGATGATGCCTTTTGGTGTGTGTGACTCAATGGAGATATAGAAACATAGGAAGATTGAGTAGTGCCATCTCTGACTTCGTTTCATAGGATACGTGTTTGGCAAGTCATTTTTGTCTCTCCCTTGGTTCTGTTGTACTGTGATATCCATTCATGTTCATTCTATTATTTAACAGCTTGGATTTGGATTTTTAAGATCAACTTGGAAATTTTGTAGTTATACAATGAAGTAGATTTATAATCTTTTCTGGTGATGTCTTACAAACCCTCTCAATTTATTCTTCAGATCTGAGATTGATCGATTGACAGCCTTACTACAAGCAAGAGGTGTTCACACTGGAGAGGAGAGCAAATCAGATGTTACTTCTAAAGCAGATTTACATTCAAGTAAAAAGGAGAAGCTTGCAAGTGTACCGGCCAAAGACAATTGGATTGAAAATCGCATCACTCCAGCACCTATCAGCTCAAATGTACGAATATTTTGTAAAACTTTGTTTTGTTCGTGTAGATGCTTCTTGTTTTCCTTTTATTTTTGTGATTCACTTATTTTCTTGTGTGAGATGCATACACACTTGTTATTTTGTTGGTGCTGTGTGTGTACTCTAATATATATATAAGTCCCATGCTTTGGTTGTAATATTTCCTAGTGCTCAAAATGATCTTAGGCTGTCGATGAAGATGCGGCCACACCTGCAGAGATGGCAAAATCTTACATGCGTAGTAGGCTTTCTAAAGTTTCTCCACCCAATTTTGCTTTGTTTGGCCAATTAGTGCATGAAGGATCATCTTCAGTGACCAAAAAAGCATGTGCTTCAAACTCACCAGTTATGTCTATTGTGTCAAGGCCTTCAGACTGTCCTGGGTTTCCTGTGAATGGTTTTATCACACCAAGATCTCGTGGCAGATCTGCTATATATAATATGGCTCGAACGCCATACTCCAGGCTTCACTCAACAACCAACGTCCAGGTTGAATTGATAGCTCTGTGTGAATATGGTGATTTTTATGCTGTATTGAATATTGAAATATCTGGATACTGATTATATATAATATATGTGCTCATATTTAGGGTGCTGGTACTGCTAGCGATGCTTCTGGTGGTCCATCATCTTCTCGTAGCACATGGGTAACTAATAGAAACACTAGTTCTAAATTAGGGGTACAAGTTCGACAATAACGGGTTGTCCATCTGTTCAGTAGACCATTTAAGGAGCTTTTTTGTTTTTCCTTTTGCAGGCTTTAAAGCGGAGGAGTTCAGTTTTAGAAAATGATATTGGATCCATTGGCCCTATACGTAGAATTCGACAGAAAGTTAATGTCTTGCCCACTTCGAGAGCTCTCTCTATTCGTAGAACTGGATTTGACTCTGATACTGCTCAACCTCCCATCAGTGCAGAAAAGCGGGCTTTAGGAAGTGAGACTCTAGTGGAAAATGATGATAATAGCATTCATCAATCCAGGCTTAGATCTGTGACCTCCAAATCTAGTGAGATGGCTTCAAGGATTTTGCAGCAACTGGATGCGTTGGTATCATCAAGGGAGAGGTCACCTACTAAGTTGTCTACATCCATGCTACATGGACCAGCTCTTAGAAGTTTGGATAACATAGACTCCCCCAAGTTTTTGGAGAATGCACATGATAAAAATAAGTTGGATGTTCAGCATGAGAACCCTTTATCTGATGTACGAGACATGTCACAGCAGCATGAGGCTAAAGAAAATGGCCCAAGCATATTTGATGCTAATATTGAGGAGTCAGCTTCAGCAGTCAAAGCAGTAGATGCAGCAATAAAGGTTGGTGAGGCTGCTGAGAAAGTAGTGACATTCTCCACCATGAGGTCTGTTGTTCAACCTCCTCCCCAGCAGAAACGCTCTTTCCATATTAGTGCCCATGAGGTATTTATGCATTAAATTTGATCAATATATAACTAAATTACATTAAGGCTGCATTTCTATTTGTTATATTACTCTTTATCATATTTATATATTATCCCGTGTTCATGATCTGAAACAAAGAGCGGTTACTGGTGAGCCTTTGTGTAGATCTGAATTTGGTTTTTAACTTTTATTTTCTAATATGGTATACTGGAAAGTTTTTTATTTATCTGCTGATGATGCTAGTATGGAAGGGGGTGCTTAGCTTTATAATTTCGTTTAGATTGTTAATGCCTATCCTGTTTGCCATTTGTGTTCTGGTGGTATATTTATACAGGATTGCCTGGAGCTTGATGATGATGAAGATGTAACTGCATCTGTTGCACTGACTGAGGGAGGAGAACAGCCAGTTAGCACTTTCACTGAAACTAGGAGTGGTACTTGCTCTGCTATTTCTGTAAAATCTTCAGCATCTTGTGAAACAACCCAGCGTATAAGTTCTGTAATTAACCAAAACTCTGAACCAGTCTCTGATGGGTGTATGGTTGTGGAGAATAGGAACTTGTTTACATTCCAGGCTGCAACTTCTCCCAATGCCACAGTCGAACAGGCTGCTATAAGCGGTCCATCAACTATGATATCTGCTTCACCCCAAGAATCAAATGTACCTCCTCCCATATTTAGCTTTGGGGATAAAATTGTTTCACGAAAAGAGCCAAATGGTATCTCCACTATGGTGGATTTCAATTCTAAAACTGAGGATAAAGCTCCAATGTTGTTCACTTCAACCACCTCGTCAACAGTTAGTGGTTCTTCAGGTCCAAAGTTTGACGATTCTGCAGTTGCTGAACCAGAAAACTCAAACAGGTTGGTGTATGTGGATCTTATCTTGGTTAATAGTGATTCTCTTGGAACATGTGAAATCTGTGCTCTATAATTTTATTTGGGTTGGTATGGATGCCAGTCTATCTGGACAAATGGGGAAATTACTTTTGTTCCTTAATTCTGAATTAGGATACTGAGAAGATCGTACATGCTGCTTTAGTTTAACTGGTTGAGTCTCGATTGTTCTTTCAAAGGATTATTGACAGGTGGCATTGCTCAGCCAGTTAGAAGATCAGCGAGTTTTTGAAATTTCAAAACAGTCTCTCCTAATATTGTGCTGTGTAATGTCTGTCTGTCCATTGTTCTCGAACCAATTGTATATAGAATATCTCAGTACTTTACCATTATATAGAAGCACAGACAAAAAGGTAGTGGAAATCCCAGATGGAGCTTCTGGGTGGGTGAATCATAGTTTCTATTGTGTCATTTTAGATTCAGTGGGATTCTCAAATTCAAATCCTTCTTCAAAACATCCACAAAGGAAAGTTGGTTTCCATCCATTATATATAATTGCATTAGTTTCTTAGAGAACGAGCCAATCAAACTAGAAATTTAAATTGTGCTGATGATATCATTAGGGAGTATTATGCATCTTCATGTAAATTCCCGTTTGGGATTACAAATAGCTTTCTGGAAAGGAAAATTTAGATTATATGGGTTCAGGAGCCCTCAATGATGTTTTAGGCAACTATCTGAAGCATATTTGAATAACGATTGGTGGATGTCAGTTAGCATACTAACTATCATTCATTTAGGATAGGGCATATCACGCGCATGAATTTAAGAAGACATAAAAAACTGATAGTTTCAAGATTTGGTGTGAGCCTCTACATTTATATGTTTTGGTGCAGTTTGCAGACTAGAGTTTATAGCTCCTTTTAGATGTGCAAAATCTGGCTAGGAACATTCCCAATAGGTAGTATATTTGCATCTCCTTTTGACAGTTCATGATAATTTAGAATGAGTTTTTGAAAGCATTGATAACATAAACACTGAGTGTTTTACTGTTTGAATATCAAGTTTTTATTTCTTATTAGCTTTTAACGTGGGATTGCTAAGTGGTCCCTGACAGTATCTCTTGTTTTTATGTTTGGCCATTCAATGAATTATACTTCATTCATCAAAGAAAGGAAATCTCATTGTTCTATGCTTTTGTACGAGGCCCAACATGTTTGATATTTTGAACCAGTTAAGGTTTCTTTTCGATGTTCCTCTGGTTCCTAGGTAAAAGATTCTTTATTTTTGCATACTAGAATGAAATCAATGGATTAGCATTGATATCAAGTTCTATGATTGTAAAAGCATGTGGAATTAGTTCAGTTTATCTTTTTCTTTATTGTAATGGTAATTGATTGAGCATTGAGCCATCAAGTTTTATCAGTGCAAAAACGTTGTGGTGTTAGTTCAGGTTGTCTTATATGATATTTCCTTATTTGCATTCTGGGCAGATTTGCAACTGAATCTGCAAAGAAAGAGGCTGAATTAGATAAAGCTGAGCACAGAAATACCTTAAAGGCTAGTTTTAATTTCAGACCATCTGAAACAGTGCCTTCATCTGTATCAAATTCATCATCAGAAGCAAACATATTCTCATTCGGCATGCCTGCCAGTGATTCAAGTCTAATAAATGGTACTCTTGCATCTGCCCCTCTATTTTCCTCTCCAGTTCCACCTCTAGGTGCCAGTGATCTAACAGTTCAAGGTTCTTTCATCCCTGTGAGTGCTAGCTCCAGGATGACCAGCAGTGACCCTGCATTCTCCAGTACTGCTGGTATGACTGCCGGTAGTACTAGCAGCATCTCAGCATCGGCTTCATCAGCAGCCTTTGCAACCACACCAGTTTTCAAATTTGGTTCAACTGTTGTTTCAGATCCAGCACCCACTGTTATTGAATCAGCTGAGTCCAAGAACAGAAGGACTAACCCTGCAGATGTAAATGGTGCTTTTTTTGTTGGATCATCATCTGCAATTACAAGCACTGGGAATGCCATTTTTGGTGGGAAATCTCCAACTGCAGCTGCAGTAAGTAGCATTTATGGTGGTACATCATCTTCTACGACTACAAACACTGGGTCCAGCAGTTTTATTGCTTCATCTTCTGCAGTTAGAAGCACTGGAAGTGGTACCTTTAGCTTCAGTGCTGGAGCCACTGGTTCAGCTGATGCTAATCAATCCCAAAGAGCTAACCCTTTTAGTAACGGCAGTGCTGTTCCAGATTCTTCAACTCAGAGCATGCCTACACTATTTGGTTTATCTGCATCATCACCTTCATTTGGATTGGCAGGGAATGCACCTTTAACATCTGGCAGTTGCCTATTTAATTCTTCTAGTTCTTCAGGTAGCCTGTTCAGTTCTGGTGCTACTTTTGGGATGGCATCATCTTCTGCTTCAGGTGCCAACATGGCCAGCTCTAGTACTATGGCTGGTTCTACTGCCATTGGTTCCACCTGGCAGACACGTCAGTCTCCTGTATTTGGCTCTACTTTCAACTCTTCATCATCTTCTACTGGATTTGCCTTTGATGCTTCTGTCTCTGGCACTGGTACAACTGGCACTTCCATGATGTTCAAATCATCGACTAGTGCCCCTTCCATTCCTGTTTTTTCTTTCAGTTCAACTGCACCTACTACTACAACACAAGCTGTTTTCGGCAATTCAAACTCTGGCTTTGGCTTTGGCTTTGGCTTGTCTGCAGCCAATAATAATGATCAAATGAACATGGAGGACAGCATGGCTGAAGACACAGTTCAGGCATCAACTCCCCCTACAGGTCCAGTATTTAATCAACTAGCTTCGACTCCATCTTCTGGGTTGATCTTTGGTGCAACCACTCCATCTGGATTAGGCCAGTTTGGTTCTCCTTCACCATCGGTGGCAAACCCTTTTCAGTTTGGCGGCCAACCGAATCTAGCTGCGCCACAGAACCCATCACTCTTCCAGGCTTCTGGTAGTCTTGAGTTTAATGGAGCTGGAGCTGGAAGCTTCTCTCTGGGTACTGGAGGTATTGACAAGTCCGGTAGGAAAATTGTCAGGGTCAAGAAGGGACAGCGAAAGAAATGAAAGGCATAAGTCATTGCAGAGGATAAGGGACAGCGAAAGAAATGAAAGGCATAAGTCATTGCAGAGGATAAGCTTCATGTGAGATGCCCCTATAATTACAGAGATGAAATAGCAGCAAAATTGTGCCATTTATGATAAGTCGATCTTTAGATGGTGACGACAAAGGTAAATCAGATCATTTCAGTCTCGTGAAATGTTCTCTGTTGTTTGCTCTTATAAGATTTTATGTTCTTTAAGGGCAATCTGCCGTGCAAGGTGCATTAAGTTGGTCTCATTTTTGTACTATTAGCAGTAATATACAATTATATTCGTCTTTGTACTAGTTGGTTCATAGGATTTTCCGAGTTGAGCAAATCTGCTCATCATCATAGTTTTCTGTACCAGTCGTATGTAACATGTTTAATATTCTTCTGATAACATCTCATTTTCAAATTCTTGACCTCAACTTTCCCATTGAGCCGGGTCACGGGGCAAGAGATTCCAATATTTAGAACATATATTTTTTGCGTCTGATAAAGGCCAAGGATGCTGATCTTTTCTATTTACCGCCCTCTCTTACAGAAGTAGTTTTCACTTATGAATGCCCTCGAGCCAATCTTCAGTTCATTTTTGAAGTGGACAATGGATAAAGTAACATATTTTCTGAATCCCTCATCTTCTGTCATAGATGAGCCCTTCTATAATGAATCGTATTTAGGCTCTTTTAACAAATATAATTTTGATCACATGTGAGCCAACATAAAAAATTAACTTCTCTAACTTTTCGGTTACTTTGCGCTATCATGACGTTTCGACGGTGTAAGCGTTTTGGTAAAATTCACTGTCACAGGAAACTAAATTTTCCTCGAGTTTATAGTGGAATTAGCCTAATGAATCCGCTGACAGTGAATTTAGAATTATTGAAACAAGAAAGGACCATGAGATAAATCATCCTAATGTTATGTTAGTTTACTATGCGGCTTCTATAGGAGAAGTTAAATTGTACTAGAATTGCCTTTTATAACTTAGGCGAGAATGGAGAAGGTACGAAAAACAAAGAGGCATTGAAACATAAATCATACTCCTTCCTAAGCATAAAGCATATAATTTACAAACAAAATTGGCGTTGACCTATGATACATCAGAACCAATTTTTTAAATAAGCATTAAGGTCAACCCCAGACGAAACAATCAATGTAGAAGAAAAAATTATACCTGCTTAGAAACTTATCATGCCAAAACAAGTTGGATTAATTAAAACCAGTTCCACCATGGAACCAGTTGCAACATTCCTTCAAGTTAAATGGAAAAAAAAAGGTCATTTATTTGGTACATTCCTATGAATAATTGACATAACTTAGAGAATATGAAGTACAGTGGCAACCGTGTTACTTTATCTAGGCTGTCGATCAACTGCGCCAAATTTTGTCCATCTAATATAAAGCATAAACTTTATAACAAGATAAACAAAAATGAGCACAAAATGTCACAAAGATCAATGGCAAAATTGTTGGCATTGCTAAGCTCCACAATAGGTACAAGTATTTCAGATGAACAATTCCCATACTGTCTTTATCATCGCAATACTGGTAAATATTGAATTGAGTTACAGACACATTACTGTTATTAAACAACTAGCAAAAGGATCTCAAGTGGGCTAGAACTAGATTAATTTACTAATACAGGTATGGCCTACCTGGATTTGTTCCAAGCTATGTCACTGGTAATAGCGGCCTCCAGCATTACCATAAGCATTGCCCTCCGGGTATGAAATCCTTCCCTCGGCTGCTAAGATCCTTCCACCTCCAGCAAATTGAGTTCGGCCCCTGTAGGACTCGAGTTGATTAGTGGCATAAGCCTGAGGTCCATCATCAGCAACACCCACAACTGTTGCACCACCATACCTATGAGCATCAGGCATACCGGTGGTTGAGTAGTGGTTCAATCCAGCTTGCTGGTACTGACTTAACCTGGTCTGTGATTCCTTACGTAGAAACTCTTCTCTTCTATTTCCTTGTTGAACACGAAGTGCAAACAGCTTCTCATGGTATCCTGTATTTATCTGAATTATTTTCTGAAGCAGCAAAAGAGAATTGGTTATCATATTGGACCAACAATGGCAGATCCTCTCTCCAAGTTGCATAAGGGAAAACCAATTGTATCACATCATTTAGTATACTGTAGTAAATAGTGTAATGCACCAAGACATAAGGAGAAACAATTGCATCACATCATTTAGTATGTTGATAGTTTAATGCACCAAGATTCTTTGTGGTATTGTGTTCTTCAAGTACATGGTATAACTATGTAAGAATCCTGGGCGAGCCCTTTATGCTATTTAAGCTAGTTCAAAATTTCATTTTTGCTCCAGATACTATGCCTTGATTTCAATGAGTTCGCATGATACAGCACAGCTGTAGGGAACAAAACTATAGCAGAATTTTGAAGTAGCATAGAGACACAGTTTAGCAAATACTAGTCAACAACTCTATTCCCAATATTAAATGAAAAAAATAGTCAAGCAATTATAGAGAGAAGGTACGCTAATAAAAATGGAAATAACTTAATAGGGAAACAAATTAATGTTGCTTAATAAGAACTAAAGAAAGAAAATAACGTAGGATGAATAGAAGAGATATCAAGTTAGTAGTTAAAACTCACAAAGGTTGGGAATTTTGGGCGGCTGAAATTTTGAGTTTCAGGTTTGGAAGTTCAGTTTCAGGTCTGCATTTTAAGCAAGTTGCTGAAATTGCAGATTTGGATTGCTGGAACTTAGGCTGGAATTTGGTAGAAACTTAGGCAGGAAATTGCCAGAAATTTAGATAAGTTGTTGAAAATTTCATGGTTGGATCTGATGGAATTTTAGTGAAAGAAACAACCAAGGGTCTACAAATCACTCTTAGAAAAAAAAATCAAATATGTTAGTTGAAAACTCAAAGTTTATAGAAAAAATTCAGACTAATTTTATTGAAGGGCTGAGTACACATATATAGATAAGTCCTTGGAACCTTTATTCTAGTAGTAAAGGGATTCACAACTAAGGTGTCTAAAATCGAACTGAATCATACTTTAATAAGGATTCTTTATTCTTAAATAAACTTAAGTCATAAACAAACAAAGACAATATACTTAACATATTATCAATCCCTATCAAAAGTCAACGTACTCAGTGCACAAGGCTCTACGCTTTGCGGGAATTTGGAGAAGTTCATAATAAACGTAGCCTTACTTTTGTATTTTACAAAGAGACTGTTTCCGTGATTTGAACCTGTGACATTTTGGTTACAAAGGAGTAACTTTACTAGTTGCTCCAAAGCTCAACCTTATTATTAATCCCCCTATCAGGTAAGGAAAATCTAGCAAAGTATTTTCAGCCCTTGCTATCCTTGCTATTACATCAACTCAGACTCTTCATTCCACCAAGTTAAAGTTTGTGATTGGGTGACTTACCTGTTTATAAACTTTAAGCTCTTTTGCACTAGATAATTCCAAACTTGGCCCTAACAAGTGAACCAACTCCTCCATTTGTTGTACTGCATCTTCTTATTATTTTAATTTGGTTTATATGTATAAAAGTAAGAAAAGGAAATAAGAAACCACAGCAGTATGCATTAGTAAATGTGAAACTTGAACAGCATACTAAAAGATGCTCTCAGTTCTGACAATGTGAGGCTGTTTCAAAGCAAATGATATTCAATCGTGGAGAAGAGCCTACCCTCCCAGCCAACAATCCTGCCCCTTATTCTTGGAAAATTTAGTTATGAATTTCTCAGTGACTTTAGGTGAGAAGAAAGAAAGGAAAGAATGACATCATGACATTATAAAGAACATATGGTCATGAGTCAGACATGGCTGCTCAAGCGTATATGTGTAGATTATGTTATAACCATGGATCCAGAACTACTGCATTCCAATTGGGACAAGGAATAGAACAACTTGTTAAAATTGACTCACCTCCGTGTGCCTAGCAATTTCTGCATCCTCTGCTTCATTATGTTCTTTTGCTAATTTCAGTATTTCATCCAAAAATTTCCTTTCAAGAACCTCAAAACTCGATGGTAATATGTTATTGTCATAGCCAATCTCCATATCTTGTTCGTAAGGCTGGCTTCTAGCATCCTTGTGCACTAGATTTTCCAAACTCAATTTTGAATCTGGTGTCTGCCCCTGATAGTAATGTCTTGTTTCATTGCCTCCTGGACCTGTATCATGAGGAAAATATAGATGAGTTCACACACCGCATGCTCGCAGAAATTTGCACTGAAAAAAATATAGATTTGGTTCAAACACCAATCCACCTGAGATTTACACTTAAAAGCCACCAGCAACAATAGGTGGAATGAGCACGAATTCTCAACCAAAAATTGTATGCTTAACTAATTTTCCAGAGTTAAACCAACATGGATCCTAAT
>JANZLD010000005.1:55707179-55722980 GCA_026413575.1 Erythroxylum carthagenense | reverse complement strand
TAGAGGTTTTTCTACAAACCCTAAGCCCTATTTTCAAGTTCCAGCTACAATCTACATCAATTATAGCCTATTCTATTTTACTTATCTTTGTTTTTCCTTCCCACACTACGTCAAGACTAATGTTGAATTATATCTTACTTTATATTTAGATCAAAGAATTTCAACTATTTTTCTGCTACATCGATTAAATCAAACCATGCACAAGTCCAAATAGGTGTGGGAGATTAGAAGAAATTGGTAAAGGTTGTTGCTTTTTATATGGCCCTTGGAAATAATGATGTTCTCAGTTCTCTGTTTCCCTATCATCTTTCACTTCTCCACATTTCCACGGTTTGCTTTATCTGATTTGGACTACCTTTAGCATTGACTACAGACCTAGGTTTCTACTGTGGGCATTACGGTTTCTTTGAGTGGTATTGAGTTCAATTTTTCCATCCATTTTCACCCAACTTGAGTTCTTTGATTGCTCTTTCAGATGAAAAGAACTCTCACTGTCTGGAAGAAATACTATGCTTGATTTCGTTGCACCTTACTATGCTACTTTTCTAGAATTGCTAATAATTTGCTAAACCGACCTTCAAAATTTTCCTTGTCTCACTTTTTTCATCTTTCATGGTTACAGACTTTCATTTTCACTCAAAATGTCTCTGCTTTAACAAAAGTTTCCTTGTCTCACTTTTCTTATCTTTGATGGATAGATATTTTTTCACACAAAATAACTCTGCTGTGATAAGAATTTCCTTGTCTCACTTTTCTTATCTTTTATGGTTACATTGGCTCCCTTTCACAAAAAATAACTATTCTGTGACAAATTATGTGCTAAAATATGATTTGTTTTGGTTGCATGGGCAGAGTGTTGCTTATGACCGGTCAAGTGCTCCCAAGGATTGTAGAGTATCTGGCTGGTTGCAAGGTAGTAATAGGAATTTCAAGGTTGAGGATGATAAGATGTTCCTTCTGAGAGAGTTTACTTATGACCTTGAGAAGAGTAATGCTCAGACTTTTGACGTGTTCGACTCTGCGACTTCTGGCATTGTTGACACAGTTAGGCTGGATTTCATATCCAACCATGGAAGCCCTACTCACACTTGCATTTATCGCTTAAGAGTGCATGGTTATGAACCTGACTCTGTTTCAGTAATGACAATGCAGTCTTGACGTTGTACTCTAGCTGTTTGGCATTGTATTCTAAATTTGATTTTTGTGTTTAGAGCATCAAACACACCTGGATTCTATATGAGCTTAGGTTTACTAGCTCAATTGTTACATATCTGTTGTCTTCGATATTAGTATCAACTCATTGTAAAAAATTTAAGAGTTCTTATTGTTCAGTACAGTCAAATTTTTATACTCTGCAGCAGATTTCTCAATTGAGAATGGAAAAATATACTCTATAGTTACTTTAAACTGAAGAATCATATATTGATTACACAACTATTTATATAATACATGTTATATTCGTTACCTATTGAATTATCTTGAATATGATAGGTCTTAAGTAATATTAAATTATAAGTCTTTATATGAGACATTCTAGAGATATTAAGTCAAACAGTCATTTATACAATCATTTCAACAAATATTTTCAGAGATACATGAATAATGTTTAACATAGAATTTTCCTATCGGTCAAGTCATTAAATTTGTTCTCTAATTATTACCAACACATTTATTTATATATTTTTATACTTATGAGATCAATCACTTCTTTTATAAAAAAGAAATATAACATGTGTTGGTTATTCTACTAAATCTTAGTATAGCAAAGAATGATCTTATCATAATTTCATTTGCAAGGTATATTTATTTCATGAATTTACCTGATAAGTAGGTTAATTAAAAATCATGTAAAATATAAAGATTTCATGAATTTACCTAATAGGTAGATTAATTAAAAATCATGTAAAATATAAAGATTTCCTTTAATTATCTATTTTATAAATATACAACCAAATAATTTACTGTAAAGCATAAGCCAATAATGGCTCACTTTCATTAAACCAATAGCTTATGTATCTTATACAATATTACTAAATGATAACCGTGTTACTGATGGTCACATCAACATAACATAAACATAATTTATCATAACAAGTTAAAGTCAAAATTTTGCACACAAATGCAACATAAACATAACAAGGTAAAATCAAATTTTTGCAACATAAAATCACCAATTCAACAAAATATCAAACACAGACATCTTAATCACGAGAAGAAATAAAAGATTTATCAAACCTAAGCTTCTCATAATATAAAAGATTAAGAAAATTCAAAAAAAACCTCCATCCCTTATGTTATCATTCTTTGTTATATATCTAACTTAGTCTTTTTGCCACTTAATAAAAGTATCTCTTGATATAATACATGCAAACTATTTATATAAACTTGGGTTAAGTATTTTTTTCTCAACAATCTATTTCTTATCGTGTCTTGCACATTGTGGTAATCTCAAATCTAAATTCAGTATCAAATATCTGAAGCATAAATTAGAAATACATCTAATCCCTATTATATCTAGCTTTAATAACAAAAGTCAATGAAATTATTGTATTCTAATGATAACAATTATCACATCTAAGCAAATGCCTTAAGTTATAGTTCTTATTTACGTTATAGTTCTTATTTACGTCTTTAATAGGCTAAACTGAGGAGAACAATTCTTTTAGTTACTATAACTTTCAGTTATACTTTATACAACCATTTACATTGTTTTATTAGAATCCATCTTACTTATTACCTTTAAAGTTTTTGAGGTTAATCAATTATAAAATATCCCCACATTTTACCATCTATCTGATATTAACATATCTCTCAAACTTTATCGCCTAAATCTTCAACAAAGTTTAATAGTACAATTACATAATGCATGCACAACTTTTATGAGAACTCTTCTCAAGCGTAATATATATCAACGGAATTTGATTCACTAATACTTAGTATCAATTATACTAAATAAATGTAAATTACTACTCAAAACAATATAAATGTAACCAGTTCTACTTCATAACAATCGAATAAGATTACAAATTTTAATTATATATTTACTTACTACTACTATTTTGCTCAAAATAATAATCCTTACTACTATTTTGTAAATATTACTTTAATCTCTTTGGTCAACTAGAATCTCACCCAAATTTAGTTAATTTTGAGTTTGTTCAATAAACTAACTAAACTTAAGTTAGGTGGATAACATCTTTTTTTAATTACATCTTATGTGGTTCCTAAATCTTTCTTATCAAAACATATAATATATGTTATTTCTAATTTAAATCTATATGCTCATGAGTTTGAAAATCCAACTCATACATATTTAGGTAGGTGAAACTCATTATTAAAAGAATAAATATATTAGGATGAAAGCTACTTAAGTTTTCTAAATAAACCTATAATAAACATTACTCTAGTTTATTTTTATAATAATAAAAAGCTACAATCATTTTCTAAACATGTAATTAATATTTTAATAAGAGATCTAATTTAAATGGTCTCATCAAATGTGCAAGACACATAATATATATATATATAAACGTTCAATTCAATACGCAATATATTATACAATATATCTATATATATATATGTGTATATGTATATGTATATTCAAACATAACGTGAAATATATTATGCAAATATAATTAAATTATACGCAAAGCATCAACCTTTGTTTGATTCTTTATTGATATAATATTTGTATTTTAGAATAATAATCCCATCTCTTTTGAAAATTAAATTAAGCCATTAATTTCTAAGTAAATTAAATTGCTATTTAAAATAAAATAAATTTAATTTGAAAATATTTTTAAATTTAATTAGAAATTATTTATGATTATCTTGACACCTTTAATATATTTAATTGAAACTAATTTCTAACCAGTTACTCTCCTTGTTGTAATTTAGAAAAACTCTATTTCAAAATTTAATAAGTAACACTTTTCCAAAAGAAAAAAATAATAAGTAAGACATTCTAATATAATTAAAAAAAAACTTTTTTCTAATCCTTTTAATATTAGATAAATATTTTTCAAAATAAGAAATTTTATTTGTAATAAATAGAAAATTCTTTCATAGTTAAGTTAAATATTTAAATTAAATTAAGAGAATCATTTATTACTTATTTAGACAGTGATTTATTAATTAATTAAAAAATAATTAAAACTATTTTCTAATGTATTACTCAATTTCTTAACTTTATTTTCCAAATATAATCAAGAAAATATTTTTTCAATAAATAAAGAAACTTATTACTTAAATTAATAAAGAGACAATTTATAAATAAAACAGAATATTAAATCTTTAAATAAAATAATAAATTTAATTTATCTCAATCAAATTAAAATAAATAATTTTAATTAAGAAAGAATTTTCTTGAGAGAATAATTATTTACTTTAAAATATTTGAATTAATTATTAATTCTAGTATAATTGAAATATAATTAACTCTAATTCAAGAAAATAATGTTTGAAGATTTAAATTAGGCATCGATCTACTATTAATTTTAATTAAATTAAGAAAATACTTTACTTTTAAACTTAAACTTAAACTTAAACTAAAACTATTTTAAAATTTATTTGAAATAAGTTTTTTTTATAGTTAGGATTGACTTTTTATTGTAACACATAACATAGACCTTATTACGTGACTTTTTATTGTAACACATAACATAGACCTTATTACGTATCTTAGATCGTTCATGAAAAGGTTAAAAACGAAGAAAATGTGAAATACTTGATTTCAGTTCCCTCTCAGCTTTCGAAGTAGTTTCCAAGGCTAAAGTGAATTATAATCACCCAGGATTTTCACAGAAAGTGATCACCGACATATGGTTAATACTTTTCTACAATTTTTTTACAATGTAATTGCTCTTAACGGGGAAGAGGATTCGTATGCTTACGAATGATATGAGTAATTATCAGAAACTTTAACCTTTATATATAGCATCCATATCTGGCTTTCCCATCATAAGATCGATATGAGTTCGATACACACTGATGGGGATTTATTTTTCACTCAGACTTCGATCATTGATTTAGATTATTTATTGAGCTACTTTATTATTTTTATCTAAATCAAATTACATAATTTAACCAATAAGTTATTGAAAAACTAAAAAATGTAATTAATAGTTGTGCAACTTTATCAAAAAGGACAAAAATGTCTAACATTCTCTCCCTTGGACAAGCATTAATTGCAATTTTGACTCAAGTTTAAAAACAGTTTAAAAAATTGGTCAAGCCACACTACTGAATTACTCAACTTGTTTTGAAAACAAAATGTTTGATCAAAAGATAACGAAACTCCATCATTCCGTCCTGCAAGGCTTTCTAATGTGAGCGGGACCATAGACTATAGAGCAGGACCAGGCAGAAAGCTAGTTATGGCAGAAGGGCCTATGACCAAAGCTAGGGCCAAGAGACTTAAAGAAGCTCTTTATACGCATATGGGCTTTTATCTTCAGAAGATGACAAGCTCCAAGCCTATTAGAGGAGAGTTTAATGGAATTGAGCCCAAATTAATCCATTTAACTCAAATCCTTGGACTGGATACACTTGGAGCTTGAAGACAAGCAGACTTGAGCAATTTTAATGTTTCATCACTTAAGCCTAAGGAGTGTTTGGTGCGTCACTTATTTTATTAGTATGAGTGAGTTATTTAATTCACTTAAGCTCAAGAGCATATAGATCCAGTAGTAACATCACACATCAGACTTATTTATTTAGTTTTTAGACTTTTTTTTTATTTTGGGCTTCCATGTATTTTTAGCCCAACCTTTTATTATTTAACCTAGGTATAAATATGTGTCTTTAGGTCAAATTTTCGCAACTTTTAGATAAAATTGCTGGAGTGTCGTCGGCTTCAATAGGGAGAAACATTATTCTCTTGTTCTCGTTACCTTTCGAACCATCTTTCACTTATCAATTGTTTTCCCAATTATGGCGTGTTGATTGTTCGTTTCTCTTGGTTTTATTTTGATCATCAGGATTATTTGGAACAAGTTTCCAAGAGGTTTCGTAGAAATCAAACTTTACGTATTCTTATTTTCTTGATTGTTGAATTTGAATTTTTCATCCTTTTTAATTTCTCAAGGTTGAAAACACACCAAAACAAAACACCCATCGAAAGCACCATCAAATTTACATCAATCCTTCCGTGTTGTGCATTACTTTCGATACCGAAAAGTATCAAATGCATGTGTTATGTGCGATACAGATCTAATACAATCACGTATACCTAATATCTCACTAACATGAATGAGAAAATGGAGTGTGGCAAACTAGGATGATACCTATATTATCTTTGTTTATACATCTCGATTTCTCCAACTTTATGCTAAACCATATTATAGAAATCTTGTTTTCTCTCACCGAATGCTAAATAGCATTAAAGAAAACTTGTTTCCTCTCACCAAATGCTAAAAGGCATTAGAGAAAACCTTTATGTTCTTCAAATGAATGCTAAACTGCATGAGAGAATCTTTATAGAATTGAAAACTTATATCCCCTATATCATGTTAAATTTATAGTTATCCGTACTAAACTGTATACGTCTAAATGACATAGGCTTAAGGTCAATTTGTATATATGCCTAATGACCTTTAAATGCTTAAGATTGACACAAATGTTAAGACTTTTATATGTATTATGACAATGTATGATCACACGTATTATTAAGGATAAATGATGATCATCTTAATTGATGAACCATTATATCGCTATAATACATCAAATGTATAAATGTATATGGAGCAAACATAATGATCCTCTAACTAACAGTATCTAGGGACGTCAAAACACCCATACTGTATACTTGTATTTCAAATACAAGTGGGTGAAGTCCTTTAGTTAAAGGATCGATTATCATTTCCTCAATACTTAAATGCTCCAAACCTTAATGTCATCTTTTCGTATCAACACATTTATGGCCAAATAATTGACCTTTAAATGCTAAGACCTTGTGATATTCTTGACAAATAATTGACCTTTAAATGCTAAGACCTTGTGATATTCTTTGTTGTTATTAAACAATATAGCAACAAGATTATCACGGTACAACTAAAGGGGTCTAGCCACTTAATGACAACTCAGAAATCAAGTTTCTAAGCTAAACCGTCTGTGAAGCAGCCCCATAGCATGTACTCTGCATGCATAGTCGAGGAAGTTACCCGTATCTTCTTGGCATACGTCCATTGACATTGTATCATCTGCAAACTTAAAATAGTAACATTAAGTAGACTTTCAATCATCTGAACACATGGCTAAAATCTGAATCTGAATTCCTTACGAGATCTAGTTTGTTCACTGTGTTATATATCAACACATAATCCGTAATTCCCTTTAGTATTTCAACACTCGCTTGACTGCATTTTAATCGTCTACACCTCGCATGACCAGATATTGACCAAACAGTCAATGCAATATCCCACCTAGTATATAGTCAAACATACATCACGCTATCAACCATACTAATATACGGAACATTCCTTATAACCTCTCTCTCTACTTTATTCTTTGGATACTGTGCCAAAGATTATCTCTCACTATAAGAGATAGGTGCAATGATAGATTTATTGTTAACCGTATTAAGCCTTTGTAATACATACTCAATGTATGCATTCTATGAGAAGTCTAATGAGTGTTGAGATCCATCCCGATGAATTTGAATACTTATGATAGAAGATGCTGCACCAAGGTTCATGTCAAAGTTCTTGACCAAAAGTTGCTTAACTCCATACAACATGGTCAAGTAATTTGACTTGAGCAGTATATCATCCATATGCAATAATTGGAGGATAACTTTGCTCCCATTATATCATCCATGAGCAGTATATCATCGTTTTAATTTTATTTTTCATGAAGTCGAAAGAGTAAGGTATCACTTTTGGAAGGTTTAATGTCAACTATATATTGATATGTATAACGTGTAAACCATCTCAGTTCTATTTGGATCCTAAAATCCTTTAGATTATACCATATAAACCTCTTCATAAAGGTCTTTATTCAGGAAGCAATTTTGACAACCATCTGATGTAACTCTATACCATCATGAGCTACAATTGTGTTAATCACTCAAAATGTATTCTATGAGGATAAAGGAGAAAAGTAACATAAATTCAACCTTTCTCTCTGAGTGAACCACTAGGTAACTGAGCTAGCCATAAACCGCTACTTTATCCCGAAATCCTTTAGGTCTAATCATCATTTACAACTGACAAGTTTGCAGTTCCTCTGTAAATCAATTGGCTCTCAAACCTTACTATGCTTTATAGATCGCATCTCGTCATTTATTTCATCCCACCGCACATCTGCATTGGGTCCAGAAATAGCTACTGTAAAACTAGCTAAATTCGAAACATGTTAAATATCATAGTCCTATACACCTGATAAACTATGTAACCAAATGAGATAGCAGGTCATCTCACTCTGGTGGATTTATTTAACTATATTAGATCTTCTACCCCCAGAAACCTTTGTGTATACAAGTATGAGTTCCTGTTCCTGTACAGGCATGGTTCAAAGACCTAGATCCACTAGACCTAACTGTATGAATAGTGGGTACATAATAACTGCAATATCTGCCCTACTATCATTCGAAGGGGCAAAGGGCCCACCATCATCATAAACATCATATTCCAAAAATTTAGCTATTTGTGATTCCACTATTTCGGTCCCTCCTTCTTTACAGTAAAAGTTGTAGCTTTAAAGTGATCAAAATATCTTACTAAATAACAAAGAGCACAACAAGCATGTAATTTATCTTTATATGGATTATACTACCTCAGTAGGGCAGCCTCATACATGAATGTGTGCAAGGTTGAGTTTCTAAACTTCTAGATAATCAAGTAGAATAACCTTGTTCTGTATCGACCTTTTCAAGTCCTTTAGGGTACAGTTATGTCTTTCGATAATATACTATTTTGTTTAGAATTACTCGGCATAGTGAAATAAGTCACTATTCTAACTGATTCAAAATATCTGACAAACGGACCTTTTAAAGTCCTGAAACACCATATTTGCCATGATATTCTCCTCCACGGTCAAATCTGAATATCTTGATGAATTTTTCCAATTGGTTCTCAACTTTCAGTTTTTAAGCAAGAATACATAACTGTAAAGGGAATAATCATCAACAAATGTCATAATACATTTAGAATTGCATAATGCAACTGTATAAGGTCTACAGATATCTTTATGTATTAGACTCAACAAGTCAAAAGAATGAGTTGACCTTAATATCTTTATTAGTCAACTTACCCCTGCAATAGTCAACACATGTTCCTAGATTATCATAATCTATAATTAAGAAATGCTAAACTTGATCAATCTCTTAACCCTAGCTCTAGAAATGTGGCTTAAACTTTTATGCCACACCATGTATGACTTCTCATTCATCAGGGTTCTTCATTTTATAACTTATTTGGCAAGATACAAAGAAGCACATATCTAATTCAGGGTAAGATATATTCTATACAAACCATATGACAAGAAAGTTGTACCATTATGTTTTACATTAAACAAAAAATGTACAACATAAGTATTAAATATAAAACATTATCCCACTTTGTCTAAAATTGATCAAATGATCACATATAAAATGTGTCATGTAAAACTTAAAAGAACCTTACTATAAGGTTCAGTACATACATTTCCCATAGATATTACTTCTACTTCTTCATTGTTGTCAACCATTAGTTCCTCCTTCCCTTTAATTTGTTTTTATCCTAGATATGAACCACTACATTGGGGAAGCGCCTTGATCAGATGTTCCACTATATAGTCACCAAATACTTAATGCGAGCATCACAAATTACATTCATAAATTAATAAGCCAATGAGTTACTTGATGGTCACAATCTTTCTTTCTATGCCTCATACTGCTGGCTTCTTTATGTCCCTAGGACCTTTACTAGCACTGGATTGACCAGTGTCAGGATGTGGAGAAGATTTAAAGTTTCTACATTTGAACTTAGCGGGCTTAATCTTTTCCTTCCCTTTAATTGCTTCGAGGGCTGTAGGAGTGGCAAACTTGAGTTTCACCTCCTCAATAACGCAATAGGCTATCAAAGCATTGAAGTCTTATTTCTTATATGACAAATAATATGTCATCACTAGATTACTAAACTTTGGAGGGAGTGTGTTCAGAGTCTGGTGAATAATGAAGACATCAGGAAGATGAATGTTTAGCATCTTCAGTCTACTGTGAAGATGAATCATTTTTTATATGTACTCCATTACTCCCCCTTCTCTTGTACATCTTATGGAGAATAATTCTTTCATCAAGGTACTTGTCTAAATGTTAGGTGAGACTGTGTACCTTTGAGAGACATTACTAAGAAACCTCTTCGTTATGTCTGTGTCTAGAAGTCCATTTAGTGGATGGTCAGGAATGGATCTCTTAATGGTCATCGATATAATTTGTTAGACTGATCTTAGTCTTCATAGGCTACTTTATGAGCTCTTGAGCTCATGGATGTAGGTCCGCATGGCCATATCAACCTCAGCTATGTGCATAACGTTCAATATATCCTCTGTCCACTTCTTTGTATTGAAACCGGTCAGGATTTTAATAGTGACATTGATTTTGTTGACAACAAAAGTTACTATCAAATGATAATGTTTAAATCAACACAAATGTATGATAACAATGATACTTAAAGTCATTAAACAATATCTTTACTGAAAATCCGGTCACATATATTATGAAACACCTGTTGGCTGAATACATAATATAGGTAACTAGACCTCCACATAAAAGCAATCAAAGTACAAACTATCAACTCTCATGACACTACCACCTGTGGGTGAATATCATTTAAGTAACGACTTTCCTCTATCTAATGCCTTTATGCACATCTCAAAATCTCATATAAGGCCAACACTTGTAGGTAGAATAACTAAACATGAGACTAGAAACATCCCCTAACATATAAGCAGAATAATTCAAAATACTGACTCGAAAGGTCACTGTGGTGACTACATCCTCATCAGCACTTAAAAAGTTCACAAACACAACGGATACATCTTTATGTTATCCTCAAATTCTTTATGGGCTTATGGTATGTGATAATATAACATCAATAAATGCAAAAATCTGAATGCACAGTCTCATTGTCCCATACTCCTGCTGAAGACATTCTCTGAAAATTTCATTTAAGACTTTTCCAAAGAAAAATTCTCAGTAGAGCAACTATCGTGCATTACTGAACACTAAACCAATCACTCGAGACACTAGAACCTTATGTATCTCCCTTATGGCAAGTTCATTGCACGAAATTCCCTTTAAAATGGCTTTAGAATTTCTCAATTCTTTTTTCGAGTAACTATCATGTGATCCTGAACACTGAATATGAGACCCGAGACACGAAAACTTGAAGTATCTCCTTCATGTGATGTCCAAAGCATGAAAATTCATTCGAAATCGTATTTAGAATACCTTAATTCATTTTTTGAAGTTAAACTTTAATTTATTATTAATGTAATAAATCCATAAAATTAAAAAACACAATTTATGAATTTTTTTGGATCTAGAAATTGGCCCAAAACACCTCGAGGCACCCTTACGGAAAACCTAAAATTTTTTATGTTTTTTTCTCGATGTTGACTCCAGCATTACTGTAGAGCTGACCTTAGTCTGCGGGTGGGTAAAAGGTGCGCGTGCAACAGAGGCGCAACACCACCCCTAGCCCCCTCCCCCCCACATGCATTACTATATGGTGCGTGTGTTACACGGGCCACCACGTGTTTGAATCCCCACCGTCCACGTGTCAGAACTGTTGTGGTTAATGTCTTTTTATACATGTAACACTTAGCATAGACCTTATTACGTGTTTCAGATTATTCATGAAAGGGTTAAAAATGAAGAAAATGCGGAATACCTGATTTTAGTTCCATCTTAGCTTCCGAAGCAGTTTCCAGGGTCAAAGTGAATTCCAATCACCCAGGAACTTCACGGAAAGTGATCACCGACATGTGGTTAATGTCCTTTTATAGTTTTCTCAAAACGTAACTGCTCTTAACGGATCAGAGGATCTGTATACTTATGAATGATATGAGTAACTGCATAAGACCTTAACATTTATAAATAACATTCATATCGGGCTTCTCTACCACAAGATTGTTATGGGTCCGATCTACACTGATTGAGACTCATTTTTTGCACAAACTTCGACTTATTGATTTAGATCATTTATTGAGTCACTTTATTATCTTTATCTGAATTAAATTATGTAACTTAATCATAAGTTATTGAAAAATTGAAAAATACGATTAATAATTATCCAACTTTCTAAAAAATATCCAACATTTATAGCTCTAGAATTATTCTCATTTAGATTGCAGTAATTTATGTTAGTAATCCCTATTCCAGATTCTTACGTTAAGGCAATCCTATTTTCAAACAATCTTAAATCTAAATTTCCAAACAACAGGTGGGTCTTTAACCCAAGGAAATCCAAGCCCTCCTATAAACTCTAGTCACCATTCTATTGCCACCAAAACACTTCTTGTCGGTGGCTTCACTGATAAGAGAAGGCGGCAGCCAATTCCGTACCACTTAGACGTCATTGTCACAAAATCTTTCCTGCCACCATAATTATCTGTTGACCATCTATGTCTTAACTTATCTAATGAATCCACCGGTGACTCCCACCACCGCACACAATACTGTCGCCAACGAGGGTAGAGAAACCGAACGTTTTGGTTCTTCCTTGCCAGCAACACATCGCTTTAAGTCCATTCTTCGTTAATCACAAAGCAACTCCATCTTACACAGCGCAGGCGAGATACGGGAGCAGGAGCACCATGTCATGCCTTCGACCAGAAATTTTTTTCTTTCTTTTCATGGTCAGTGATTTACCTTGTTGTTTGTCACCTGGAAAGCTGTTGTTGACAACTACTAGTGACGAAGGATGTTGCATATCAGTTTCTATAATCGAATGTTGCTAATTTGAACTTTTCAAATTTTCTATCTATTCTAATTGTAAGACTTAAAGAAGGTATATAAATCAATTCTAGAGCCATTGTTAATCCTATTAAAAAATTAAAGACAAATTTAATGCCATTGTTGAAAAATCAGGACATGAAGTTATCATGTGTATAGCCAAAGAAAAATATTTTTTTAATGATTTGCTAAAGTTATAATCATTTTAATTTTATAACATGAATCCATAAATATAATAAAGTGTGTATCATATATAATTCTTGATTTCTTTTTTCTACAAATTTTCTGAAATTTAAAGTTATGTAAAAGAATTTATAACTGTAGAAGTGTACAACTTTTAACAACATTCATATGAAAAAAGTTGAAAAAATTTTGTAAGTAGTATAAAAAGTGATAATAGAGAGTAAATTAATTAAAATATAATTATAATTTCAAATGAATATTAATATTGATTACAATTAAATTTAATTAAATAACAATTATATGCAAAGAATATAGTATTATGGTGGTTACATTTCCACCATAATACTATATTCTTTGGTTGTTTAATTTTTATTTTGGATTTATAGATTACCTTGCAACTGAGCTATATGAGATTAATGAACTTACTTTCACAGTGTAATAACTTCATTAAGGTTGATATTAAGCTTATCCAATAACCTCTTATAGCTGATTTTCAATGTATAACTTTTCTATTAATTATGCATACCAATTATTTGGTTATTTACAAACACAATGTATACTCATACATATTGTTTCTACAAAGTCATTATTCTATGTTCAACCTCTAATTCCTTCTCCTTCTCCTTCTCCTTTGAGAAAAGTAAAATGAAAAAAAAAAAACTAAATGGAGATATTGTTAAGTGCTTTGACTTTGTCCTTTTCTTTTCTTTTTCAGTTTCAAAAACATCTTCTTATGCTTTGACATTCTAACTATTTTCCCAGGGGAACATCATTTCTCTGATGCAAGAAGTTTAATCCGATGTGTTTATTTTAGATTCGTCGTTTTTTTTATTGGTAACTATAACAACACACCATTTTACTGAAAACTTAAGTCCACTTTATGTTTCTTTAGGAAATCATTATGCAACTCGACTAGTCTTTCGAAGGCGTCTTTATATGAGAAACAGAAAACCAATGAAATAATTAAAATATTAAAGAGACCGGTGAATTTGTTATCTTATAAGTTAAAGCATGAATGTACATTTTCCTTAATGTTTGCATACGAATTCGCTACCTTGAGTAAGTGTTGTAGCTTGTTAATAGATGCCAGTAATTTCTAAAGTTGTAAGAGATTATCGTTGCGATTTTGGAGAATCCAAGGAAAGTTTTTCTGCTTCTAGAACAATTTAGAAATAAACCAACATACAATTTAAGGAGCCCACGGCTTATTAATCATTAGCAGCTAAGAAAGAAAGCATTTCATATGCTTGAAGGCTTCACCAATAATGAAAATTTTAGGCCTTTAAAATCTTTACATATAATCACAAATTATATGTAGGATTAAAAACTAAAATTTTTTAATTGAACTTTAATACTTTAACGAAACAATTTATATTTATAAATTAAGATTGACGTTTAGCTATATATCATGACTATCTAAATATTATGAATGTCAAAGTAGTTTTACCTAATTTATATATATATATGATATTTTCATATAATTAAATTATTTCATTATATAATGTTTTAATTAGGCAGAATATGGAATTAATGTCTACTTTATTTGACTCTAATAATAATAATTCTCCAATATTAATAATCGTCCCCTTTAATGATATTTGAAAACCATATTGAAGGTATGATTCTACCTTGATCAAAGATTTCTTAAATCAATACTAATTGAGAATAATAAAACAATATCTTTGATTAGAGTGATAAATTATATATTGATTACTCAACTACATCTTTATAGCTCATATTATATTTAATGATTACTAATTAAGTTACCAATGACTAAAACAAGTCATAATTAATATTAAAATATAACAATCTTTATATGAAAATATTTTAACAATTTTCAAGTAAAAGGATCACTTATACAATCATTATAATAGACATTTATATCAACACATATACAATGTTCTATATGGAATTCTCAAATTAGTCAGTTCAATATAAGCACATGTTTATCTTCATACATCAATTTATGAGATCAAATGCTTCATTTTTAATAAAGACATAACTTTTTTTTTCGCTCTTTTGATATCCAATCTTAATAAAAAATTACTAATAATGAAATAGGGATAATGCATTTAAGAATATCATAGTATAATCTTATAGTAATTTTATTTACAAATTATGCTAATTCCATAAACTTTATCTTATATTATATAAACGTGTATAAAATAAAGAATATTTTTAATTAATTATGTTACAAATATCAATACTAAATATCAGGGTTAAACAAAATTGGCACTTCTTTTTTAAATTGAAAATTAGGACAGCATAAGTTAAATTAGTATTTCTTCATTAAATTTAAACATAATATCCGGTTTTTTAGAGAATAAAACTTAAAACTAACGAGATTTCCTAAGGGAGATATTATGTGTCAAGATTTCCTCTGTGAAATATCGAGAATAAGTAACACCGTAAAGAATTAAAGAGCAGGATTGGATCCATGTCTAATAGGTGCTTATCCATTACAAGTTACCAACAAAATAATGAATTTGGATCATTTACCCGCTCTGCATATGACGAAATTGAAAGCAACTAACCATTTTATTTATAATATGATATCTTAGTCAATTGAACTAAAAAAGCAATTGTTTTCATGAAACTTTTTGATGTGATGCTCAATGCAATTAACTAAATCTAAGAGGTCCCTCGTCGTCGGAAAGTACACAAGGTTTGACCGCCAGAAAGTT
>JANZLD010000005.1:55653398-55675556 GCA_026413575.1 Erythroxylum carthagenense | reverse complement strand
ATGATAATGATATTGATTTAGAAATTTGTGTATGGAATTTAAGATTGAAATGTGTATTGGAATTGGACATGATTAATATTTTGAAGTGGTCTAGATATAGGAGTGTGTTTATCTGCTGAGATCCCGGACGGAGGGTCTGGTAGATTTTGATTGATTGTGTGATTGGTTGGGGATTTAGAAGTGTGTTTTTCGATACTTTGCAGGTTTGAGTTAGAATAAATGCAGCCGTTATGCCGCCGAATTTTCGATAAAATTTGGGATAAAAATGTAAATTTGAGATTTGTATGGATATATATAAGATTATGTATGAATGTTGAGTTTTAGGTATAAGAATGAATTTCCCATGGGAAATTATATGGATGTGATTGGTATAAGAAAGAATGAAAATGAAAAGAAGAAAAAAAATTATACCGAATTTTCCGTTTGGATAGTTTAGGTTTCCAACGCGACGCTTTGCTCTGTTTTTTATTTCCGGATGTCGGATTTGTTTGCTTTGGTTCGATCTGTTTCGTATCGCTTATTCGATTCGTTTCACTATTTTCGCTTCCATTTTTGTCTCCGCTGTGTACTTTGTTTTTGTCTTTTATTATTCGTTTTAGCTATCTGCCATTTCGTTTTATTTCCGTATTCGTTTTGTTTCGCTATTCGATTTGTTTTCCGTTTTCCGGTTGGGATCCGGTCTCTTCGAACACGGGTCCCAACACACACACACACACATACATAAGTGAAGAACACAATTCTGTGCTTGTATATATACACACACACACACACACACACACAAAAGTGAAGAACACACTTCCATGCTTGAATACTAATCCACAGTGATTGGACTGTGAAATTTACTAGCTTCCAATTCGCATAGGGCTATAGTAAGGATATATCGCTATTATTTCAAGGATTTTGTTAATAAAGTAGGAGATTAAAATATTAAGACATAGAAGCAATACTATAAGTGATTATTTAGTTCTTTATTTTCAGTTCTTTTGAGTATGAATTTCATAATTTCAAAGAAGTGGAATACATGGTTGTAAAGAAGGGAAAGGAGATTGAGTAATTTTTAGTTACCATAAAAGAGAATAGAGAGTTAAGCTACGTAGAGATTAAAGGGTAACAATGAAAAGGGATGACAAAGAATGCTAGTGATGTTAGGGATGCAGAAGGATGATAATTATAAGTTTTGCTTATTAGGTGTTAATTAATAGTTAATTATGTTATAATTTTAATATAATTAATTTTATTTAGCATAAATTAAATTATTTCATTAATAATTTTTTTGTAAAGGAGATAAACCCTAAAGAGTTACTTAAGGCACAACTACTTTTACATGCCAACTTCAGGCCATTTCAAAGATCTATTTTTATTCAATCATTGTTAAAAACTGATTAGAGAATTCGTGTAGCCCTATTGAATTGAATCTGAGCCTGAAAAGGACACAACTCATGGTAGGTTAAAATTACTTGCATTTCACTTCAACTCAATAATAAACAGAACCTAGTGAGCCGTGTGTTGTTGGATAAATTCATCATCATAGTAAACTAAGATTCCATTAATCTCATTGAAATCATTACATTGATTTTCTTTAATATCGACTTGTTATAGTTGACATTCTATAGGATATGTTAATTGCATTATATAGGATTATCCCTCTTATGAAATTCTCTCCTTGAAACTATCTTAGATCCCTTGTTTGGATTGTCATCCAAGGTAACTAGTTTCCCTCCCATTTTAAGTTCATTTTTTTAAAATTGCATAAAATGTCATTCAACCATACTAACCATCACATTCCTAACACAGCATCACAACCTCTTAAAGTTATCTCTAAGGAATTAGTGGTGAATTTTAGCCCTTGCATAAACAATGTAAAGTTCATGTAATGTTGGTTATAACTCATTTTAATCCTCCTCCCATTATGATCTGAAGTGGATTAGTTTCCTTCATATCACATTTTCTCTTTTTTTATCATTGAAACATCCATAAAATTATGGGTACTTCCATTATATATTAGAATATGGAATCTTTACTGACGAACATTTTATAATGTCGCTAAAGCCAGTTGCAAATTTTGTTGGAATAATTTCCCTTCATATTTAGCGATGGATATCACTACCGTCGCAAATTTGATAGAGCTGTCGTAAGAGTATCATAAACACACTAAGATGAAAATGGAAAATATTAATTCAAAGGATGGGATATGAATTTTAGGTTGAAATATGCTAAAGAGAAAACAAGATATAATATGTCCAAGGTTCAGACCATGATTTGGAGCCAGTTATTGTCCAGGTGAAGCATCACATTATGTAGCTACAACAGAATCAGATGTTGTACCTCTAGCTACTACTACACTTACGGATAAGGCATCACCTTCCGTACCTGCTACTACTCCATCCACCACCCCTATACTAATAGAGATATCAGGGACAAATGATGCAAATGAAGGAGGCGACCTCCAGCCTAGAGCTGAGGGAGCTGATGGAAGAACTTACATCACAATTGTCAACGATCTGTAAGTGAAAATACATGAAACACCATATGTTTATAATTAAGTTATAGGTTTAAGTTTAAGAATGGTATAAAATTAATCGTTTTAATATTAGGTTGATTCCGTTTAGATCATGCTCAAGAAACATGACATCCAAATTCAAGGAGAAGATTGATGTTGAGGGTTATATATAGAAGAATATTTCTCAGGTGACAAAGAAATTTTACTATAAGGAGTTTGAGGTTAGAAAACTATTTTTTGTTTTTAAATTGATTTTATACATTTATTATATAAATATTATTACATTAAAAATACTTATCGTATGTTTTTCATTTTATTTCATAAAGAATTTTTTTTGGGATTTTGAATTTGACATGGTCATTTATAAAGCATGGGAGAGACGAGCACGTACACGTTATCAAGACTTTGTTGGTGCGATACACAAGACTGGTGTATGATTGCCTTATATTTCTGAACAAATATGGAGTCGTTGGTAGTAGTTATAGATATCACCCGAGGCAATGTCCATTTAAAGTAATTCTACCATCAGACGTGGAGGACTAGGGGAGAGAGTCTTCTCATACATACTGGAGGATCTATTACCCACTATGAGTATACAGAGAGACTTGTAAGTATCCACAGTTTACATTTATATTTTGATTTTTTTTACTTTGGTGTATTTTAACTTAATTTGATGTGTGAATTTTTGAATTAAAATATGTATATTATGAAGAATGATAATGTTATAAATTGTAGATCACTTACAACATTTTATTTTGATGAAGGAAAAGTCTATGGGCACGAAACCTACACCCCGTCAACTCTTTTTAAATACTCACACTAAAAAGCTTGATGATGAAATCTTTGTCAATAACCGATGTAGAGAACTAAATGTATGTAAAATTTATGCTTTAATATTAATGCTTAATAATTATCACTTACTAACATAAATATTGTTTTATGATAGGACCAAATACAAGAAAGTATTTAATGACACTCTCAACATTCTGAAGAAGTTGATGAGACTCAAGCCTATCTTCATGCAGTGGGTGGTAGCGCCCATCGTGGAAGGATATTCAGCTTAAGTTCATTTGTGAACACATATTATTTGCAATCCTCTACATCCAGTACAAAAACATCTAATAGGCGGTCGACAATCAATGAAGTTAATGAGCTTCGAAGCATAGTGTAGACATTGGCAACTCAGTTGCAACAGTTGATGGAGTATATAACTCAACTCTGTAATATGATGGATGAGTTGAAGGGGAGGCGTGGCACCTCATCGCAGCAATCAGAGCATCCGCAGTCACCAAATGAATAATGTCCTTGTAGTCATTTTGTATGAATTGCAAATACTTATTTTGTACAAAATAATTTTTTATTATCAATTAAGATATTTTTTACTTTATATCATCAATCAACTTTCTGTTTTAACAAATTAAATGTTGAAACAAATCAAAATATTATTAACAGATAACTCATAACTATTTAAATAATGCATCAACCATAACATCATCAAATAAAAATTACTGCAAGGAAATTTTAAAAACTAGTATTTAGTAAATTTACTGATAGAAAAATAAGAAAACTATTAGTAATGACAATATGAATTTACTGACCGAATAACCAAATCTATAGGCAATTTTTCCAAAAAACAAATCTTCTCCATCGATCAGTTTATTGTTCAAAGACAACATATAATAACCGTTAGTATATTCACTAACGGTACACAAAATTTTCATCGGTAAATTTGTGACGAATTTTTTGATGTTTGTTGCAAATTATTACCTACAGCATATCTCCAACACCTTGGTCCGTCGGTAAATTTCTTCGCTAACTAAGCTTTCTGACGGAATGTGTAGACATTTTGTCGGTAATTTCTATCATTAAATTCTATTTTTCTTGTAGTGATAGGAATTATTTGTCTTATATATATTCAGATGCATATGTTAAAATTCGTAAAAAAAATTATGATGAGTTCATAATTATGAGATCTATATTGTAGTAATCCTAGATTGTTCCTAATCATTGTTTTATTGAGATTGGATATTAATAAAGCATAAAAAGATAGGTACACATTATATTTCTTCTTTATAAAGGAAAAAGTCAATCTTAAAGACTAAAGTATAAAGATAGTTAAACAAATACTTGAGTTTATTAGAGAATAAATTCACTAAACTAATCCCGTATGATAATTCTATTTGAAACATTACTTGCGTGCCTATGGAGTTTCTCATTATGATGATTGTATAAGTGATTCTTTTACTTAGATCTCCAAAGTATCTTATATTAGAAAAGTTGTTTTTATGATTAAAATTAACTATATTTCATTATATTTTAATTAATTAGTTAATTAGACTCTTTAAAATTAAGAACATTATTTTAAGTAATTAAGAGAGGTGTTTCTTAATTAAATTTATTTATTTTAATTTGATTGAAATAAGCTTTTAGTTTATTTATTTAAATAATTATTATTCTATTTATTTAGATAATGTTTCTTCATAATTAGAATAATAAGTTTCTTGATTTATTAGAAAAGGTATTTTCTCAATTAAATTTGAAAATATTTTCATTTATAAATTGATAAAATGAGCTTTCTTTAATATTTTGAAAATATTTTTTAGTTAATTTATTAAAGAAATATTTTCTAATTAATTAGAAATTTAATCTAATATAATATCTATATAATTGAAATTATTATTTTAGATTATGAAGATTAATAACTAAAATCAACCAAAGCTTAATGTTTCATACGTATAATTTGATTAGCATGAGAAATTGCACGGTATTAATATGTTTGATACATTTTAGTTTATATTTGATTGCATATTTTATTTTCATGATATTATGATATGTAATTTTATATTTGATGAGATGAATAAACTAAATTACTTGTTCAAATATTAAGTATATATTTTGAATATAATTGTTGTTTTCCATTGTTATAGAATAGGAAAAAGTTTTATTTGTTATGAGGCTTGTTGAGCAAATTCAATGCCGCTTTAACTTAAATAGGACTATACAATGTTAGATAAATAGGACTATCATTTATGCCATGTTGGTTAAATTAACATAATGAGAATCATAAAATTAAATAAAAGTATATATGTATCCTTTTGAGTATGAATCATATAAAACTTATGAAACTTATTTGGTTGAAGAATAACCAAGTCAATCTTTGGTGAAAAGATGACAAAGGTAGTAAATTGTTAAATCTTATACATATGATGCATGAGATGTAATAACTAGTGTCTTTATTAATATAGTCATATTTATTAAATGAAGTACTGCTTTAAAATTTAAAAAGTCTAAATTATTTAAATCTAACTAGAAAAAAGTATCGAGAACGTTGAAGTACTTCAACAAGATCTATGTGGAGAGATTTAAATTTTTTAGTTATCTATAGGGAATGAGATTATCTATTAAATACTTCCACAATTATACTCCATAATAGTATGAATTTGTATATTTATTTCTTCTATAGCTAAGTCTTATATAACAACTTACCTTTGATAGTTTTAGTTAAATCAATTAACATAATTTCATATAAGATATGGAATGGTAAGACTTTGAAAGAATCAAAGTTAATAATTTTGTGTGTACTGTTTAGTTGAAGCATATATTATCCGTTAATTTTAAAACTAGATTGGATAACAAAAGGTTGTGAGATTTCTAATAGGTTGGATATAATTGTATAAACCCTAGTCAATAAAGTGTTTGTTTCAATATACACTTACAGAAGAATAGTTTTGAAGATAAGTCGTGAGAATAAGATAAAATTAGAAAGGTTCAAATCTCATGATAGTATATCCAATTAGAACTAGTGCCTTTCTTAATAGATTTAAGGTATAGTTGAAAGGACATGAGATGTTGAAAGATTCACTTTTATGATGAATTCAAAGTGTTTATTTTTGGAGATTATTGTGAATTTATCATGTCTATAAGAAGGATGTGATAATATAGTTGTGTTCTTTAGTTGGAGTGTGTAGAGACAAGTTGCTTATAGAGAACAAAGATTCATTTTTTCAATTGTTAAATAGATGATTGTTTAAGAAAAATTCTTATTAGATACGAAAAGATGATAATTTAACTATAAAAATTACGTCTATAAAGATAGATATAAAAGTTTTTTTTTCCTATTCTACCACACGCATATAAAAAATGCATTGATGTTTAATATTTAAGATATTTAATACTTATAGAGTATTGAAGATATCTATGATTTTATGTATAGGTTGATATTTGAGTTAAAAGTTATAAGGATGTTAAGTTTAGAAGTAAATCCTATTTAAGGTATATAATACTTAAAATAATATTATTTTGAGATTTGAATGACTCTAAGGTAGCATCAATAACTAGTCAACTAATTGATTAATTTTAGTTTAGTGACATAATTATTTAAAGGCATTCTTTATCTTATATATACATACAAACACACACACACACACACACACACACACACACACACACATACACACACACACAAAGAGAGAGAGAGAGAGAGAGATACAAGTGTATAGGGTAAATGAACTTTGAAAACAAAACTATGATAAGATCATAATTGTGAGATTTATATTACATTTATGTATTAACCCTAAATTTATTCCTATTTGTTGTTATATTGAAATTAGACATTAATAAAGTATGAAAATCATTGTACACGTTTATGTTTCTTCCTTATGAAGGAAGTAGTCGACCTCATAGACTAAAGCATGGAGATACTTAAACAAACTGTTAGCTCAAGGCTTAATGATTTTGATGATGACCTTTCAAATTGGATTTATTTCCTTCTATTGGTAGTGGATTAATTCTCTAAAAAAAAATAAAATCATATGATAAATGCTTCATTTCTTGTAGAAACCTTCCTTATGAACTTACATGATTTATTAGAAATGATTCCATAACATCTAGAAGGATCTTACAAATCACAATCAACTTTGTGATATAATCATTTGTCTTAACATATGGATGCTAGAAGATTTTATCAAATATGGTATTGAAGATTCAAAGTCAATTTAAGATATAAGAGAAGAAACGACTAGTTTGAAGAAGATATTTATTTAAAGAAGAGCCACTATATTTTGCAAACGGGGGGACAAAATCTAGAATCTTTGAAATACTTCAGAAGCATCAATATTCCTAAAATTCATATCTTGATCAAAATCTCATATGCCTTAGAAAGTGATAATTCTTTTTTTGAGGGATTATTGAAGCTTATATAGAGCAAATTACTTCTTTATTTGTTGAGAGTTTGTAGAGGCTACCAAAATACTATTACTATAGAAGGTTGAAGAACTTTGAAAAATATGTACTCGTGAACTTGTAGAGTCTCGATAAATACTACTAGTATGGAAGGTTGGAGAATCTTGAAAAATATGTACTCGTGAACTTAAAAAGGCTCACCAAATTACTACTTGGATTTTCATAGTGAAATACTCAAGTTGGATACTTAGGGACTGGACATAGGCTTGAGTTGTAAGTCAAACTAGAATAAATTGAATGTGTTTTCTCCCTCTTCTCTTAACTTTTATATTTCTGCATTAAATTTTATGTGTGTTCATTTCAGCTAGAGGCTTCTTCACTTTTATAATAGGCTCCTTTTGTTTTCTCTTGCAAGAGGTTGTTTTTCGTTTTAACAGTTGCCTTCTGTTTTGAATTGTCTTAATTGGATTTATCTTTTTGCATGCTCTTATTGTTTAACATGCTTTTATCACTTAACAGGCTCGTATTACTTAAACAGGGTCCTATCACATAGCATGCTCCTATTGTTGTTTTAAACTTTGACAAGCCCCTGTCGTTTTATTCGAATTAAAAGTATCTCTTTTGTGTATTTGCTTATCATTTGGTATCAGAGCGATGTTTCACATTTTTTTGTTTTACAGCACATGATAGATCATGACAAACACTTGAGAAGCCTTGAAGGACAATCTATATCAAATCCTCTTTACTTCAATGAAAACAACTACTTATACTAGAAAGAAAGAAAATTAATGGATAGTTAATAGTGGGTGTTCAAGACATATGACATAATATTGAAGATTTTTGTGATGAAAATAATTTCAAAGATGAAGATCATCCGGATTATGTGATGAAGATAACTAAAGCTCTGTATGGTCCAAAGCAGGCTCCTCGAGCATAGTATGAAAGGTTAAGTAATTTTCTGCTTGAGAATAACTTCAAAAGAGGAAAGCATTAATGCATGGGGAGAGTTAAGAGTTAAGATGAAGATATATTTTCGCCTGGTTTATTCTTACATATGATATTTTGTGGTTGTTTTGTAATACCCCAATATATACCTTGGAAGTATTATAGTATGTCTAGGGTGTATTAAGAAGTGAACATAACAAATTAAGTACATCTAAGTATCATAAGATATATAATGGTATTTAATGTAAAAGACACGGGTAAATGGACAATTTGTTCGCTTCGGTGTAGACATACATACTAAGATGTGAAATATGTATGGCAATTTTTGATATGTTTGCTTGGATTTATGAATGTGATGTGAGGGGAATTGATAAAATAAGTATTCCATAAGTAAATAGAATGTTTTTGGTTAAATTGGATATATTTTTGTGTTACTCTTGCATGATAAGACCGAAATTAGTTGATTTGGGTTATTAACTCACTGAATGAATAGGTTCCACTAAATATAATTTTATAATTTGGCCATATCTTGGCTTGTAGACCTCCAAATAGGATAATTTCAATTAAAAATTTGATTATGCCTCTAAAAGTTTTGAATTCTGTTTTGAAGTTGAGTTCTGGCTATTGTCCTTGTTTTTGAATAGCCTGTAGTTTTTAGGGTATAACTCCTGAAATAATTAACCAAATTGAATAAAATTTATTATATTAGAAATTGAGACATAGGGGAATGAAATAAATTAATAAGAGTATAGGCTAATGTGGGAATTAAAAGAAGGAGAAGGACCAATATGCAATTTTCCTAAAGTCAACACATGGACTAATAAGATTAAAGCATGTGTGTCCAATAGAATTATAACACATAGTCCAATAGAATTGTAACATGTGGTCCAATATGATTTTAACACAAGGTCCAATAGAATTGTAAGACGTGGTCTAATGAGATTGTAACACATGGTCCAATGGAATTGAAACATATGCCTAAGACTAAAAAATTCATGAAAAGGCATATGGAGAGGGAAGGTGGATCAAATTTTGATAGCTTAACTTCATATTTTCCTCCTCTCCATTTCACCTTCTTCATCCTATCATTTTTCAGTTGGTGATTTAAACAAAGCCAAAGAGGGAGGGAAGAAAAAACATTAGAAGAACTACTTTTCTAATTTTAAGGTTTGGGACTTCACTTAGTTAATTTCTATATTTGTGTATATTTCAATATGTGAAAAGATTCATTTGGATGTCGAATGGTTGTTGGGATGATGCTTTGGTGTTATTTTGGTGATATCTTGCATAGAATTGGTTGAATATGATAAGAGAGTATCAAGTAGTGGGATTCTATCTAAGGTTTGTTAAACCAGTAATATTTTTGGGTCATAAATAAGCCTACAAACCTCTAAATATAGTGATTTTAGTTGCATACGAAACTAAGATGTAGAACTAGAAATCTCTAGAAGAGACTCAGACTTAATTATGTATTTATGACATTGGAAACTAGGATTGAAAATGGTGACCTGATGTTGCCTCTATTTTGAAGCAGCTTGTGATATTTTGCCTATATCTTATGATTTAGAAGCCCAAATGGTCTGATTGTTAGTGTTATAGAAACTATATACATAGAGGAAAAAGATTTCTAGAAGACCTCGAAACCCAGTTCTGAATTTTTCTGTATGTATATTAAGGAACAAGTAGTGGTATGAATGGAGAGAGTGTCTACCACTACCGTGACATTGTTTTTGTTTTCGATTTCTACCGCATCTTATTCGCACCTTTATAAATGTGTATAAAAATTTTCAAACACCTAGAAATAAATGAAATAGGACATACCGCATGTGAATTAGGACACTGAACATTGGAATATAAGATTGAGCATAATGTATTCCAAATAAATTTTACATGTACATAAATGATTTATATGCCTATTCATTACTCATATATGTATAGTATGATTATACAAGTCTGATTTTGATACCCTTCTAATGGTGGTAAGCCATGAATTGCATGTATGAATGCAAATATAGATCTTATGACTTTAAATACATTTCATATGATTTTGTTAATATATGAATTGTGAAATTTGCAAATGGTTAAAGGAAATGTTATAGTGCCTGCTCTATTGTCTTACTTATGGATAAATAGGCATGTCTATAAGGTTACATAGTAGCTGCTACAGTTTGACGCCATTTGTGTCCATAGTTCGATAACTTCGAGTATCCACATTTTGATACCTTAGGGTATCCACAGTTCGATACCTTTGAGTATCCATAATTTGATATCTTCGAATATCCACAGCACTCGTTATCCACACTCACAGAAAATATGCGGGCTTAACACAGAAAGGAAACTTAACAATCATAGATAACAAATACAACATGACAACATGAATAATTGGTATTGATGAGCATTTGTATTGGTTGTAATGATGGATTGTAATGATGTGCAATTATATTGAAAATTTTTATCAATGAGCATTGAATATCAATATCTGGCTTATAAATGTGCATTTTCAATATATGGATGATATGTTGAAGCATATTTGTATTATTATGTACTTTGCTTAAGTATGCCATCATTGTTTACATGAGCATTGAGTATCAATGTTTGGTTCATGAATGTAAATTTATAGTATATGATTTGTGATATTTTTGAATGTATGTGCTTGGCAGATGACTGCTGTGAGTGGCCATCTAAATTAAGTGTTTTTCCCATTAAGCTTTCAAGCTTAGCACTGGTGTTATTCCATGTAGGTCCAAGTCATAAGACTGAGGTATAGGGAAAATCTGTAGGGACCAAGGCTAATAGATAAAAGAAAAGTATTTTTGGACTATGTTTTTAGTTATAGATGATTGCACATATAATAAAAAGGAAATTGTATGTTTTCTTTTGGATTATCACGTAAATGTAAAGATGTATTACTATTTTGAAATGATAATGTTAAGCATTGGGGAGTTTTGTAATATGTATATGTATAACATTGAATAGAATTATACACCTTGAATGTGTGTACAAGAATTTAGTTGCTATATGTGTGGATTGTTGTAGGTTTTGTATAGGGGATGTTATATGTTTAGTTCTTTTCCCTATAAATTTTTATAATAACAAAGGGGGAGAATTAAAGTGATGATATATTTTATTGAAAGTTGATGATATTTACTTGCATGATTTGTGCGCATAATATGGGATATATGTTACTAACTGAATATGTGAAGTTTAAATCTGTGATTTGTTAACGATTATTATCTCCTTACTAAGAAAGGATAGGCTCCTTCTATTAGGTAAGAACTTATAAAGCTGACAGGTATATCTCGAACTCTTATTTGAATTTTGAAAAAATATTTGTTATTGGTTGTCATCCTTAAAAAGGGGGAGATTGTTAACTCAAGGTTTAAGGATTTTGATGATGACCTTTCAAATTGGATTTATTTGCTTTTATTGCTAATGGGTTAATTCTCCAAAGGAAATAAAATCATATAATAAATTCTTCTTTTCTTGCAGAAACCTTCCTTATGAACTTACCTAATTTATTAGTATCTAGAAGGATCTTACAAATCATAATCAACTTCATGATATGATCAATTGTCTTAACATCTAGATACGTGGAAGATTTTATCAAATATGGTATTGAAGATTCAGATTCAGATTCAATTCAAGATATAAGAGAAGCAACGATTACTTTGAAGAAGATGTCTATTTAAAGAAGAGTCACTGCATTTTGAAAGCGGGGAACAAAAGCCAAAATCTTTGAAATACTTTAGAAGCATCAATATTCCTAGAAGTCATATCTTGATCAAAATCTCATGTGCCATAGCAAGTGATAATTCTTTTTGCGAGAGATCATTGAAGCTTATATAGAGTAAATTACTTCTTTATTTGTTGAGAGCTTATAGAGGCTACCAAAATACTACTAGTGTAGAAGGTTGGAGAACCTTTAAAAATATGTACTTGTGAGCTTGTAAAGACTCGATAAATACTACTAATGTAGAAGGTTGGAGAATCTTGAAAAATATGTACTTGTGAACTTGAAGAGGCTCGTCAAATTACTACTTGGATTTTTATAGTGAAACACTCAAGTTAGATACTTGGGGACTGAATGTAGGCTTGAGTTGTAAGTTGAACTAGTATCAATCGACTACGTTCTTCCCTCTCTGCTCTTAACTTTTATATTACTGTATTATATTGTATGTGTGTTTATTTTAGCAAAAGACTCGTTCACTTTTATAATAGGCTCCTTTGTTTTTCTTTTCATTTTAACAGGCACCTTATGTTTTAAACTGTCTTCACTGGACTTATCCTTTACCAGACAGTAGTCTTAACAAACTTCTATCATTTAATAGGCTCCTATTGCTTAAACAAGGTCCTATCACATAACAGGCTCTTCTTACTTTGCATGCTCCTATTGTTGTTTTAAACTTTGACATGCCCTTGTCGATTTATTCGAAATAAAAGTATCTCTTGTGTGTGTTTGTTTTATCACAAACATGTAGGAACTTATCAGTATACAATTTCACTTAACTGACCTTTTATGATAATTCCATTTGGAATATTACTTGTATGTCTATAGAGATTTTTATTGTGATGATTATATAAGTGATCCTTTAACTTGAGATCTTCAAAGTACTTCATACAATGATTGCTATATTCTGATACGTGATATATTCTAGTTAAGGATAGCTCAATCAATAGTCATTAGATATATAGTATGAATGATACGGAGGTAGCTGACTGATAAATATATGATTAATTACCTTAAGATGATTAGGGAGAATACTCCACTATTTTTTTAAAGAAAATAACATTTTGTTATTCTTGATTAGTATTGATTTGAGAAATTCTTAGTTAAGGTAAAATAAAACTTTGAAACTAGTTTTCAAATATCAATAATGAAATCAATTATTAATGATAGAGAACTGATTTAATTGGACTCAAATAAAGTATATATTAATTTCATGCTCTATATAGAATCGGACTATTGTATAATAAAATAATTAAATTATACAGTAAAATTATATACGAAAATGTTATTTAAAACTACTTTGATATTCCTAAATATTTAGATAATTATGATTCATTCTTAGGTATGAATCTTGATCTATGAATATTAATTATTTAATTAGAAAATTACATATGTACAATTTAGCTAATCCTAACTCTAATGTAAGGTTATAATTTAGATCCATTATTATATATTTAGAAATTAAATAGGTCACACACAAATAATGAGTTGAAAGAGAAAAGATATTTAAATTAAGTTAGACTTGATTGTAAAGTCTGAAAAACTTTAGAAGTAAATATAAAATATTTAATAAATTTGGACTAATATGAGATATCGGATCTTATTTGAGCTAATTAGTATTTAATTTGAAATATTTGTAATTTTTATTAAATTTTAATTTTAATTAAAATTTTATTTTAATTAAATTACTAAAATATCCAAAACTTATTATAAATAGGTTTAGACTTTAAGGGAGTTAACCATTCTTGCCCAGCCATCTCTACAATAATGATAGAGTTCTCTTAATAAATCCTGTAAATACTCTCAAAGGTTGTATACATTGTGACTATAGTGGTTAAGATGAGCTAATTTTAAGAATAATTTGAAGGAAATGAGTAAAAAATGATTAAGCTTTGTAATAATGCATAAATTATTGTTCATTTATTATTTTATTTTATGTATTAATCATATCATACAGTTTAAGTGAACTTGATTTTTGAGAAATCAAACAAAAAACTTTTGTTCATTTTTTGTTGTGTTTGGAATTGGACCTCACCCCAATTTTCTAAAAATTTTGTTGTATAAGATACAAAGGTATAACATATTATCTGATGGGGGAAAAAAATGAATATTCCTAAACTTCAAAGTTGTACTAATTAAAAAGTTTATATTTGACAAGTATCTTATCATGTGACCTGTAAGCAATAGAAACGTTTAGGTTTAGTTCTATTTTGACGTTGTAGTTTTTAATTTTTATCTTTTAATTTTAGTTTTTTCTTTTTAAAAATCTTTAATTGTTAATATTAATATATTTGAAATTTTATTAATAAAAATATTAAATAATAAATAAAATTAAGATAAATAAATTTTATTAATGAATATTTATTTTATTTTAATCTCTTATATAAATTTATTAATTGATATTAATAGCGACATCAAATTAAATTTTTTAATGATATTCATAAATTATACAAAAAAGTTTGAAAATAAAAATAAAAGTAAAAATTCAACCAGATAAACTTTTTTTACAAAATTTAAAACAATAATAAAAATAAAAATAAGTGGGAATATGCCCCAACTTTATGTAACACCGTCTCATCGTAACAAGATTATTAAGTAATTCATGCCCGCACAGGTAGCTCGGTTGGCAAACTAGTAGAGTAAATTGGGACAAGAACCTAGGTTCGATTCCCAGTAACGAGAATGCATGAGCCGCTCTGCTAAGTGGTCGACCGAGATCAAACCGTGGTTTAACCCCTCACAATCTGATGGGGCTTGAGTGTGGGGGCAACTGGGGTGGCTGATTCCACCTTTTGGGACAAGATTATTAAGTAATTCATATCTTGACCATTAACATAAACTTTGAGGTGGGGCATATCTTGACCATAAACACAAAAACTTGGGAGTTGAGGCTGTAGGCTCCACCTCACAGTGCAACTGGCCTTTCCCTTCTAATTTTAACGTACCTGAATAAGCAGCCTTTTATAAACGTCAATGTGCTATTTCAATTTAATAAAATCAGCAAGAAAGCAGAAGCTAATCTTTCTTTATTTTACCCAAAAAGAATCCCAAGTTAGGTTAACCAATGATCATGCCGGGGTCATGTGACCCATCACCTGACTTTGAGATATATTCTCACCAAATCTCTGAGATGTTTGAACTTTGGGACTTGAAATGAGCTGAACAGTCAAAGTTCAATCACATGACAGCTTTGCCATGAGCATTTTCAAAAGAAAAAGTGAAATTACCAAAAAAAAAAAAGGACCTTCATTGTGAGCCATTATATATATTTGAGAACAAGAAGTTGAATTATAGAGCGTTTGGTAGGTAACTAAGACATCTCTGCACATCAGATCATGGAAACCTTCTTCAGAACACTGATCACCATCATTTCAGTGGTTGTAGTGATCATTCTTGCAAATGGTACAAGTGTGACCATGGCTAGAGTACAACCGACTTCTTTTTCAGCCTCTAACAGGCCTCACGTAATGGCAAGTTCAGAGTCAGCTGAGAAGGAAATGCACAACACAACAAAGACAGTACTGTTTGCCAGCCTTCGAAGAATACCTCCCAGCGTTGCGAATCCTATCCAGAACAAGTGAAATGATGTCTATATCAATAAATATTCATGTTTCTGGTTAAGTCTTCTGTCTGAATTATATTGATCAATTACTGGTTACTAAGTAGGAAATCAAAAAAGGGTTTAGCACGCCCTAGCTTAAAAGAGTCACTATAGGAAGTAGATAGTCTAGACTATCAGGTTCTTTTAAGGGATGGGATGCGGTTAATTTTGTTTTCGTACTGTTTTGCATCTTTCAGCTTAGTTGAGGTTTGTGCATTCTGTTTAGGTTCAACTCTCTAAAGTTTTAACGTTTAAATAACATGTTCGAACATTCGAAGATATTATATATAGTTTGTATGCTTTGGAATGTAATTTTCGATGGTTCAAATGTCTGTCTGAATTGTGAGCGAGTAGCTTTCACTTTTAGTAGGTGAATGAAACTAAAGATTATTTGATTTCGATCGTCATCAACAAACAGATTTGTTGGATGTTCAAGTTTGGATTGCTTTCCCATCACGTCGTAGTTGTTTCCTTTTAGAATCTATTTTCTTTTATAAATACCAAAAAGAAAAGAAAAGAGTTCTCTAATTGATTGCCTATTGTCACTTTGAATTTACTGTAATACCTTTTAAATCAACTTGTACTATTATGAATGTTTTTAAATTTTGTATGTATGATAAAATATTTGGGCCCTTGGAAGAAATATTTAACTTTAATGTTGTTGAGTAACTTAGGTTAGAGACTCAGAAGAATGAAAATTAATTTTATATTATGATTTTGATTGGTGTATAATCTAATGTTGTAACACCCCACTCTTGTAAGAAACGTACCCGACATCTTGAGTGATATCTGAGTATGTACCTCGCAAGGGTGACATGTTAGAACAGTCATTCAGTCAAAATTCGTTATAATTTTTTTTTAAAATAATGTACACATATGCAAAAATTAATAATCAAATCGAGCCTATTTTATTCTTAAACATTTCTATTCACAAGAGTTATAATCACTTAAAAAATATTAGAATTCAACAGTTATTTGGACTCATTTTAGATACAAAACACTTGTAATCATATGTTATTTCATTACCAAATCATTTACATAATCGTTGTACAATACTTGTGGAAATATAGTACAAAACAATAATCACTGAAGAAATATGCAGATGCAAACTAATTCTGACCCTTAGTCCATATCTGATTTCAGTGGCTATACTCCAATTAGCTGAATATGTCCTCTGAACTTGAAAATTATTGCAAATTTTGGGTGAGTTTTTGCAAATTCAGTGAGTGACTATCCTCGATGGCTCACTCAATCACAATACACATTCAGTACATATAACCACATAATTTACATCACTTCTAGCAATGTATCATGTTGAGTCACATACCTTTTACATTCACTTACACAAATAATCCAATCTCATTCAAATATATATCTACAATATGTTCACATATCCAATTCTTATTCAAATACATGTCTAATATATTTCAGTCAAATATTTTAATCAAACTATCACTTCATTACACTTGAATAAAACACAATTATTGGTTTAATACTATGTATTCAAACATGTAACATTCTTACAACTTTGCAAATCATTCAATGAATTCAAATCATATGTGAATGCTATATGTATGAGACTTACATTTGTTTTTACATTGTTATGACTGTGTGCTTTTTCAGTATTTCTTATCACCGGGCTCATTGATCACAGTGAGTCTTAAGCTCTAACCACATATGTTTGAGCTTTAAGATCTTTTCAGTAACAATCTCAGTCAGTAGCAATACCAGTCACAACTGCCTTTATATTACATGTATTGAAATGAAATGCATGCCACAATTCATTCACGACAATCAATCACTTTCATTCAAATTATTTTAGTCAATACAGTCAGTCATAACATTCAGTCATTTTTAGTTGAGAATCATTTACGCAGTCTCATTCACATAGAAGTAGCATTTCTAATGATATTCACATGCATCAAAACTCCTCAGACAATTCATGTCTGAAATTCAGAATACAATCAGTACATATCAAATTCAATTAGTCATTCTCATTCACATAGAAGTAGCACTTCCAATGATGTTTATATGCATCGAACACCTCGGACAATTATTATCTAGAATTCAGTACACAATTCAGTACACATTCATCAATTTCAAATTCAATTCAGTAATAAACAAAACAAGTCAAGGTGAGACCATCTTAGGTTGCTCACAATTGCTCCCTTAAGCCTATTGCCTTGATGTTCCGGCAATATCCAGATGTGGTCGTGCTACTTGCTCTCCTATATACATTAACACAATTTCACATTACTGTACTGCTTATATAATTAAGTAAACACATGTATAAATGTATCATGTATCATGCATGTGCAATGACTAATTCTCAAGTATATTTCTATAACAAATTGATGTACTCCAATAGTGCCAAAATTCACACACTCATTCACTATTCACACACTCATTCATTATTCCAACTTTTGTTGAAAGCATCCCATTCGGGTCAACTTTGCATAATCAATAAGAGCAAGAAAATGATGTATTTGTATAACACTTGGCTCTAGACAATTGTTTCTGTGTCTTAACTTTCTAACGACATCAAAATCATTCAATTTGGTTCATCATTCTATGAGTTATGCTCATAATACCACAGACTATGTATATTTGAAATTTTGGCTAGAACACGATCATGCATTCAAGTTGTACAACCCATATCTCTCAATTTCAATATCCACAAATTACAAACTTTATACCAATTTAAAGCTAAGGGAATAAGATACAACTTTGGTGAAAACACCTTAGTATAATTTTTCCCACATCAATACAGTCTATTCAATAATAACATGATACGATTTCTATCCCTGGTAGTGCTACAACCTAAGTCAAAACTCAATTTCATGCCAATTTTGAAAATCTTAGAGACAAAATAAAAATTCTACTTCTACAAGAAAGTTGTAGACATATGTCTCAAGTTTAATATGAACTAAGAATCAACTCATTTGGAAATATACAGATCAAGATATAATCAAAATACTGAAGTATGTTCAATGAAAATTCTCTAGTTCATAACATTCCAACACATTTCCTCACTTTCATCAAATCAATCTTTTTCAAATCAATTCAAATGGCCCTTAATTTTTATGGCAAGAAAGAACAATGTCTTAGGAGGCTATTGGTTCAAGTTCCAAGTCATTTGGAGATCAGATGACAAAGTTGTGGCTAAAATAATCAACACAGTTTGGTTTTGAAAAAAAAAAACTATTGGGTGCAACTCCTCTTCTCTTCTCTCTCTAAAACGCAGGTTTCTTCTTCTTGACCATATACTGTAGATTTATACACTCTTCTTCCTCTCTTCTACTTACCCCATCATCTCTAATTTATACTCTCACGTTTATGCTCCCATTCCTAGTCAACTTACTCTAAAACAACTCAAGATTCAAGATTAAATTCAAACATTAAAAACAAAACTCATATACGGACAACACAATTTTTTTACTCTCTCTCTCTCTACTGCAATTCTTTTTTTTTCATTTTTATCTTCTATACATTCTCTATTTTTATCACCAAAATCCTATCCCATTCTCGCTTGTATCCATTTCCAAACATTACAACATCATCAAAAACCATTCATGAAAACAATGAAACATAACTTACATGATACAATAAAAATTAGTATTGATTTCGGTGGATGAAGGATAAACAACAATAAAGTTTACTTTGATGAAGCCAAACACACAACCATAAACAATCAACTGTTTCTGTGTTGGATGAACAAAGAAAAAGTTTGGTGATCTTAGTGAAGAACAACAATTCAGTGAAGAACATACATGAAAGCTACAATAATTTCTTTGTTTCATAAACAAGACCATATGTAAGCATAATGGTAGTGCCCCCTTACCGTAGGGTACACACCGGGACACCCAGTGGTCATTCCGGTACATATCCTACGATAAAGGTGAGCTACGTTCAATCACTACATTCACTTCACATGGCATCATATCATTATTTACCAATAAAACATCAATAGAAAATCACAATATTTTTGAAACCAACTTTTTCCTCATTTCATTTCATCAAAATCAAAAGTCTACATGTTTTTCATCCCTTACTATCTGTACATCAATCAAAAACCTAGTACAAAAATACTACATGAAAGAGGAAAAAGTATCAAATCTATCTAAGCCATCCAAAAGTCCCAGTTGATCGACCTTTGAGCCATGACTTCCCTTGCCAGACACAATCTACACGGTTGAGGGAGCCTCTCTGTAGCTAGGAGTCTACTCTTAGTCATGAAAAGATAACATTGCAATTTTGGTGAGTTTTGCGAATTCAATGAGGTAACCATCATCGATGGTTCACTCAATTCATGCAACACATCAAGTCACATCACAATTATTTCACAATTTTGCACTTTTCATAAATAACACACTTTCACTTAAGCATAATAAATCTTACATTTCACTCAATCAAACACATTTAACAAAATGTATATAAAATGCTCATGAGACACTTTTTCAATTATTATGGTGTTGTGACCGAGTACCTGAACTGTCCCATATAGGACTCATTAAACATTGAGCCTAAGGCTCTAAATCACTGTTGAGCTTGAGGCTCAAATTCACTCGTTGAGCTTTAAGCTCTAATCGGTGGCTACTCTGATCACAACTGTCCTTATCTGATTATGCATTCATGAATGAAATGCATATATCACAATCAATCACATTATAAGCATGTAGGTCTCATATTTACATACAAGTAGCACTTCAATATCGCAACGCTCAAGTACAAAGTCATCGGACCTTCTGTCCGGAATCCGCAATCAAATCACAATTGATCATTATTCAATATATGATCATAAGCAAACAATAATTGAGAGAAACCGTCTAGGTTACTCACCAACTGCTTCCGAAGCTAGTGCCTGGAAGTCTCGACAATGTCTGTGGGTTGACGTTTCAATTGCGCCTCTATAACAATTAAGATACACATATATCACAAGTCGTACAATCAGAAGTGTATAATAATGCACATGCAAGAATTGAAATGTGTACAATGCATGTTCATGACAATCCCGGGTATCATTCCATAAATTTCTTCACAAAACCATTAAACTCACAATTTATTTCTCATAGACTTATTTCTACTACTCGCGATCAATGAGAAAGTGAAAATGAGGTAACCTAGTCAACCTCTCTTTAATAAAAGTGTTCCCCTATGTTTTAGGAATTTATAGACACTAAAATTACTCAATTTGGATTTCTATAGGTCCAGATATTGCCAAAACACTGAAGTAAGTTCAGAAAAATAACCCACTCATACTCTTTTTAACCGGTCCTCTCTCTTAGATTCGATCAATCTTTTTCAATTTAATCTCAAAATCCACAAATGCTCATGGAGAGGTAGATTAAGGTCTTACAAATTCAACGCTTCAAAAATCAGGTTAATCGGAGGTCGGACGAAAAAGTTATAAACAAAAGAGTGGCAAAAGAGTCGGATTGGGAAAAAATCAAAAATGGCCACTCGCACTCGCGAGTGTCTCGTGGCCCCGAGACACGCGCCCCCGTGCTCTCGCTGGCCCTCGCGAGGTGTCGCCCTTGCGAGGGCCAGCTTCCTTGCCTATTCGTTTTTTTTCTTTTTTTTCACTTGTTTTTCTCTCTTCTTCCAAAGTGAATAACTTTTCACTCAAGAGTCTAAATTTGACAAATTTGGTAACAATGAAAAGATAACAGAAAGTTCTACAATTTCCATGAAGGACTCAAAGACAAATTCCAACTCAATAGGGGTCAAAATTCACTTCAAAGTATCTGTCCTATAAATCTCATCCTAAACGATAACACAATTTCTAAAAATCACAACTTCCTATTCCATTGTCTAAAAATTCCATGCTTTATATCAATGGAAAGATCCAAACACAATCTACAACTTTTATGAAGAACTTAAAAGCGATTTCAACCTCTAAAAGGGTCAAAATTTCAATCAAAGTTTCTGCCCCATAAATTCACCCTAAACCACATCCAAACTTCACAAATTCATATCTTTCAATTCCCACATCCAAAAATGGCATATTATACATCATTGAAAAGCTATGAAATTCCTCTATAATTGTTAGAACCCGATCCAAAAATCGGATCCCAACTAGAAAACAAAAAGTAATGGAAACAAAAGCGAATGGAAACAAAAATTTCGTATCGAAATTTCGAATTGGAAAACAAAGCATTCGATAAAGCGAACAACGAATCGAATACAAAGGTATCGGCAGCGAAA
>JANZLD010000005.1:55534477-55546160 GCA_026413575.1 Erythroxylum carthagenense | reverse complement strand
AATGTCTCCCAACACAGGTCTGTCTCCGTCTCCCTCAAAAGATTGAACCAGTGGATGGTTGGACCCTCCATGCTCAAGAGGGCGAGTTTGATTCGGACTTCATCCGAGGTATTGTGAACCTCGAAGTACACTTCTGCCCTAGTGATCCATCCCACTGGATCGGACCCATCGAACATGGGTAGCTCCACCCTCCTTACCGACATTCTGTACTCATCCATGTCAGTAGAAGACTCTCCGACCTGTCTGGAATGCGTATGCTGATTAATCGGCTAACCCGACGGAATCTGCCCATTCCGAACCGTATCACTCCCCTGTCCTTCTTCTGGCCGCTTCCCCATCATCTTACTCATCTCCAGCAGCAAGTTTCGCTGCATCTCCATCATGGCCATTCTCATGGATGCTTGCATGTCTTCTACCCCAGCTTCAAGACTAGCCATACGAGATTCCAACGCTTCGACTCTAGTAGACATCTTAGGTGGCATCAAGGTATGTTACTCTGAATTTGTTTTTGTGTTTGTGAAAGTGCTCCGAAAGCTGATCCTCCTTCTCTTCGAATCCGACAGGTCGGACTATTGTTAGAACTCTAGACTTATAATACTAGAGTTCTTCTATATTATTTCTATATATATCTGTAAAATATTTATCACTACCGGATAGTAGTGTAGTATTTCACTTACCAGAGCAGATTTGCTTCTCAGAAGGTAACAATCCTTCTGTCACTCTCTTCTCTTAATTTTCTCCTTACCACTCTCCCTTCTCTGCCTACCCCTTTATACCCCCTCCTCTCTAGGTACATTCTGTTACGCCTAACTAATTGGCCACCTCAGCCTAACTAACTGCTCTCTCTCTCTCTCTCTCCCGAAGAATCCTAACAGTTTCTGATACTGACTAGGATTAATATTTTAGCATCAAGAAAAATGTGATGAGAAATGAAACCCTGGACTTAACCCAAATTGTTCTGTAACCTCCAAGAGAGTATCTTAAGAATATCCTCCCCAATTACATTTTGAAGGTCACCTAAAGTTTTTGAACAAAATGAAGTCCAAAACACCTGTTTATATCAGGTTGTAGGTCAAGAACACTAAATCCTACAATGGTAAGTTATTAAAAAAAATCACATAAGCATAGGCAAGAAAGAAGAGGTTACAATGTTTAAACTGGAATACCTTCAGATTTATGACAGCAGCTCGATTGGCTGGTGTTGAAAGCTGCTGGCTAATATAGGCCATGGATCTCAACATGGGCTCCAGTGTGACCCTTGTTAATCTAAAATGCACCCCGGACTCCCCTGATGGAACTTTTCCATAATCTTGCAGCTGAAAGAGAAAAAGATGTTAACAGACTAGTGCAGACAATGATCTATATTGTTCTCAATCACCTGATGTTTTCCACACTTGATTTGTAGACTTAAAAATTGGTACAGTTAACTAGCCTCCAATATTTTGGCAATGGACAACATTTAGAAGCCAACAATAATTGATACTCAAGGCCTTAGTTATCAAAAGGAAGCCTTTCAAAATGAAGTGATATTTTTTCAATGAGTATCATTTAAGCATATCTTCTTACTTGTAAATCATTAACCAAAATTTCAAACTAAATTATAGAATTATCCAATATAATGTCCCACAGTGCATCATTGAACAAATTAAAGGTACTCAGGCAAATTCTAGCTAGATGTTTTGTCAGAAATTGCAAAACGTTTCAACTATTAACACCCAATGAAGGATCACATAGTTTATAGCACTTTGCATCACCCCATGAACTATTAAAACAAATATGCATTAGTAATATGTTACAAGATATAAGTGGTATCTGCTCATGGAAAGGCAAGGTGGCATACCTTCAACTTGACTACAGCTACCTTTCCAGATGGTGTATTGGACTTATTTTCTATCCTCCACGTCATGGACTTAAAACAAGTAAGAACCACCTAGATAATTTTAACAAAGGAAGCATTAAAAGATCCTTCCATGTAAAAAGAACAAAACACATGCTGAATGTCAAAATCACATTGTTACTTCATACCGATTTGTCAGAGAGGCCACCATCACATTTGATAGACACAGGGGCCACATTGGGTTGATTCAGATCAGCAACAGGAACTCCCATATCATTGACATTGAACTGTTGAGGTATTGGATCTTGCCAGGGCCACAATGATGGGACAATATCAGAAACTGATAAAGGTGTTCTCTTGTTATTGGCTTCCTGGCTATTTCCACTTGCATTGTGCAGAGGCTGTGTTATCTTAGCAACGTTTTTCTTTATAGACGCAATCTTTTTTTCACCTTCTCTTAAAGCATTGATTGCGACATTGTAAGTCTCAGCAGCAACTGCTCCTTCCTCTGCAAATTTGATGGCTTCCATACACAATTTGTTAAAGCGTGTGGTCAGACTTTCAATTCCCTGTAAATCTGTATTCTGTTCCTCCACTCCAACTGAAGATTTGGCATTCCTTGTCCATCTTTTCAATATGTACTGTGATGGAAGGGTAAGAACATTTGTTACTGTAAAGACAGTTAATATATGTCTGCAGAGAACGCCACAATACTCGAACATCTGACAGCTGCAACTAGATTTCATCTCTGAGATATTCAATGTCACTATGTATGCCTTGTCATCATGTTCATATTTGGCAACCCTGTACTTACTGATCACTCCATCACCCTCGATGTTATTAGCAGTATAAACAAAAGTTTCAACTAGTTCTTCCTGAAATTTGGAGAACACCTTTTTTGTATAGAAATTTGCAGCCTGTCGTTCCATTGGTGATGGAGTTCTGAGCACTGGTGTGGTGCAGATTGTATCATAATCTGCTTCAATTTCCTTTTCTAAAGAATGCTCTAGAGCTCTTTCATATTGCTTGAAGAATAGAGATATAGTTGTCTGTTGATTCACATACCCATCGAAGAACGAGCTTACAACTAGATTTGATGGAAGTGCAGCAAAGAAACTGCCACGAAAGTAAACTGGTGCCCACTGTTTCCGAGCGTTATACACAGCCTGAAGCCACTCATTGTTTTGAAGATCATATTTATCAAGAAGGGTGCACCATGTTGATTCAAACTCCTCAATTGTCTCGCAAAAGTTGATACAGCTATAGAGCTCTCCATAGAAACAAGGATGAGCAAGGTATATATGAGCTAACCTTTCTTGACCTTCTCTCAAAATGTGCCACTTGCATATGCAATGGTGAGTTTCTGGAAACACCTGAGAAACTGCCATTTGGATGGCTCTGTCTTGGTCTGTAGTGAAAGAAACAGGGGCTCGTTCATTCATTGCAGATAACCAGGTCCTGAATAGCCAAATGAAGGAAGATTCAGACTCGTCTAGAAGTAATGCACAACCAAACAATATCGTATGACCATGGTGGTTTACCCCTGTGAAAGGAGCAAATGGAACCTGATATTGATTTGGTCTGTACATTGTGTCAAAGATTACTGCATCACCAAAGTGATTGTAGGCTGCCCTTGATCTGGCATCAGCCCAGAAGACATTAGTCATGCAATTCTCATCATCAAGTTGTATTGCATAATAAAAGCCAGGATTCTCGGCTTGCATTTTCTTGAAATAATTTAGGAGATTATGAGCATCCTTCCCTAGAGTCCTTTTTCTTTTTGGAGGCTTTACATAATTTGCTGGTGTTGATATAATTTTTCTATCTTGGCAATTGGGTTCTACGGGGAAGGAATTCCTAATATCATTTTCATAAGATAAACGATTTCCATCCATGGAAACATAGATGTCACCAGTCGTATATAGCATTTCAGCCACATTTTTTGTAGCACCAGCAAAATGCCTCCGAGGTCGAAGATAATGAACCTTGCCAGGTGCTACTAGAGAATGGTTATGGTCCTCTACAAATTTAGTTACAACCCAATATTCCAACTCCTTTCTCTCTATCCTAAGCATTGCATTGCAACTCTCTATATTCTTTCTTTTGAACACCTCCCTAGAACATGTAAATTCCCATGTAACAATTGGTCCATCAGGCTTGGAACGTGTAAACTGACCAACCTGAGTGGTGAAATTCATATGCCTAGCATACGAATCGTAGAATGTTTTTGCAGCCTCTTCTGATTCAAACTCCATACCAACATGAGGTAAATATATTCCATCAGGTCCCTCATTTCTCACCACTCTGTCCGTAGACTTATCAATTAAATTATGCTTATCCGATTCATTACAGTCACTTTCCCCTGCCATAGCGGCATCTCCTTCTTTTACCTCCACATCTATATCCCTAACATCCATAGATGTAGAATTTTAGTCCGTTTCCTAATCACTAGGCAGGCTGTAACAAAACCTTCATACTTATCTCAATTCTAGGGGAAGCATAGACAGGCTGCATTAGGAATACACCTGCACAGTTAATAATCAAAATGGTAATCGATTCCCAAATGGAAACATGGAGAGGCCATCACTGTTGTTTTAAACCCAGTAAGAAATTTTCCATTGAATAAAATGCTAAATACAATGAAAACACGATAAAGCAAAGTATAAAAATGAAATCAAACAATTTCAGCTCAAATCTCTGTTTATCAAGACGAAACAAACGTCATTCAGTAAGTCGTCGAGAACATGGTGTAACCCTTGTCATTTAACTACCTAGTCCTTCCACAGTTGCAAAATCCAGAGTGTCAACTTCTGTGGAAAACCATCCGTTGAATTAGACAGACATATATGCCTGCAGAAAGCCGTCAGTTCGCCAAAAATAATTCCTCCCGAAGCAAGGGCATAATTGAATTGTTCACAAGTTGTTGTTCAAACAATAAATAATGCTAATTCCTTTGCAAAAAAGAAAAAGGAAGAACTTACCTTAAACTTGGGAAGAACTCCGATCGAGGAACCAGAAACCCCATTTCCTTCTCATTCTCTCTCCACACGCACGCTCACTCTGCCTCTGGTGGGATTTTCTTTTGGATTCGATTAGTTTTATGTTATTAATTTGGTTCGTTTGAGTCTGTTTTGTTTGTTTGCTTCAGTTAGCTTTCACTTTCTTTCAGTATCGGCTTACCTAAAATTATAAAGAAAGCCGAAACTATCAATCTCTCAAGCAGTTGGGTTCGCTATTCCTTTGTTTTTCTACCTTATCTCAAAGTTTCTGTTATTTCTCCGTTTCACTTTCACCTTCACCATCCTATGTGTCTTTGATTTTCTTTTCTTTTCTTTTCTTCTCTTCCCAGAAAAACCATTAATAGAATTTAAATTTCAGTTATTATGTTGGCTTAAATAAGAATTTAGAAAAAAAAAAACTAAATTCTATTGTCTGATGTTTGTCTTTCTCGTATTCATATTCTTAGAATTTCATATCTTCTCTTCAACTTACTCCTTATTTGCCTCTTCTATCAATCTCTCCTCTCATCATTGCCAACGATGCCGCTTATCGCTTTTATCTTCTCCACTTCCATAGTCTTCTTCGTCGCTGTTTAGACTGCATCTTCTGCTCTTTGTCGCTTCATCTTTTATCCAATGTCGCTCGACTTCTCGGTTGCTATTTGGGACTCATCAAAACATCAACTACTCATCTTCTCCCGGCTCACCGCCATTAACTGCTCGTCTTCTCCCCGCTCATTACTAATTTTTAGGCTGCTATAATTTATTCCAAGTATTAAAACTGAAAGAGGATTTTATTTTATCAATTGATTGCTCCTAGGTATTTTTATGAATCAAATGATGTATTTATTAATCAGATAAACCATGCACACAATTTCCAGTTTTCAGGCTTCTTAATTACTTTCAAAGAGGCTGATATATAAAGCATACATGCCTAATTATACGTTGAACTCATGATTCGGGCTACTAACTAAAGAAAAATAACTTTTTAGAGATCAATTTTATTGCATAAACTAGCTAAGTTCACAGTTTGATACAGATTTACTAATATTATTCACTATAAATAAATATACAGATGAACACAAGTCTGAGAAGTAAACAAAACCAAGGCAACCAGGAACAATTAACCAATACATAACAAAACCATGCATCAGCTATGAAAACTATAGCGTAACCACAAGTCACAAAGAACAACATGAAACTCAAAAGCTTCAAACCAAGCTTCAGAACTAAACAATTGTGTCCAGGATGAAAAACGCATACAAATACATGAGGTTATAAACTCCAAGAAAACAGATGGATATGTTTTGGAAAGTTGGCTTGAGAATGCAAATGCTTATTGGCTTGTTCAATTTATATCATTACCAATTTTATAGATAGCATTGAAATAAAGATAAAAACCATACTCCATAATATAGTGAGGCACTATTTTGTAATTTTATAAAATTTAGGTATTATTTTATAATTTTTAAAAAATTATCTGAAACAGTATTCGTTATTAACCAGTTCTGATATCGTATCATACCAAATTTAATACGATACTCACCATGTTGTTTTTTATTTCTTTTTCCTTTTAATACCAATGATTTAGGTTTTTTTATTTATTAATAAAGGATCAGGTCTTATTTGGTATTTCCTGTATTATACTTTAACATTTTTATCAAGATTCACATAATTACTATTTGAAGAACTTTAATAAAATATAATTTACTTATTTTTACGTGTGATTTTTTCTTAATATCTATGATAAGTATATTATTTATATATTGCAAACTTGTTTCTAATACGATCCATTATGCAAAATTATAAGTTTTGATGATTTTTATTAATAGCTCAAATTATAAAAAGAAAGATATTCACATACACACACACAAATAGATTATTGGTCCTTAGACAACACATAAAGTTAGCGTGGTGAATTGCTTGTATATGAACTTTTGGTCTTTTCAAAAATTAATGAATGAATTTTCTAATTATTTGAACATGTTATTTCAATATGCATATACAATTTGATTCAAGCAACCATAAACACACAAAAATTAAACAAAAAACTACAATAATAATAATAGAATAGGAAAAGAGACAAAATCAATTTATAGTGATTCGATCAAACATCCTTTAGCTTAAGTCAATTCTTTGAGTTTCAGTTTTAGTTTCGTTATTTCTCTTCCTTCAAAGATTGAAAAAGAAAATCTTCCACCAAAAATCTTCTTTAATATGCGCGAAGAGGAACCCTTAGTATCATCTTGTTTTACCTGGAATGAAGATGAATCATGAATTGTTCAAGGTGTTCTTCCCAGTTGATATATTGGCAAAACCATAAATACCTTAACACCTTTCTCTTTTTTTATATTAATGAATTATGGATGTAATGCTAACATGCACTTTGTAGCCTTTCAAGACTCTTAACAACTCTCTATTATGTCAAAAGTTATTTTCACAACTCAATTGTGATATATTTATACCTAAAGCCACTTTAATGCTTGTTAAACATATAAACTTACTATTGTAATGACTAGTTTCTTAACATAATCAGTTAGCCAACCATATTTAACTAGCCTATGTTTCTTTGTTTTGGGATTTAACTAACTTATTCCCTAGCCTAATAGTTAGCCAACAATACTTAACTAGACTATGTTTCTTGGGCTTGGGATTTAACTAATATATTCCTTAGCCTAATAGATTGCATTCATTCTATAACTTTTTTTGTTTCTAGAGCTAGCCAAACCAAACCCCTAGGCTAAAAGAACCCTTATAGAAAATAACTTTTACAAACACTTTAAGTCATTAATTTTCAATACTTCAAGTCTTTTAAAAAGCATCAAAACACCCATTTTGATAAAAACTTGAAATTATTTTAAAAGTTTCTAAAAGTTTGTTTGAAGATCAAGAAGTTTTCTTTAAGTTTCAAAACAAATTTTCTTGATCATAAAAGGATTTAATTTAAACATCATTAAATATGAATAATCAAGTTTCAATGTCACCACCTTTTTCTCCCTTTTGTTAATATTTAAATACAACACCTCTTTACCCCTCTTAAAACTTTATTGAATAAGAAAAGTTCTTATAAAATCGTTCTTAAAATCAAAGAGCAATTCTTACATTGCTCATATACCAATTTCAAAAATCAATCTATTTTCTCCTCTTATGTACATGCAATAATGCTTTCTCCTCTGAATATATGTGCCAAATCTATATACTCTAATATTATCAATATAAAAACAAAGGGATAACTCCTTTAACATACCACAAATGGATAACTCCTTTTTCTTCTTCACTTTTTTAACAATTGGAATTTTTTTTTACAAAAATTTCATTGCTTCGGCTCATGTGAAGGCTCTTAGTGATTTTCTTACAGAATTTTTTTTAGGGATGCCATGATTGTTCCATATTTGATAGCAATATAGATGTTGTCGATTAGTGGTATTCATTTGATATTGACTTGCAAGCATATAAATTAGTATGATCTTGGGCCCTAGAGGATTATTTCTTAAACTTTTTAAACCTATATTCTTTTAGGTCTACTTAATAACATTGTTTCAAAAAAAATCTATTTATATGTTAATAATTACCCCAAAAATAAAATCTGACATAAAATATTAAAAAAAAGTAATTTTAGGTCTTCTTTAGACGTATTAGTGAATGGAAGTTCTCTTCTAGATATGTGGGTGAGGGAAGGGGGAAAGAAGCTCTTCTTGTATAATGAAAAAACCTAAGAATATATCAAGCTATTTCATAAAAATATGACCTATGGTTATAATGAATTTGTTTAATAATATTATGATATTAAAGAGGCATATATGAATATGAAGGATGTTTTATTGTCTTTTGATATGGTCTTGTATCAAAATTATGCCTATTTTTCCTTGTAAACTATGTCTTCTAGGTATAGGTTATGAATCATATGTAAATACATAAAATTTCCTGTTAGCTTGGGACTTAGAAGATGATGCATGAGCATCGAAGTTTTCATTTCTAAAATTGAATGTTATATGCTCATGTGATGATTTAGGAAATAATTCATTATTATGTGCATATTTTTTGTTCACAATAATTATCTTGAGCATTAGGAAATTCATTTTCATAAGTATGTCCACTCCTATATCTATCATATGAGCTCCTTGGATCTCTAAGCATACTGTTCAATTTTCATTCCTTAAGGTGAACATAGAAAATGATTATTTGATAACATTGACCTCCTTCTTTAATACATCATTCTTATGTAACAAATTATCCTCTTTTTCATTACCAACATCACAATTTTAGAATATAATGTATCATGAATTTCAGGTTTTGATTTCTTATTCTCGACCATGCATACATCTAAGAGTTTCTTCCTTTTAGTTATCATGACATTTAACCATTCAACAAGCTCATCATGTGAAAGTTGAATATCTCATCACCATCATTATCATCAATAGATTTTGACATATAGCATACTTTGTTATTTTTTTGCTAGAAAACATATGCTTGCCACCTTAATTTCCAATTTTTCACTTTATAAGGCCTTTGGTGCCTTATTTATCTCGTGGTCCTACATTTTTCTACTTATTTCATTCTTTTATATTACATTTTTTGATTCATTAGCCATCATTTGTAAATTCAAGCATGTGTCAAATATTATAAACATTTGCATACATCAACATTGTATTTAAAAACTCGCTTTTCTATAGAATCGATGATAGTTAAAAAATCTTTGACTATAAGAATAAACTTCATCATATTTATCCAATATAAGCAATGTTTTGTATTTTGCATTGTATCATTTAATATATGCTATATCCACTAGAAAATGATATAAAATAAGTTATATTATACCTAATCATATTATATCAAGATGTATTGCAAAATATTTAACTTGTACTAGCTAGTACCTGTATGCCTAAAAATATTGTAACAATTGTAAATTTAGAAAAGTTAAAGCATTAAACTAAAAAAGATTTTTACATTTAAATCATATCAGACAAAAATATTATAGTTAATAGTTATTATGTTTAGAAAATATAATATTTGATATTAATTTTAATAAATTGAGAAATTAAGCGAAATTTGAAATGTTTTTAATTTTAACCATAATAGGGGACTAAACTTAATTTATGTAAAAGATTAAAGAACTATTTTATAAATTTAAAATTTTATTCAAAATGGTATTTGGTATTTATGAATACTGATACTATACCATACTATTATCAAAATCGACACAAGCTCTGATATGGTATTCATATCTTTGAGTTCAATTAATGATTTTCGTTAAAAAAAATGAAGCAATACTAATATCTTGGTCCATGTGGATAAAAAGTGATGAAAGTTGTATTATAATGATCTTTATTCAATTTCACCAGAAATCTATATGCAATGAATAAGACCTCTTATAATATTAATTGTTGGCCTCTTAATAACACAAAAGAGGAAGGTAAGATATGTGTGTCAATGTTTTCCTATTTAATAAGTAATGAATTAATTGCCCAATAATATGTACAAGTTATTTCAATATGTATGTACAATTTAATTTAAGCAACTATAAACATATATAATTTTAATGGAAATTAAGATATTAATAAAGATAGTAAGGAAAGAGAGATAAAATTGATTTGTAGTGATCCATTAAAATAGTCCTTACCTTACGTCAATTCTCTGAACTCTGGTTGAAAATTTCATTATCTCTCTTCCTTTAATAAGTGAAAAGAAACCCTTAGCTATGAAAATATTTACCTAAATATATAAAATCTATCATAATTAAGTAGATAGATACCCATAAGAGTAGATAAGTAACCAAGAATTATCAAAATAGAGGAAGTAAGGTAGAGAAAAACCAATTTTTATAATGGGTTGATCTTTTCTATAACTATGTCCACTTCCTAAGCTATGTTTGATAGTTTAAATCACTAACATTGTAACATCCCGTTATCCTAGTAAAAGCAAAATTAATAGATAAGAGAAAGTGTTGAGGAAGTAGGAAACACGTTCCATGCTCATGCATAATATGGCATACACATACATATTGAATAATAAATGTTCCTGCACATAAAAATAATTGTATATGCATTCATTGATAACTTCCGGGTATAATTGTTTTTGAATGTGATTTTATTGAAAATGAGAAGTAGAGGGAGTTGAAAGAGTGATTTGGAAATGTTCATAGAGTATGTTTCAGTTTGTTAGCCATAACTTGTTCTCTAGTTATTTAGATGTGATGATTCTGGACTGGGATTAAACTAGGAACTTATGGCTACATTTCTTATGTAACATCCAATCACCGATGGGAAGGGTAAAATAGTAATTTGGAACGGGTTAGGAGTGCTTAAAAGTGTTTTGCTATGTTTATGCCTTCATATATACACATGAATAGTAATTTTGGTATATGCACATGACTGTACATGCATTCATGACATTTCCCGGCATATGTGTCTATAAATGTGGTTAGTGTGAAAAATGTGATTTTTGTGAAAAATGGGATTTTTGTATTTGAAAATTTAATTGGAGTGGGTTTTGTGAGTTTTGTATTTTTAGAGAATTTTAGAAATTTTCTGAAAATTTTTGGAGTACTTTTCGAACCAGGAAAAATATCAAAAGGCAGACTGACTAGTTATCGGTAGTAAAAAGTACTGTCCAATGGCACTGGAAATTAGATACATGATTTTAAGAATTATTAATTTTGAGCCATTGAAATTTTGAGAAGAAATTGGACTTGAATTTGGACTTGAATTGGAGAGAAATTAAATGGAGCAAATGAGAGGGTGACATGTGGCAAGTGACATGTGTCACTTGCGTAACATGCCACCATGTCATAGGTTTTTAGATAAATATCACCCCTTTTTGTAGTCTTCCACGGTGGTTTTAAAATTAG
>JANZLD010000005.1:55492010-55515416 GCA_026413575.1 Erythroxylum carthagenense | reverse complement strand
CAGTGTGATTATTGAAATAGTGTTTGATTATTGAAAATGTTTCCGCATAGCGGGCCCAAATGGTTTATTGATTTTCTACGCACTCAAATGGTTTCAAAAGAAAAAAAAATGTTTTACCGGATAATTGACTGCATTGACTGCTCTAGTATACCACCCTCGCGGTCACGGGCTCGGATATCACTGTAGATGTCGGGTTCGAGTCTGGCGAGAATGGGGTGCTACACGTTATCTTTGTAAACTATGATCCACATTTTGGCTCATTATCTAGAGTACTATCTAGAATTTTCTAATGGTTAGAAGTAAGGTGGATGTTATATTAAATGATGGAGGCTATAAGAAGTATTAAATATAAGCAGCTAAAATTTGAATCTAGAACTCTCCTATGACTTCTATAAAGAGGGGATGGGTCTCACATTGTAAGCTAAGCCAAAAAGTAAGAAGGGCTTATAATAAAAAGCTTCCTTTTCTTTAAATCCTTTACTACTCCACTTCCACAGATTATTCTTCTAATATCCTAGATCCAATAAAATGGTATCAGAGATAGGTTAACACAGTCATAAAAAAAGAGGATGGCAAATAACATGTTCCCCGTCCAATTCCCTTGGCTCACCAAAGATAATTATGGAAATTCGTGTATTCGCATAAAGACTTTATTACAATCTCATGATGTATAGGATATTGTAGAGAAAGTTTATGAGAAACCTGAAAATGAGGCCTCTCTAAGTCTTGTCCAAAAGGAAGCTTTACATAAGCCAAAAAAAATGGATTAGCAAGCCCTCGCTCTTATCTATCAATGTCTATATGATGTTGAGTTTGAGAAATTTGCAAATACAACAACTTTAAAGGAGGCATGGGAGATTCTTCAAAATGCTCATAAGGGCACTAATAGAGTAAAAATGGCATGTCTTGTACTTGAGAGTTAGTCATTGTTAATGAAATGAAAAGAAATGGAGAAGCCTTAAATGACGTGCTAGTAAAGGAGAAAAATACTTCAATCTTTAAATCTAAGCTTTGATTATATTGCGATTGCTATTAAAGAATCAAAAGATGGTCTCTACAGGCTTATGAAGAAAGGTTGAGGAAGAGAAAGCAAAGCAAGTTCTTTAAAGCAAGCTTACCATAAACAATGAAGGTAAAAACTAAAAAGGATGTGGATGTGGATGTGGATGTGGTAGCAGTTGAGACCATGAACATGGTGGAAGAGAAGAAAACTACCAAAGCAATCAGGAAGAAAAAGGAAGCTAAAATTTTCCTTCAACTAGGGAATATGGACGTGGCAATCCATCAAGGAAGCACAACAATACTAAAGTTCAATGCTATAATTGTCAAAGGTATGGGCACTATACCTCATATTGATGAATCAAAAGCTAAAATGTTAATGATAAGGTAAACTTCATAAAAAGAAGTTAAGAAGAAGAGGAGCTTAATTATTAATGGCATAATGCAAGAAAGAAGAAGGAAAAGATAACATATTATACATTAGCATAGGAGTAAGCAATCATATGAGTGGAATTTAAGATGTGTTATTTGATCTTGATAAAAGAATACAAGTTGCTATGACATTTAGAAATGCTCTAGAGTTCTAATAAAAGAAAGAGGTAACATTCTTATCCACCTAAATGATAGTAGGTATAATTTATTTTAGATGTCTACCTTATGAATGATATGAAAAATAATATCTTAAGGTTAAGGCAACTTTTAGAGAAAAACTATGAGATTAAATTTTAAAATGGACATTATAAGATAATGGTGTTATGTCTAGTTTTTATTGCTTTTAATTGTTACCATATCTTGATTTTGGTTATAAATCCTTATGTTTTGATCCAAATGTGAGATAAATTGAGTGAAAATTGTGTGAATGTTAATTGGATTATTTTGTGAATTTTGCATGAAGGTTGAAGGGAAAGTCACATAAATTTGGCATGAAAAGAGAAATAAAAAGAAGAAGAAAAGTGGTGACTTAACTTGTCACCACCGTGACAAGTGCCCTTATGGGATGACTTAACTTGTCACCCGTGACCATTTTTCCCTAAATTCATCAGCTTATTATGTGTGAAGGAGGGACGGTTTGGAAACCTAGAACTAAAACAGACTACAAATAGAAAGAGTAAAGGAGGTGGTGGCACACTCTATTCATCATTTCATTTACTATTCATTCTTTACACACAAGCACATTCGGAGGCGAAGAGGAAATAGAAAGAAAGAAGGAAAGAAGGGAAGAGAATAGAGAGATTCGTTGAAGAAGAGAGAAACAAGGCAGAGAGCTGGAAACAGAAATAAGCCTTCGACCATCTGGTGAGAACAATGTAAAAGGTTGTAGGGGAGTAGGAGACCACCACACCTCACTCACTCGATCTCTATTTGCTTACTCTATTTATCATCTGTCATAATGTTTCTTATTGTTTACTGGATTTGTCACCTTTATAGTTTAGCTAAATGTTACCTGTTTTTCTTCTCATAGTTAATCTGGTTTTTTACTTGGTTTGTTGCTTTAACACTTCTCTTATATTGATCAAGATGAGATTGAAGTATATAAAAATGATGAATTTTGTTGATTCCATGATGGGCTTATCTCCTTTTTCTTGAGGATTAACATAGCTATTTAGTCAAATATGCATGATTGAGGGTTTGTGTTGTTGTCTTATGTGTTGCTATAGTTTCTGAACTAAATGGATCTAATAGCATGATCAAACTTTGCATTATTTTGGTATTAAAAGAAGGATCGAGAGAAGAAGTTTAATTTGGAATGAGAAATTATGGATGCTTAGGATAAGAACTAGGAATATATTAACTTAAATGGTAATTATTAGTTGAGATTTCGTAATTAATTCGGAAGATAACTTGTCAAATGCGAGAGTTAGATTAGTTCATTGTTCGAGTTGATTTTAGATCTTAGCTATTAATTTTAATAAGACAACTAACCAATCATTTCCCTTAATCATACATAGGAGATTAAATTAGTGAAATTAATTCTCAAGAGTATTTTATTTCGATTAATCTATTCGTCTTTACTTCTAATTGAATCATTTACTATTTAGTTTAATTTTGTGATTTTCTTTAAAACCTTAACTCAACGAATGAGGATAGAGTATTTAAGATTACATCTATTTTTATTTTTGTTCAAGGTTAATTTAAGTGAACTAATTTCACTTTGGTAGGAGACGACCCTGAGTAATTAACTACAACTACCTCGTATACTTGTGAGTAGGATGACCTAGTTAAATTTTAGAATTTTTTGAGCATAACAAATGGATAAGAGCAAAATTTTGATAACCAAAGTACCGATGATAAGAAATAAACTATTCACCTTATATATTCAAATTGATATTAGTAAATGCTTACAAGTATGTGTAAAGAAGGATTCTTAACTTTGGCACTTAAGTTTTGGTTATATAAACTTTAATAACTTAAAATTGCTCTTAAGAAAGGAGATTGTTAAAAGTTTGTCTTCCATCAATCATCCTAATCAACTATCTGAATGATGTCTCCTTAGAAAGAAAAATAGAAAAAACTTTTTCTAAAATGAGCTACATAAAGAGCAAAGAATCCATTGGAGCTTATTCATACAAATATGTATGGACCAATAAATCTAAGTACTCACGGGATAAGATAGGTACTTTATACTCTTCATTGATGATTTTAGCTGTAAAACTTAGACATATTTTATTAAGAAAAATCATAGGAATTCTCCATGTCAAAAAGTTCAAGGTTGTAATAGAAAAGGAAAGTGGCCTGGAATTAAATTTATGAGATCTAATAAGGGAGGAGAGTTCACATCTAAAGAATTCAACAATTACTATAAAGATACTAAGATATGTCATCCTTTAATCATGCCAAGGTCTTCACAAAAAAAATGCATACTTAAAAGGAAAAAATAAAACAATTCTTGACATGGCACAAAGCATGTTGAAAAGCAAGAAGATGCTAAAGAATTTTAGGCTAAACTTGTGAGCTATGTTGCATATCTATCTACGAGCATCTCTAAAAATCTTTCCAAAATTACTCTACTAGAAGCATGGGACAGGAGTTGGAAGAACAGGAACTTAAGAGAGGTCTACTTGTGAGGGATAATTTAAGAAGTGCTTTAAGATAATGGCACTGGTAGGGCGTAGAGAGAGAGAGAGAAGGAATAGGAATATCAATTGATAAACCTTATAGCTCCAACTATTCATTTAATAATAAAGTATGTCACTAAGATAAAAGTTTCTAGGTGAAGCCCTCATAGTTAATATGTAAAAGCACATCAAAATAAAGACGTTAGCATTTAACTACTATAAAATGGAAAACATTTGATATGAAAGATCATTTCTTCATATTCTGTTTTACAATTATGGTGTTGACAACACCCCACCTCACGCCATCTTAGGTAATTGCAATAGGAACCAACTTCAAGACTAATTATTATAAGAAATTAAGAGAATATGGTAACCAATAATACTTCAATATAACAATGAGCCCTTATAACATCTCTTATGTTCTTTAATAGTGTTATAAGCCACCCTTTTATGCATAAATATCAAAAAGATAATAATTGAAATTGAAATACTTCTAAAATAATGGAGAGCTTAAGTAACACTACAAAGAAACTTTGTTTTATAAAATAATGGGAAATTTGAAAACAAAAAGACTTGAAACAATATTCTTAATCTAATTTATGAGTTAAAAAGTGCAACCTATATATAGCATCATAACAAGGTAAAGTGATATTAAGATATCTCCTTGTATTTTCAAGACATTAACTTACATTCCATATGCAAACTATCACAAAAATAAAAAAATATAAATTAACTTTCTTTTTCTTTATTCATTCTTTCCATACTTGGTCAAATAATCCATACAAGTAATTAGAGCTAGATCTTGAAATCTTTTTTATGATAAAGAAGTCTTTGAATTTCTTTGTAATTTAGATATTAGAAACTAAGTTTAAGTATCAGGTGAATGCTAAAGGGTTGTTTGCTTTCACTTTTATTTTTCTGTTGAAGTTTTTAGTTTTTAGTTTTTAGTTTTTTTTTTATTTTTGATTTTTACTTTTTTAAAAAATAAAAAACCATTTGATTGTTAATTTTAATATAGTTATAATTTTATTACAGATAATACTTAGTATCATAAAAGATTATTAATGTTAATAAAACCTTTATTTTCCTCATTCCTAAGGTCCCTCCTCTTTGTTCTGTAAAAGAATTCAAGTCTATATCTTGCTGTTACATAATATATAAAGTCATTTATAAGCTTATTGCAAATAGGCTTAAGTACTTATTCCCTACTTTATAAGCTTATTGCAAATAGGCTCAAGTACTTATTCCCTAAATACATTGATTCCTCCCAAAAGGCCTTTATAAAGGATAAACAATTATGGAAGAATATTTTTTTTGAAAAATGAATGAAATTATATTAACTATAGTAGAAGTTAAACCAACATTACAATAAGTTCCTAATAAGTGAGGCTAAAAATTTATAACCTTTTATAAGGGATAGACAATTAGGGAACAACATTTTATTATCTTAGAAGCTCTTTAAGGGATATAATAGGAAGCTTTCAATTAAGAATCGTGCACCTAAATTGATCTACACAAGGCATTTGACTTTATGGATTGTAACTTTATCCTTAACACTCTAAAAGCTTTTTAATTCTTAGCTAAATTTTTGAATGGATTGAGCAATTAATAACCACATTGTCCTACAATATTTTAATGAATGGAGAACCTACATAGATCATTAAAGGAGCTAGAGGTCTAAGATAAGGAGTTCACTTATCTCTATATCTTTTCTCTTATGTATGGAGGTGCTTTCAAGACTTATTAGACTAGTCATCCACTAGGAGAAGCTCTTTAAATTCCATTCAAAATACAACAAGCTAAGGATATATAACTTTTTTATACAAAAGATTTAATACTTTTCTCAAAAGTTAAAGCTAATTCCATAAGTGCTTATATGAATTTTAAAACACTTTCAAGCAGATTTCTAGTTTATCCATAAATAAGGAAAACAACTTGTTGTTTTTATCTTTGAGGGCTTAACTCCTTGTATAATGGTTCTCCTCTTTAAAAGGTTTAAAACCATGAAGCCCTAATTTACCTATTTAGGTATTCTCATCACCTTAAAGAGACCATCTTATAGTCATTATCTTCTAGTAATTTAAAAGAAACAAAGAAGGATCACAAGTTAGTGTAACAAAAGCCTTTATAAAAAAACAAAATTCATCTTATAAATTATATCCTTAATAACATTTATGTGTATTGTTCCTCCTATCTTATACTCTGAAAAATTATTGCTAAGGTAATTGATAGATTAATGAGAAGATTTCTTTGGTCAGGAGATTTTACCAAGCATGTATTTTCGAAATTAAAACGTAATAATCTTTGTCTTCTAAAGGATGAAGGAGGATTAAGCCTTTCCCTTATCAGTATCACAAAAAATTGCTTTTGATTAGGAGAATTTGGAGGTTACTCAGTGATAAAAAAATGCTTTGGTTAAATGGGTGCAAGCATTCTTTTTTAGAAACATAAATTTTTGGACCATTCAATCTAAATATGATGCTTTCAAAGTATGGTTGAAATTCTCAAATTAAGGGAGTTAATAAAGATGGTGAATAATCATAATAATGGACATGATTAATCAACAAATTTTTTACATATTTATTGGGTCCATTCGAGGATATTTAGAGGAATTCCTAACCTTAATGATCCTACAAAATTATTATAATAAAAAACTTTAATTAGTGAAGTGCTAAGTTGTAGAATAGGATGTTTTCAGCTCCTTCTAAACAGTTCACTCATTAATATATTACTAAATATAGCTTTCTCCCCAAACAACAAGGAAATCATAACTATGGAAAAAAATTCAAATGGAAACTTCTTTAATGTTTCTTATAAGATGTTATTAAAGAATCAAGATTTAAAGGTCAAATGGCATAAGGTAGTATGATTTGTGTAAGCTAATCTTAGATTAGCTTTCACTCTTTGGTTTACAATCAAGGAGAGACTATCCACTTCAGGTATGATAAAAACGAATTATTAATATTCCAAGCACTTGTTTACTATGCGACCAAAAGAATGAAACAATTGATCATATATTTTTTAAATACATATTTACTTCTGACATTTAGAGAGGAGTACTTCAGCTAAGTAACCTGCCACCTTCTCCCTCTAGCCAGACTGGAAGTCATATTAAAATCATAATCTCTATATTGGAAATATTCTAACTTATAAAATTTTTCTAATGAATATTATTTACACTTTGTAGAGGGAAAGGGATATAAGGATTTTTTAAAAAATAAGCAAAACGCAAAGATACTTTTTACAAGAATTGATTAGTCAAAGTAGACAACAATTAATAGCACAAATGATTCATCTAAACTGTAATTTGTACATAGCCACCACTTGGAACTTACCTTTAAGACTTAAATGAAGTTTCAAGTTACAAATCGATGATTTCATTATTTTGAACTGGAGCAAACATGCTTCCTTAAATATGGTTCTAATTTTATGAACCTAAGATACATCTACAACTATATTCTTTGGTCTAGCTTTACTTTAAAGTGAATACTAAGTTTATACCTATATAAGAAACTAGCCATGTTTTAAATGCTCCAAATTTAGCTTGTACTCAACTCTTATCATTCCATGTCAATACAACTATTTAAATTAAATTTATGAACTAATTAAGCAAATGATTTTATTTTAATTTCATATACAATTATATTTTATTAAATAAGAAAAATTATTTATTTGATAATTTTATTTAAATATTTAAATTCTTATATTTTCAAATTAAAATATATTTATTAAATAATTATCGATTTTTAAAATTAAATAATATATTATTCATAATTTTTATTAGTGACTAATGTAGACAAAATTTTAAGTTTATTTTTAATCAAATTGTGACAATACTAAATGTAATGAAGTTTGTATGACAAAGGATGAAGTGGGACTTGGAATTCTTCCTATAAAAATAATTGATAAAATCCGAATGGACAAAAGGGCGTGGAGGATATTGATAAATACAGAGGCTCTTTAGGTTAAACGGGTTCATATATACTACTTGAAAGGTGAAAGTTCCAAGGAGGTCAAATCTAGATCTTATATTGCATGGTTTATGTTACAATTACTCACTAAAAAGACATCAAATGCAAAATAGGAAATATCAACAGTGCCTCCTCCAAGTTTGAAAAATGGAATAAGCTAGGTCATTTAAACTAAACTTATTTGTTGCTTGCATTAAAGCACTTATTTCTTAAGAACTCAAAAGTCAAGGTGGTCATCAATGACATTCAATGGTCTTGAAGTCATGTAGCTTTCTCCTTTAAGTATGGACAATGTCCCAATTACAGACCACTTGAAGCACTCCTTAGGACAGTTTACTAACCACTTATAAAGAGATTTTTTGTCCTCATTCCTCGAAAGTGTCTTGGCACCAACTCCAAACGTTTCCTTAAAAAGGAATTACCTACAATAGATAGATTGAGACTTATCGTCAATCATAAAGGCTACAAAGTTTGTAAGACTTAAATAGAAACCTTGCATCATCTCTTCTTTCTTTATGAATTCTCAGTAGGTATCTAGACTAAAATGCAAATGCTCTCTAAGCTCAAAGACATTACGTTTAATACACTGAGATCATTAATTAGCTAAGTATAGATAAAAGTATAAACTGGGGAGATAACAGAATCTGCAAAATAGCCTTTGGCAATACAATATATGTTATCTAGAGAAAAAGGAATATGAGATTATTCCAGGGTAAAGAAAGATCCAAAAATGAAGTATCTCTTGAATTGATCTGTTGGATCAGAGAGCAACTCCTGATAAACCAAGTAAACAACCTGTGGAATTATAGTAGCTTCCTCCCATATAATATTGGACCATTAATAACCTTAAAGGGACTAAGGATCTTCAAAAATAAGAAGACAAGATAATGAGTATATCGTAGCTTGAACTCCTTAGGGAGTATGCCTCAACAAATCAAAGTAACCATCAATAGGGATAATGCTTTAACAACAATAGATGAAGTTGACATTCTTGGAATCTTAATCAAAAGAAAACTTAATCGCCCAAGCTTGGTCATCGACACGTCAAAAAGTAGACGTTCTTTGGATCTTATTAGAGTCCTAATTCTCATTCCCTCTGTTTCTTTTTATTTCATTATCGTATAATTCATCACTAAGAAATAAATATTTTTAAACACAATAACAAGTATATCTCAGGAGTTAGTTTAAGGACTTCACTAATTAACAAGTACACTTCTTTTTATAGTAAAGAAAGAAAAATGGTACAAGTAAAAAAAATATTTTTTAAATTGAGAAAATATGTTTCATATCATCGTTTTAAATTAATAAACAACATAATATATGGAAAACATGAAATAATGATGAAATCATAACTATGATTTATATTGCAATCAAATATTGTTCCTAAATTATGACTACTCATTACTCTATTAATAAGAACATTAGTAGAGTGGAAAAATATTGCATATTATATCTTTCCTTCAGAGAAAGTAGTTAATCTCATCTAAAAAAGTATAGAAATACTTATACATAAATATAGGTTTTTGTTGAAGAAAGTTCACTAAATTGACTTGCCATGATATTCTATAGTTAACATTATTTATGTATGTATGGAAACGCTCTTATGTATAATTATATAAGTAACCAACTGACATGAAATGTCTAAGCATCTCTTACAGTAATTAATATATTTTCATACCACATAAGACATATCTTAGTCTAACGTAGCATAATTACTATTCATTAGATATGGCATTAACTATATAAAAATAGTTGAGTGACTAGTATAAGATTCATTATTATAAAGTAATTAGGGAGAATATTTCATTACTTTTAATTGATATTAATTGGAGAAATACTTGCTTAAGGTGGATTAAACTATCAAAATATTTTTATATGTTACAAATGAATTAATTACTATTTTTTGGAATTAATATGATTGGAATAAAATTAAGTAGACACTAATTCTCTATATGTCTAATTTAAACATTGCATGATGAAATGATTGAATTATAAGAAAAACTTATGCACAATAAGGTTAGTTAAAACCGATTTGACATTTCTAATATTTGGGTGGTTATTAAATGTTTCTAAACATCATATATCAATCTTGATTTATAAATGTAAATCTTTTAATAGGAGAATTAATAAAATTTTGAGAGTTTAATTTAAATGATCTTAAATATAACTTAAGATTATAATTTATATACTTTTTTAACACAAGAACCTAATAGTCACAAAAAAAGTGACTAAGAGAGAAAAAAGTAATTTAATCAAATTAGACTTAAACTTAACGTTTCATAAACATTAGAGTTAAAAATAAGATATTTGATAGATAAGGACCGATATTAAGTTTTGGATTTAATTGAGGCAAAATTGGTGTTTTATTGGAATTTATTCTAAAATTTATTTAACTTTGATTGAAATATCAATTATATTTCAATTAAATTAGTAAAATATTTCAAATCCTATTATAAATAGGTGAATGATCTGTATGAGCTAGCAATTTAGACATAATCCTCTCTATAAAACTTGTTTTTTCTCATCTTATTTATGTGGATATTGTTAGGACCGTATATTTATGCAACTATGGTGATTTTCAATAATCTTTTTCAGAATTTGGCTTCATGATTGAGTTACTAAATAGAAGAATCAAGAGTCCTAATAAGATACGATTATGGTTTTTTGTTGAGATTTTTTGACTAAACATGTTATATAGTTAAAGTGATCTTAGTTTATGGGAAATAATAAAATTTTATTATTATTTCATTGTAAAGTCCTGATATTGCATGATTTTTTTGATAAATTAAATAAATTATATTGGGCTCAAAAGCTCAAGTCTAATCTTACAACACCTCATCTAAAGGGCAAGGCTAGGCCATGAGAGTGACCTTATAAACAATTAAGAGTTACAACCAAAATTCTTGATAATCAAAAGTTATAATTAGACAATATGAGTGTAAGCATTTCTAATTCAATGCGCGTCTAACACATGTAGCTTGAGATGACAAGTTTTTGAATTTGGGCTCTTCTAAAACTAAAGATGTCAAGAGGAAACTTCCAACTAGTGGCCAATTAGTTACAATAAATTTTATGGATAAACTACATTAATATTTGCATTTTTGGCTACTACTACTTCTATGGATAAACTGAATTAATATTTGCATTCTAATTCTTTCAATTAGATCAATGAGTAGTACATTCCTCTATATCTCCCGTACTCATAAAATTTTTCCAACTACTCTACTTCATAATCTCATACCAATATGTAGGATAAGAGTTTATGCTACAAATCTAAAGTATATCTCTTAAGACATAAGAAGAGTAATAAAACTTGAAAAATGGGTGATTCAATATTTCTAGATCCTACTTATATATCCCTAGAATGGCTAAAAACCTTAAAAATTTGTCAAAGGTACTTAATTTCCATTTGATTACTAATTGCTTCATAATTTATTAATAGTTGTATTCGATTTATCTTCAATTCTTTAAGCTGATTTTTATGAAAGTTTTTTTTAAGAAATTCAAATGAATTTAAGCCTAAAAGGGCAACAATTTAAAATGTACATATTGTTTTAAAACTTGAAAGCCAACAAAAAATCTTTACAGTTAGCACTAAGGTATTACCTATAAAGAATCATAGTGGAAATAATGCTAATAGATGAGTTTAGAGGAGATTCCAATTAGCCCTTATAAGTGAGTTGCATCTATGTTTGTCCTTGTTTAAGAGTATATTTATGTTTTTATATTTCTAGTAAATTCTTTTGAAAAGCCTCTTTGTATATAAACTTGATTGCAAAAGTTCGATTATTACATTCATCCCAAATGTTGCTTACTAAATGGCATAGAGCGATATTAAAGATCCATTTATCCCCTTCATTTCTATGCTTTACCCAATTACACCATTCCACAATCTCTAGCCAGTCATTAATAGAGTTATTCATATTACACAGTTGTAAAATTTCTTTCCATGTATGACTAATAATTCCACATTTAAAAAACAAATGAGTCAAATACTCTTAGTCTTACTTATAAAGCATTCACCAATTAGGAATGGATAGGATCTTATATAATATATCTAAAGTACTTAGACTTCCTCTATCTACCAACTGTGAAGTAAAAGGAAGCATGTAAATTTCCATGCCTATTCTAGACTAATCTTAACTAATTAGTTGTAGGAGCTGAAGTCCTGAAGAAATTTGTACATGATGTATTTGAAAATTCATATGTAGAAGTTCCTTTTTAGTAAATGGTATCAATCTTATTTTAATATAAGTTGGAATTATAAAGAAATATGCATAAATTAGATCTTAGAAGTAGATGAAGAATAAATGCTCAATTGGATAAGACCTAATTCATGATTACATTGATATGGAAAAATGTTTTAGTGAAGCCAACTTATCCATTTCATCCAAAGGGCCATATAAGGACCAATTGTCAAACTAGAAGGAGGTGCCATAACTATTACCTATCATATAGTAGAATCCCTCCTTCTTTTGTCCCTGATTTTAAGTATGTGTTTTGTAGTCCAAGAAGCATTATTAAGCTAAAGGAAAGCACCAAAAGCTTTTTCCTTTATTTAATAAGCATGAATCCATATGAATTAAAAAGCTTGCTTGTCCTTGAGTAATCTCCAAATCCCTTTTACCAATAAAACTTTGTTTATGATTTTTAATGGTTGAACCATTAAGTAACCTTGATTCTTTAGATAACGTATCTCTGACCATTTAACTTTTTCTATGGATTCCTTTCCATAATTTCCTGACCAAAGGAATCTTCTAAGTAATATGTTAATGGTTTTAACAATATTATAAAGGAATAAAACATGAAAAGCCAAAAACAAATGTAACGAATTCAATAAAAGGTATAACTTAGCTCTCTTAGTAACAAAAAGACTTTTAACACTCTAGATACTGATTATGTTTTGTATTTTTTGTATTAAAGGTTTGAAGTTAGAGTGTGAAGACTTATTTGAAGAAATAGGAATTCCCAAATAAGTCAGGGGTAGTTTCAAATACTAAAAGCATATAAGAGTGGAGAACTATGTTACTTAATGCTCTTCTTTAGAGGAAATGTATAAGCCACTTTTCTCCTTATTTGTAGCCATGCTTGATAATTTTTTAAAGAGATTCATTACTATTATTAGATAGGAGATGGAACGTGCCTCAGCCTTGAAAAACATGTTTAAGTTATTTTATGAAAAGTTTCTTAGTTAATTTGAATAATTTGATCCTTAATAAGAATAGAAATGGTATTTTTTAATTTAGGAGAATGTTTTTCTGTTAAATTAAGGAATTTTATTTAATATATTAGAAATTATATTTCAAATTAATTATGAAAGTTGTTAATTAACTAGGAAATTAATCATTAGATAAATAATATAGAATATTTTCTTAATTAAAATTTATAACTTTTTTATTATTTAATTTGAATGCATTTTTATAATATTAGAAAATGTTTTTGTAACGAACAACATTTTATTTTTTAAATTGAAAAAGAAGCATTCAATTTAAGGAAAAAGGATTACATTAGGCCTACCATAACTAGAACTTGAACTTCGGTATACAAGCTAAATCCTGTCTGCTTGAGCTCACTAGTTTCTCTAGTTTAGCTTGAATACTGTAGTTCAGGTTCTAGTTATGGTAGGCTGATGTAATCCTTTTCCTTAAATTCAATGCTCCTTTGCTTCCTCAATCCAATAAGGAATTATCATTAGGATTTTCAAGAGTTACTCAACAAATCAATTGGAAGATAGCTCAGAGCTTATACTTAGTTAGATTTTTTTTGCTAAAATTATCTTTATAATCCATTAAGATATGATTGGATTGAAAATTTGAATTTCTGGTAATCATATATTCCCCTTTGTTTGTATATCAAAAATGTGGCATAGCTAAGCACTAGTTTTAAGATTGTTAAATTACCATGTCGATTAAATATCACTGACTTCACTAAAGCTATAAATTAAGGCTAGTTACTTTAATGGAAATGTATTCTACAAAGGCTCAATTCTTGTCACTAGAATGTGCTTAAGTAGAAAAATAGTATGGAGGATGATTTACGATTTCATAAGCTTGGTTATAGTGTTTACAGAGGATGTTGGTTAGATAAATACCTTTTAATCTATGTATATCTTCACTCCTTGCTTGATAGCTTGCTAGACTATGAAGGATTCTTTAAGGGAGTTGTTGCTAAACTAAACTAACTTCCATCAAGTAGCTTTTTAAATATTTCTTTTAATTGGTTTAGGTAAGTTTTATTGGTTAAACTTTAAGAGTTGTATATCCTCTATATCAACTTATCATTTGCCTCTATGTTTAGTCTATAATTAAGTACCTTGTTCATAATTATTCTAAAACACTTATATTTATATAACCACTCACCATATGCTATGATCATACTTATTTTTATCTTTTAAAGGATTAGTAGCTTAAGATTATCCAAAACTTAAACTCTAAAAAGGGTGATAATTTTGTTTTATTCATTGATGAAACAACGTGCTATTGCCATTCTTAACTTTGTTTTTCATTTCATAGCATATAATACTTCCCAAATTTAACTTTTAGTTGAGAGTCCACAAGTTATTTTCATTATATTTGATGCCCCTAAAATTTTGGTCCTTTATGACGTATGATTACGTCCACTTGACCTAAATAAATTTATTATATGCAAATGAATTTTGAATCTTTCCCAAAAGCATCTTATTCTTATTTATTTCTAATTGAATTTATTCCCAAGCCTCCTTCCTTCTCAGCTATAACATACCTCATTCCATTTTACTTTGAACCACAAATCATTATGTGATATACAAGACTATAGAAATTCTTTAACATTCTCTTTATGTCATTTATCAGGTTTTGTGGCAAGTATACATGGGAATGCCAATATATATGGAGATTGTTTTAACTAGTCATAGCCTTCAAACATATAATAGGAAATTGCTTTTCTAATAGTCGATTCTTTTATGAATTGAATCATATAGATTTTTGCAGTCTTTATATGAGACCGTTTTGTTTAAGATTAAGTTTCCTATATACTTAAATGGTAATCGAGGTATTTGAGGTATGAGATTCCTAAAAGTGAACCTATTAGAATTTGATCATTGGTACCTAACACACACTCACACACACACATATTTTATCCACGTTTATGGTTAAGCTAGAGACCAAAATAAAATAAACAAAAAGATTTCAATAGATTTTAAACTAAACTAAGATTTGCTCCATCTAGTTACGAAAGGTTATATGTAAATGAAAGGTTATATAACCTTACTTTCTTAAATTTGTGGTAAATTTTCAAAATGTCTTAAAGACAACTTTTTATTGCCTCATATGGATGTGTCAATCAAACACACTACTTTCTTATTTATAGATGGCTTTTGGGATATAACTACATTAAAATGGTTAAAAAAAGATAGCTTCATTATTCATCAGGGAAGCTTTTGTTATAAAATAATGCCCTATGGTTTTAAAAACATGGAGATAATTTAGGAAAGATTCGTAATTACTTTGTTTCAAATTATGATGCACAATGAAATAGAAGTTGTCAATGACATAACTCTAGAGTCCAAAAATGGAGGGAGTCATATAGAGAACTTAATCAGCCCTCTTAAAAGACCTTATAAATACTAATTAAAGTTAAATCCTGTTAAATGCATCTTTTATATGTAACATGTAGCATGAACCTTATTACATGTCCCAGATTATTTATGAAAGGGAAATAAACGAAGAAAATGTATAAATACCTAAATTTTCTTCCATCACACCTTCGTGGTGGTTTTTGATGCCAAAACGAGCTCTAATCAATAAGAACTTCACGAGAAGTCCTCACTGGATAGTGGTTAATGCCTTTCTACAATTTTCTCAATATGTAAGCTCTTTTAACGAGTCAAAAATTTCAAATGCTTATAATATGAGCAACTGTAGGAGACCTTAACCTTTATATATAGCTTCCATATAGGGCTTCCCCATCACAGGTCTAATATGGGTCCAGTCTATACTGATCGAGATCCATTTTCCATCTGGACTTCGACTCATTAACTTAGATCATTTATTGAGCTACTTTATTATCTTTATTCGGATCAAATTACATAACTTAACCAATAAGTTATTCGAGAACTGAAAAAGAAATTAAATGTTGTCTAACTTTATGGGAAATGTCAAAAATATCTAACATTAACCCCCTTAGACAATACTTAATTACCAAGTTGACTTAAGTTTAAAATAGTTTAAAAGATCAGTTAAGCCACGCTACTGTATTGGTGCCAAATTTAAAAAGCAAAAACATTTGATCCAAAGATAAAGAAAGTCTTTACTCCTGCAAGTCATTTGATACTGAAAGATATCAATCACATTTGTTATGTGTGACATAGATCCAATATAATCACACATATCTAATACCTTAGTAACACGAATGGGAAAATGGAGTGCGGAAAACTAGGATAATATCTTTATGATCTAATATGTATCATCTTTATTTGGGGTCTGAATTTCTCTAACTTTATACTATACTACATATGCTAAACCATGGCAGAGAAATCTTGTTTTCTCTCATCGAATACTAAACAACATTAGAGAAAACCTTTATGTTCTCTAACTGAGTGCTAAATAGCATTAGAGAACACCTTTATGAGATTAACAACTTATATGTCATGTCAAAATTCATAAATATCCATGCTAAACTGTATGTGTCTAAATGACATAAGCTCAAGGTTAATCTATATATATGCCCAATAAATGCTTAAGATCATCATAGATCTTAAGACTTTCACATATATTATGATTTTACACAATAGCAGGTATTACTGAGGATAAAAAGATGATCATCTATATTAATAAACAATCATAACATCATAATAAATCAAAATGTACAAATATAAAAGGAACAAATATGACAATCCCTAACTAACACTATCTAACTAATTTAACACACCTATATTGAATAAATGTCTTTTAAACACAAGTGGGCAAAGTCCTTTAGTCAAATCATCGACTACCATCTCCTCAGTCCTAATATGCTCCATTTCAACATCACATTTTTGAATCAACTCCTTAACAATAAAGTATTTGACCTCCAAATGCTTAGATCCTATGATATTCTTATTGTTGTTACTAAATAACACAGCGGTAAGATTATCACAATATAACTGAATGGTTCTAGCTACTAAATCTACCACATACAACTTAAAAATCAAGTTTATAAGCCAAACCTCCAGTGTAACAACTCCATAACAAGCAACAAACTTTGCATGTATGGTCAAGGAAGTTACCAGTGTCTGTTTGACATTTTTCTATGATACTGCACCATCTGCTAACACAAAATATACCTTAAAGTGGACTTGCAATAATCCAAACACATAATAAAATTGGAGTATGTGCTTTCCATTGCATCAAGTGGTACCTGGGCATACCCTGTGATGTTTAGATCATTGAACCTCTTGTATGTCAACATATAATCCTTGGTACCCTTTTGGTATCTTAACACTCATTTAAATACATTTTGATGGTCTACACCTAGGTTAGCCAGATATCGACTCATCAATCCAGCAATAAATGCAATGTCTAGTCTAGTGCATACCTGAGCATACATTAGGCCACCAACCGCACTATAATACAGAACATTCCTCATAGTCTCTCTCTCAAGTTCATTCTACAGAAACTGTGCCAAAGATAATCTCTTACCATAAGAGATAGTTGCTACAACAAGTCTACTGTTAGTCACATTAAACTTTTGTAACACTCACTTAATGTATGCATTTTGTGAGAGGCCTAATGAGTGTTGAGATCTATTCTAGTGAATTTGCATGTTGAGGATAAAAGATGCTTCACCAAGGTCCTTCATGTTAAAGTGATTGGCCAAAAGTTGCTTAACTTCATGCAACATAGTTAAGTCATTTGACACGAGCAATATATCATCCATATACAATAGTCGGAAGATGGCTTTGCTCCCCTTGACCATGTAAGACAAGCATTTTGAACTTTTCCACAAAGCCGAAAGAGGTCAAAACCTTATAAAAACTTTAGGTACTACTACCTAGAAGCTTGTTTTAGATCATATATGGATTTTGTCAACTTGCAAACTTTGTCAATTGCTCCTTAATCCTAAAATCCTTTAGGTTGCTCCATGTAGACCTCCTTATAAAGGTCACCATTCAGGAAAGCATTTTTAATGTCCATTTGTTATAGCTCTATGTCATAATGAGCTACGACTGCCATAATCATTCTAAATACATCCTTCTAGGATATGGGAGAGAAGGTTAAAGTCAACTCCTACTCTTTGAGTAAACCCTCTGGTAACTAATCAACTTTACCCTGAGTGTCCTTCTTGGTTTTAAGTATCCATTTGCAACTAACGGGTCTAGAATGTTGAGGTAAATCAACCAACTCCCACATCTTATTATATTGCAAGGATTATATCTCATCCTTCATTACTTCCTACCACAAGTCCGCATGGGGCTCAGAAATAGCTTCTATAAAAATAACTGGATCCATAATATGTCCTATAATATAATCTTGTTCACTTAAATAGCAAGTAATCTCTCTCTAGTAGATCTACGTAACTGTATACTTTCTTGTACCCCAGGAACCTCTGCCTAAATAGGTATAGGTCCCTATGCTTACATAGGTATGACACTCGAACCTTGATCCACTAGACCTGATTGTATGAACGGTGAATACAAAATAATTATAGTATCCATCCTGCTATCACCTGGAGGGTGAGAGGGTCTACCCTCATCATAGATATCGTATTTCAGAAACTTAGTCTTTTATGACTCCACTATTCTGGCCCTTCAATCCTTACAGTAAAATTTGTAGCCTTAGAGTTATTAGAATATTCTATTAGATAGTAATGAGTGGAACGAGGTTTTAATTTTCCTTCTTAAGGATTATATAACTGTACCTTAGCAGGGCAGCCCCACACACGAATGTGTGCAAGGCTTGGTTTCCTACCAACCTAGAATTTAAAAGGCACCTTAAGCATTGACTAACTTAGGACTCTATTCAATATATATAATTTCATCTTAATAGCTTTTCTCCAAAGGTATTCGGGAAAGTTAGTCCTGCTCTGCATCAACCCCATCATGTCCTGGGTGTGATTACACCTTTCGACCATACCATTTTGCTCAAGACTATAAGACTTTTTAATTATATTTGTTTAATTCAGATCCTTAATAAATTTAGAAATGTGCTTTCTAATTATTTAAGTGGGAATGTTTTGTAATTTAATTTAATTTTTCAAATAGTTGAATCATTAAATTAAATTAATCATAAAATTCAATTCCAAATTAAAGTATTTTTTCTTAATTTGATTAAGATTAATAATTATATTGATTCCTAATTAATTTTAGAAAAGTAGTTTCTAAAATTAGAATTAATTATTTTCAATTAGAATGAAATTAATTAATTAAAAAAGTAGTTTCTAAAATAAGGATTAATTAGTTTTAATTAGATTGAAATTAATTAATTGGACTCCTTAAAATTAAGAAAATTATTTTCTTAAATAATTAAAAAAGATGTTTCTTAATTAAATTTATTTATTTCAATATGATTGAGAAAAATTAAATTTATAATATTATTTTTTGAGAATTATTATTTAATTTATTTAGCAATTGTTTCTTTATTTATGAATAATAAGTTTCTTGATTTTTAGAAAAAGTATTTTTCCTGATTAAATATTGAAAAGTGTTTTGGTTTATTAATTAAGAAAATGTATTTCTTTAATATTTTGAAAATATTTTTCTAACTTATTAAAAAAAGGTTTTCTAATTAGTCAAGAAATAAATCTCTAAATAAATAATATATAAAGGACTTTCTTAATTAAATTTGAAAATGTTTTATTTAATTTTGAAGTTAGTTTCCTTTTAATTTCAGAAAAATAGTTTTCTAATTAAGGAAAATAATTTCTAATTAGATTAGAAATAGTTTTCTAATTGGATTATGATGTGTTACTTATATAATTTTGAAAAAGAGTTTTTCTAAATTATAATAAGTAAGAAGTACAATTTATCGAAAATTGTTTTCAATTAAATTTTATCAAAGGAGTCAAGATAATTAGAAATGGTTTCCAATTTGATTTGAAAAAATTGTTTTCAAATCAAATTAAATTTCTATTTGTAATAGGAATTTCATTTATTTAGTAATCAATGGTTTTAATCTAATTTAAATTTTTCAAGGAGTTGGAAATGTTATTTTAGATTATGAAGATCAATAACGAGAATCAAACAAAGCTTGATGTTTTATACATATAGTTTGATTATGAGTGCATAAGTTGCATTCTTTATTTATATGGTTGATATATAAATTGAATGCATTTTAAATTGTATGTTTTATATGTGTTATATTTTACATGCAATTTGCGTTTGATGAGACGAATGAAATTAAAATCTCTCGTTAAAATTTTAAGTACACGTTAAGAACATGATTGTTGCCTTTCATTGTTATAAGAGTTCTGTTATTGTAGGCTTGTTGAGCAAACTTAAGTTACTTTAACCCAAACATGCTTAATCTTATGATAGTGGGTTCTACGTAACTAAATTTGTGTGACTTGGATGAGCAAACTAATAATCACATGAATTTAGAGGCAAGGTTAGGAACAATATATAAGATATATTTTAATAAGAGTTGTCATCTAACAGATCTAGGAGTCACATGAGATGTGATTGATAAAGTTACTTTCTACTTAATTTAGGTCTAGATGGTTTGTTGAGCAAACCTAAAATCAACTATATTTGAATGGGGTCCTAGCCCACTAGACAAATTAGAGTAATCTTTTCGAATAGTAGTGAGGGCTATTATTTTGAATAAAATAGTTGGAGTAAACAAAAGCATGATTAAAGTCCTAATCTTATTTAGTAGTCTTGGCATATAATTGATTACTTGCTTTTCCTATATTTATATTTTTTCTGAGTTATACTTACCTTGTTTAGTATATTTGATGCTAAACTAGTGAACCCAAGTTCTTGGACATAGGATATATATGAGAAAAGTTCTCAAAAGTTAGATAGAAAATTGTATGTTCATTATGCAATTTTGCTATAATCCCATTGAGGATATGACGAAAAAGTTGTAGAGATATGTCAAAACCATATAGATGACAAAATGTATTGATATTTTGAGTTGACTAATGTCTCGTAAACTTTGACGAAGACATGTAAGATGTTTGTCAACACCATGATAGCAAAATGCAAAGGGTTGCATGGAGTAGGGATAAAAGGTATAGTATCTTGTTGGAATTACTCCACTTAATTTAGCCTACTAAAAGTATAATTGTGGACTACAATTAAAGGCTTAGCAATAGTACGATAATATTTGTCATTAAAAGAAAACGATTGCGTGACTTTTCCTGCCTATATGTGATATGACAGAGATCATATATATTTCTAATTCATGCTTATGAGTATTTGATACTGAATTTAGTTTCGACATTATTGTAATGTTCAATGAATGGTTATAAATAGATTGTTAAGTCAATGTAGTCGATCCAAGTTTATACAAATAGTGTGTATATGTATTGGATCAAAGGAGACTTATGCTTAACATAAATGACAAGAATAAAAAGTTGGATAACCGAGACAATCCTTTTATGTCATTAGTTAAATCAACAAAACGAGAATGATAAAGTTACATATATGGATACATGCATCCTTTTGATTATAAATCATATAAAACTTATGAAACTTGTCAAGTTGAAAAATAACCAAAGCGACCTTTGGTGATGTTGGACCCTGAACGTTTCATAGAAGTTAGAACTATTTGAATGAGAAATTTTGGAGATTAGTCATGAGTAAAGAACAAATGATGAAAATTCGTGAACCAAGAAATGATAGGCAAGGGTAAAGTAGTGAATGAGAAATATGGATATGTTCAAGTTTTGCTTTGGTGTTTCTGGTGGATAAAAGATTTTGAAGTGAGAAGAATTAAGGTGAAAGTTAGAAGTAAATGAAAGCTAAAAGGAAGTTGCATTTGCGTAGTAAGTTGATGAAGAATATGTATATATATGTGTATATTCTGTGATTGGTATTCATGATTAATCATGGATTATAAATTTCTTTATAAGTGATATTGATTTGAAATGAAGTTGAGGATGAGTAGTAAATGAAGTAGAAAAGGTGATTTTAGTATGATTTGTGTTAAGGAAAGATTGTGAAATAAAATGGATGGTTGATCTGGAAAATGTTTATAGAGCATACTTCAGTCTTTTAGCCATAACTTTTTCTCTAGTTATCCAAACGAGATGATTCTTGATTTGGATTAAACTAGAAAACACATGGCTACATTTCTTATGAAGAAATAGAATTTAAATTCTTTCTTTAAGAATCTCAAAATTTGTTATGAAGTTAAGAATTGGGTGCAGTACATTGGTGGATGAATGTAAAGTACGTATTCTGAATTCGGGAGAAATTCAGGATCGATCTAGGCTAGATTAGAGAAAGCGTGTCTTCTAGAAAGTTGTAAGTCTTTTTTTATCTTTCCAATGATATATAGCATGAAAATTTTAGACATCCGAGCTGAAAGCTATAGTCCTTATAAGGGAAGATGTGCAAGAGAGAAGTTGTATTCTTCTACCTTTTTTGCTTCTTCTGTGATGACATCATCTCCTTCTGTGTTTCCTTTGTGATGATGTCATCTTTTTCTGTGTTTTGCTTCATTTGCGTTTTGTTTCTTTTGCCTTTTTACTTCTTCTGTTATGACGTCATCTCCTTCTGTGTTTTCTTTGTGATGACGTCATCTTCTTCTATGTTTTGCTTCTTCTATGTTTTGCTTCTTTTGTCTTTTTGCTTCTTCTGCCTTTTTGCTTCTTCTGTGTTTTGTATCTTTTATGTTTTGCTTCTTTTGTCTTTTTTCTTCTTCTATCTTTTGCTTCTTATGCCTTTCGCTTCTTCTTTGTTTTGTATATTTTGTCTTTTGCTTCTTCTGTCTTTTACTTCTTCTACCTTTTCGCTTCTTCTGTATTTTGTATCTTCTGTCTTTTGCTTTTTCTATCTTATACTTCTTCTGCCTTTTCGCTTCATCTGTGTTTTGTATCTTCTATGTTTCGCTTCTTCTGTCTTTTCGCTTCTTCTGTCTTTGGCTTTTCCTAGCTTTTGCTTCTTCTGTATTTTGCTTCTTCTGTGTTTTGCTTCTTCTTTCTTTTGCTGACACTTCTTCTTTTGTGTTTTGCTGACGTGTCTTCTTCTGTGTTTTGCTTCTTCGGTTTTTCGTTTCTTCTGTGTTTTGCTATCTTCTGCCTTTTGATTCTTCTGTCTTTCGTTTCTTCTATGTTTTGCTATCTTCTATCTTTTTGCTTCTTCTGTCTTTTTGCTCTTCTATACCTATCTTGTTGGACCCCGATCTTTGAGTGAAAATTTGAAATAATAAATGCAATCAAATGAGTGTTTTGTATGTGATTTGTGTTATAGATGATTA
>JANZLD010000005.1:55386235-55422145 GCA_026413575.1 Erythroxylum carthagenense | reverse complement strand
ACATGTATGTACATTTATATGCTTGTGCAATAATAAATCATTTACCAATGACTATAAAAACTATAATGCATGCACAACAAAACATTTGCCTGTACTCAATCATAACCCGATCCAAATTATCGATATGCCCGTCACATCGGTAACGGGATGTTACATCATATATAATGGAGCAAACCTTGGCTTTAATAGCATAATTGCTCTAACACCTAATGGCCTCAAGTATTCTAATTAAAGGATCATGCCCACACCAGTTTTCATACCTTAAGGAATTTCTTTTACCATCTCTATTATGGCAAAGGGTCCCTGGCTCTAAAATCTGCCTCAGGCTTAATAATTGAAGTGAATACCAAGAATGAGTAGATTTAGGAGAAATAGACCAGATACCACACCCTTTCAGTATATATGTATGAATCCATTTAATTAATAATGTCTCCTTATCTTGAAATATCATCCAAAGTTTCTTCATTATAGGAATTTGTTAGAGATCTTAATAGTAATAATCCTAAATCCTCCTTAGCTTTAACTTTACAAATATCAACCCATTTGACTTTGGTATGACCTCATTTTGAGTTAGAGCTCCCCCATAAAAAAGTCCTCATTAACTTTTCTAGAGATTTGATAACCATCTAGACAAGTGATAGGTGTAGATTATATTTATTTTTTGCTAAATTTTTAAGTGTGTTTTTAAGTATTTATTAGATGATCATCATGTATATAGGCTTAGAATTATACTATTGTTAGTTTTTATGTATTATAAGTGTTTGTTTGGTTTAGAGTAAGAATTAGATCTTAACTTTATGTTTCAAGAGATGTTTGATGTGTTTGTGAGTATATGGAAATAGATAATTGAAGAAAAGAGAAGAGTTGGAAGCATGGAAGCATGTCATAATCATAAATTGCTTGTCACAATCATGATAGAGAGCATAGACAGCAATTCCAACGATTTTCAACTTTTCTAACATGTGAGTTTTTATTGGACTTTTGATGTTTTGATGCTATTTGTGGAGCCAAATTCAGTGGGAAAAACCTAAAAAGAACCCCAGAAGCCTAAATAACTATTTATGAACAAGAAAAACACAAAAAAAAAACTTAGCAACCAACACCAAAAAGTGGATCAAACATAAGAGATCCAAGATGAACACCCAGGAAATCCAAATTTTCAGATCAAGTCTTTAATAGAGTGTTGCTTCTTGTCCTTTAATTATTTTACTATTAATAATTTGTAAACTAAATTCTAAGACGTTGAAAATGTTCTTAAAGTTCTAAATTTCATATTGGAATTTATTATGTATCTATTTTGTGATTTTGATTATTGTTGATTTCAATACATAATTAATGTTTATGATAATTGATCAACTTAACAATAAATCAAGAGAGTGAGTTAAAAGCACTCAATGTTAGATTGAGCAATGAGAGTTGCTAGCCTAATAGACCCTCAATTATCAAATTAATATTCATTCAAAAAAGATCTTGTTTAAGAAGTTAATTATCTAATAGATAGCTTTAGATCTGATTGAATAAGTTAGGGAAAGTTTTGTGAATTGAGAGATTTCAAATCTGGACAGGGTTAATTGATTAGATCTTGAAACAGAGTAATGAATACCTTAGAAAATCTAGGATCAAACACATAATTAGATCAATGATAGTTAAGTAAAAAAAAAGGAAAAAATAAGTCTAAAATTTTAAATCTTGATCAAAACCCTAAATTAATTTCGCAGCTCATTGTTTCACTTGTTATTTATTTTATTTGATTTGTTTTATTATTTGTTTCAATTTCTCTTATTTATTTTTTATTCTAATCACATTCTGAATACCTTAGATAAAGTTAGGTTCAAATTGTTAACTTTGCATAATCCTCATAGGAATGATAATATTATATACTACAAGATACGATTTATATACTTGCAGTATATTGAGGGTTTTATTTGCTATAAAACTTGCTCAACACCAAGACCATGTTTGGGGAATAATAGATATGTATAGAGTTTAGGACAATTTGAATAACGGTAGTCTTCCTCTAAATGAGAGGGTTTTATTAGTTCGGACAGCTAGCTTCTTTTGAATTCTTTTGATTGGAGGATATCATTCGTTAAAGAGAATCCTTCTAGTAATGATAAGTAGTCCCAAGTAGCAAAAGGGGGTCTATATTCCAATGATGTTAGCAATTTATTCTCCAAGTGCTTAGCACTTGTTGATCATCACTTGTAGATAACACAAAATGGATTTTATTAAGATTGACTACTAACCCAGATAGATCCCTAAACTAATCTAAGGTAGACATAAGAATTTCAATTGATTTGTAGTGAACTTTATGAAAGAGAAAGAAATCATCAACAAAACACAAGTTGACTAATGAAACTTCTTTGCATTTGATGTGGTATTTGAAAGACCTCCTATTCTCAACATTACGCTTTAAGAGTTAAGTATTACCATGAAAAGAATAAAAAGGGTATGGAGGCATATGATCACCTTATCTCAGCCTTCTTTCACATTGGAAAATTATAATAAAAGTACCATTAACCAGAACAAAGAAAGAGGTGGTGGTTATACAAGCTTCAATCTAGTTGATGAACTATCTTAAAAGCCCATAACTTCTAAGGTCAAAAGAACAAAATTCCATTAAACACATTCAAATGCTTTCTTGAGATCAACTTTGATAGAATAGTTTGGATATGATTTCTTTTTGGTATATCCTATTAGGAACTCCTGAATTATCAAAATATTATCACCAGTCAACCTCTCTTATATGATTGCACTTTAATTATCACCACCAAGAGCTCCCAAAACTGCTTTAAGCCTATTTGCAATATTTTGGAGATGTCTTTATAAAGGAAATTAAAACAAGTCATAGGTTTAAAGTCATCAAAAGAGGCAGGGCCACTCACCTTAGGTATCAAGCAAATAAATGTCTTATTGAGTTCTTTTAGTAGAATTCCTATTGAGACAAACCCAGTAATAGGTGCGTTAATCATACGACCAATTACAGGCCAAGATTTTTGAAATAAAAAATCATTAAAGCCATCGGGCCATAGGCATTATTTGTTTGCATTTGGAACACTACCTTTTAACTTTATTATCATCTACCTATTTAGTAAGAGAGCTAACCTCAACAATTGTTAGCCTTTTCTTAATGAAGGAGCTCAAGAATTAAGAAGAGGCATTAGCCTTTTAGGAACTTCCATAGAAGTTTATGAAGTGTTTACTAGCTTCGCATAGAAGATCCCTTTATTGATAGAGAGTTTTCCTATCATAGGAGGTTAAAGCACAAACCCTATTAACATTTCTTCTATCCATAATGTAATTAAAAAATAATTTAATTCATCTTTCACCTTCCTTGAGTCAGTTCCTCCTAGCTCTTTGCTCTAACAAACTAGAATGATTACTAGCTTGTAAGTACTTATTTAGAAGGAGTTTCTCTGAATTCAATAAGGAACTATCACCTAGATTGGAAAGTAGGTTAGCTTGAATAGAGACTAAGTTAGCCTTAGCTATGCTTATAGCATAAAGGGTATTAGAGTTCTTTTGTGTTTTGAGAGTCTTCAATTCACGCTTAATGACTTTAAGCTTCTGCACACGTATGAATTAAGATATTTCATAAATCATAGCCTGTAATCCTCTTGTAATAGAATCCATAAAGCCCTCTTCATTGAACAGAGAGTTATTAAAACTAAATGAAGATTTTCTTTTTATCATTTCCCCTATCATAATTAGAGTATGATCAGAAATTAAAAGGTATAGGAAAGAAGCTTCACTTTCAAGAAAATGATGCAACCACTCTAGGTTTACGATAGCTCTATCTAGCTTCTTCTTTAGGAACTAATAAGATGATTGCTTATTATTCCAAATGAAAGTGTATAAGAAAGAAGCTACACTTTCAAGAAAATGATGCAACCACTCTAAGTTGACCATAGCTCTATCTAGCTTCTTCTTTAGGAACCAATAAGAGGATTGTTTATTATTCCAAGTGAAAAAGAGGCCATAAGATTTAATATTAACCACTCCCAATCATTCTATAGATTCGTTGAAATCATAAGAGTAATTCTTAAGCAAAAAATGTCCTTTAACCTCTGTTTTGTATAAGGTGGAATTGAAATCTCCACTTATGAGCCGAGGACCAACCACCCTCCTTTGCAATTGTATCAAACTCTCTCATAGCCCCTTCCTTGACGTAATGTATGGTTGCTATCCCCTTTAGTGGGGACAGATGGCAAAACAAAAAAATCATATCCCTCTGCGTATTTGGTTGCTGTCCCAAGTAATTTTTATTCTATCTCTGGATGACAAAAACAAAAATTTTTGTTCCTTCCAAAACCAAAGGACAAAATTTCTTGTTTCCCTCTTCAAAACAAAACACATAAGCAACTTCTAGAAATATCCCTTCTCCCACATAAGCAAATTTTTTATTCTTAATTATATTATTAAACTTATTATTATTATTATTATTATTATTATTATTATTATTATTATTATTATTATTATTATTATTATTATACAAAATTAATTATCTTATTATTATTATTATTATTATTATAAATTTTATACTTTTTATTTTTATTATCAATTTTATTGTAAGAAATTAATTATCTTATTATTATTATTATTATACAAGATTAATTTTCTTATTATCATTATTATACATAATTAATTTTCTTATTATTATTGTGATTATTAAATTGCTTATTATTATTAATTTTCTTCCTCTTCTTCTATTATTATTATTATTATTATTATTATTATACGAAATTAATTTCTTATTGTTATTGTTATTATTATTATTATTATTTGTTAACTTTTTTACTAATACAAATCATTTGTTTTAAAATAATCAATGAATTACATATTTTCAATTACTGCAGAGGTATTTTAGCCATTGACACTGTTTTTTATATTCTGTCAACTGCAACAAAACATATTTTTATCTTCGAGATAGAGACAGTTTTAACTGTTTTGTCCATTACAACTAAACACTTCACTGTCTCTAATTTTTGTTATACTTTATATCTAAATTTTTGTTTCGTTACATCTTTAAATACGGGAAATAACAACTATACGTAGTGTGAAACGCAATAATTAGAGCCCTGCATTTCAAAGGACTGAAATGCTCTCCCTGATAAAATTCCATCTTATATGGATCACTTACATATCAACTTCAATGAGATCAACATCAACCTGCTCCAAGTCATACACAACGATTATTCTACCTGCTCCGGGTTATAGACTAGGTAAGAAGTTGATTGTATGCTTTACGAGCTCATAAGCGACTACTTGCGCAGCAAAATCAACATATACGAGTATGACAAGTGTCTCTAAATTTTTTTATTTATCAATGTTTGTATTAAGAGTAAAGTTTACAAAATTAATGTTATTATCATTATTTACTTTTCAAATTTTAAGCAAATATAAATAGGGCACACGCATAGGTCTTGCTATTTATTTACACATCTTAGTGTCTGAAGCATCCGTTAACTGGATCGGATCTCAAATGCTGAGCTCTTTTAGATCAGTGAGTAAAATAGAGATATTTTTCAAGTAATTATTATGTGTTGGATCACAAATTTGTCTATTAATCTGTCTTTTGGATATTATTCAACCACGTCACTTATGCATTAGCGTTAACTTTGCGAGCAATTAAATGTGTCATTTGCACATTTAAACACGCCAGTGGTCCGTATTGTTTGTATTAATGTATTCAATAAAATTTTGGTCTCTTGGCCTTTTCTTATTGATTGTTACTTATCACTGAACAAGCAATCAACCCCATGTGCATTGTATATTTTGTTCGATTTGAAATTCTATAGAGCCAGGTTACATGTTGGAAGAAAAAATTCATGCAGGCCACTATGTATGGTTTGTTTCAGAAGCTCTGGAAAGATAGCTATGCCAGCTATGTGATTCTTCTTCGATATGTAATGATAAAATCCCCAGGTAGCTCAGTTATTGTCGGCATTCTAAATCATCATATTTAATATACTGTTAGATTCAATTATTTATTCGGTGTGTAATAAATTTTATCAGAAAATTTCATTTCACTCCTCGTTACTGGGAAATTTTTAATTTTTATAGTAAGCTCCACGGTGCACATTGATGGAAGTCACTTATGTATACATACAATAATATAATATAGGATCAGTTGAGTTTTATATTTTTTATTGCTTTAATTCATGTTTTATACTTATCATTTTGTCTGTCTTCTAACCTTTCTAGTGTTTGTCTTCAATATCTGAAATTTCATGAACGAAGGTTACCGTTAACACTATGGCTTCATTTTTCTGCTTGTTGGATTGATACAAACTTATCGGTTATTATTTGTTCCTAGTTAATCCGATCTTCCACGAAATACCAACTTGCGTTTCTTTAACGGATTTGGTTTATCAATGGAGATTGGACATTGGAAGGAATCTCAGCTTGCATTAAACAAATTCAATTGTTATCCCAATAATCACGCTCATATTACTTTAAAACCCAAATATGTTCTACTTTTCAATGCTGGTAACCTGAGATCCTGTTCTGTCCCTCAGTCTCACCATAGCTTAAAAGCACTAAATTCAAGAATCCCATGCTTCTAGGCAACATCAATCATGAACAAGAAGTCCAAGCGGATCGTGTTAACTGTTTTACTGGACGTGAAAGCGGCAAGCACGCGTGCATATGCACACATATCATAGCATCGTCTTCTTCTTCTTCTTTAAACCAAAAGACTCATAATTAAGCACAACAAAGATTTCTTTAGCTAATCTAATTCTCTGCTTTGTCGATCTGTCAGCTTCTTTTCATTATTCCACGGTTCAGGTCAAGTTAATTTGGTTAATCTCAATAAACCTGTGTAGTATGTACAACAAGTACACCAAAACAAAAGAAAACTCATTTTTTTATATGTAAAAAGATAAGATTAAATTACATCATACATGTAATTAACTAATAAATCCAAACAAAGCATCTCCAACTAATATCAACTATTAATAATAATAATCCACAAATAACACACTTTTTGTTCATTTCAGTATTCCCTGTCTTTTTTAATTTACTTTCTATATTCTCAGAAGAAAAATACTGAGTTCAGGTCCTCCATTGCCATCTGGATTCATCATGTAGAAGGCCTCGGAATCACGACTTCCGACAACTCGCTCGAACCGGGCTCTCATGTAGAGTAACTCGCCCTCGGAACAGCTCTTCCGTCCGTCCTCCACCACCGGAATAACTCCGGCACCGACGGAGACGCTCTGGATTGTGCTGAGCACATGCCAATCGGAGTCCGTACAAGAACGTGTCACGGCGTAACCGCACTTCCTTCCATTGCAGTACATGGTCCAATTCGGTTCATTAAACAGTTTATTACAAGACCGCTCTCTGTTGTGTGTCTGGACCTGAGCATGAACCTTCTCACATTCCATAGCGATTCTTACAAGACCTGAAGACATTTCCTTAACTAACATTGACGTTGACATGGCTAGTTCGAGCAATAACACTGGTTCTGAACGAGGATCGTCCTGGACTGCGAAGCTGACGTGTCCACGACGGTGACCGAAGAGTGTTCCGGTGATTTTCCGGCCTAGAGTAGGGGTTAGGGAGAGGTGGGTTGGGATAGGAAGCCATTTACAAGTGGGCACAATTACACTTGGGAAGGCTATGATTTTGATTAGTGAACGAAGAAGAGAAGAAAATTTGGAATGGACTTTGCTTAGACGCTCTAAGGAGACGGGAGAACCTCTCGTAACAAGTAGCTTATCGGAGATGCTCTCTTCGTGTTCAGGGATGGTCGCTGTTGATCTCATGTAGCTCGCAGGAATGATCTTTCTTGTGCTCCGACAACAGCTAGCGTTTCTTTCAAGGCTCATCTGTTGCTTTTTCATGGATTTACTAGGCAGAGAAAGAGAGAGGTTGTGAGTTGCGACTATAATAGTTGAAGCTAATCAATGGGACTGAAGAGATAAATTGAATGGAACCGTGGATTTCAAGGCTTAAAGGGACGTGTGGGGTTTTATGAAGAAGATAAAAGAGGCCGACAAGGTGATGATAGTGTTGGGTAGGTTGGCCAATATAAAGGGAGGCTATGGAGGCTTGTGGTTGATGATGATTATTTCTTGGACCTTATATAGAGCATCACTACTCAGTCCCTTGCACACTTATATTTGTTTCCCCCACAAAACTCCATTAACATTACCATGCATTGCATGGACCCTACTGTACTCCTGTTTTGAAACCTTCATCTATCATTTGATCTCCACCGTTTGTTTTATGTCAGTCACATGATTGATATTCATATTTGCTAGTACAGAATGCAATCAAGAGTATCTGTGGACATCCATCCGATATGGTATGGTTGCTATGATTTGTAGCTCTTCTTATAATAAATTTTGTTAATCGCTGAAATAGATAGATATATAAAAGAATCAAGGGACAACAAAGTGGTTGAAACATGATGTGTACCTAAATAGTATAGTATAGTTGCGAGTCCCACCCATCCGATTATGATTGACATCCGAACGGCAACAAATATACAAGAAGAATAGTGCACAAATTGCACTTCTAATGCTTTGCATTATAACGAGTCTTAATTATAATTTAAAAGACATTGTAATTAGTAAAATTGTTCTTTGCATCTCCACTTCTGAAGTAAGATGGTTGCAATTTACCCTTTACCAAATGTTACCAATGTTTAATTAATACTAGAAAGGGTCATTGAGCGAGTGCTCCAGTCAGTCCGCATTTCAGCCCAGAATATCATTTGAAAACAAGTATAAACAATCGACTTGCATGGTTGTATAGTCATTTAGTTTGTTCCTTATGCCCACACATTGAACGCCTTTCTTTCTATCTCGTGTATACTTTATAACCATTGCAGACTATCTATGTCAAATTATGCATAAAGATATACGATTCAGCCTTTGCTAAGAGTGTTCTGTTGCCATAAAATCGATGCTATTTCCTAAGAATCATTAGCTTTTCTATTTTATAAGTATTCAATTGATGTTATATCATACTATCGCATAGTTATATCTAATGAGTAACCCTTTTTTTTTTTTTTTAAGGGGTTGCGGTTCCTACTTTACATCCTTTACTTTTATGGAGAAAACAATAACCTGGAAGCAACCCCGGCCCGTACTCATAATTAAGGGTAAAGAATCTGAGGGAAATGTTTGTTGATCAAGTAATAGTCCAATTGCGTAATATCTTTAATAATGCAATATTATTATTAGATGGCCAAGTAATTGATGGTTATAATGTTAAATATGAAATCGTGTAGAAATTATAATAGATGCGTAACGGAGCATAAGACATACTGAGAGAGACACAGCGAGTTTTGTGTGTGACGAACTGAACATGATGATGATGGTGAACGGGAAATTGTTTAGTGTGTGAGGTCACTTTGTTTCCATCCCTTTGAAGCGACGGGCTAATTAACTTACGAATAATATCACAACTCTCATCTTATTTATAGTTTTCTTGGATGCATAAACTACTGGTTAAGTAGGCATTCACTGTGTTGTCCAATTAATGATCATTAGTTGATTCTGGGGCAAATAAACATTTCGGACGGCTCCAAACTTCGCATGCTTTGCAGCACGAAATCCCATTGGTGGCCTAACCCACCGATGGACAGTGACTGCAGGTTCAATCTTGCGCCACGTGGGTCTAATAATGCCGCAAGCTACCGAATCCCCTTTGTTAAATATGTTTATTATCGGATAACGACTTCGAGCATCTTATTTCCGATTCCACATTATTCATCTTATATAAAACTGCTTATGAAGGACCGAGTTGGACGAGTTACCTGGGCCACGAATGAATCTTGTTTTACAAAATGTATGTTTAATTTTGTAAAGTATTCTGTAATTTTAATTTCTATTTTTAATGTTTTCCAAGAATGTAGGGATGAGAAATTACCTTCTTAACAAGGATGTTAAGAAACAAAATATATTGAAATACATTAAATGAATTTTATGTTGTATATTTTTTACATTTCTTATAAAGTTAGACAACATTTAATTCTATTTTTTGGTTTTTTAATAACTTGTTGGTTAAGTTATGTAAATTGGTCTGAATAAAGATAATAAAGTGTCTCAATAAATAATCCAAGCCAATGAGTCGAAGTCAAGTGAAAAAATGATCTCGATCAGTGGATTGTCTCATATCGGGTCTATGATATGGAAGCCTAATATGAAAAATATATATAAAGTTTAAGGTCTCCTACAATTGCTTATATCATTCATAAACATACAGAATCTCTGACTCGTTAAGAAAGCTTACGTATTGAGAAAACTAAAGAAAGGCATTAGTCACAATCTGACGAGGAGTTCTCTTGAAGGTCCCAATTGATTGGAACTTGTTTTTGCATCGAAACCATCTCGAATGTGTGATGGAACAGAAAACAGGTATTTCTGCATTTACTTCGTTTATTTCCCTTTAACTTAGGGTCCGAAGTACGTAATAAGGTTCATACTACGTATTACATGTTGTATAAGAGCGGTTACATGATCAGAAGGTTAAAAATGAAAATTTTCCTATTTTTATCCAATAGGATTTTCGATTTTTTTATCCGCTTTTTGATTTTTTTTTCACTTGTATGGATGCGTGAAAGTGGTGTACATGAAATTAGCTATAAAAAATGGGTCCAAAATGGGCCATAAAAGCACAAAAAACTGGTTTAGGAATCATCAAAAATCGCCTGCCGACGAAGCAACGAGTGCAGCTGTAGTACCACCTCAAAGGTGGTTAGCGACAGGTAGCTCCACCACTTTCTAGCCACACGTGTAGATGCACGCGCCCACCAGCTGCCCCAACACGGCATGAACATGGGTGCAAATGTATGGTCGTGCGTGTGACACACACGCCATACAGGGTCGGTGCGTCTACAAGTATGGACACATGAGCCACACGTACCAACAATGTCTTAGCCCGTTGACACGGGTAGTGCACACATCTGACACATTAGGCCACTGCACACACCAATGACGCACATGCACCGGTGACATCAGCACTACAGTACTGTTGACGTCAATACTAAAAATTTTAGAATTTCCGCAATGGTGTCCCAGGATATTTTGGGTAAGTTTCTAGATTGTAGGAATTCATAAAGGGACTTTTCAATTTTCTGGATTAATTATGTTGGTAATTTTATTCCATAAAAGGATTTAAAGCTATGTTGAGCTAATTTTTGTGCTTCGAACTACACATAAAGGAGACATTTAGGGTTTCGTGTCTCATATGGTAGGTTTGGTGTCAGGTAAAGCATGATAGTTGCTTTGATTGAGATTTTTGTGATAAAAGTCTCGAATAAAGTTTAAAGACAATGTTTTTAGCACTAGAAAGTGATAATTTGAATATGCATTCAATTTTTGCATTTATTGATGATACATTTTCACTTACAGTATGCCCATGTACAATGTGAGGATAATATAAGGATGTATCCCTTGTGTTTGTGGTCTTTTTGGTGACTAATGAGATTGTAGTCACCATAGTGGTCTTTCAAATCAATATTTGGAATATATTGCTTACATATTGGGGACGTCTCTAGTCTCATGTTTAGTTATTCTGCCGAAAGGTATTGACCTTACATGAGATTTTAAGATATGCATAATGGCTTTAGATAGAGGAAATTCATTGCTTGAATGATTCATTTGCCAGCAGGTGGTAGTGTCATGAGAGTTAATAGTGTGTACTTTGATCGTTTTTATATGGAGGCCTAATTGTATATATTATCTATGCATCCTATAGGTGTTTCAAAATATGTGTGATCGGATTCTCAATATAGATACTATTTTAACGCTTTAAGTATCGCTATTATCCTACATTTATGCATATCTTTACACTGTATTTTCTATTTTGCAGTCACCTTTTCTATAAATAACATTGTTCTCACCATAAAGGCTTTATGTAACATCCTGTTTTCCTATATTAAGGATTAGAACCCTACAATAGTGTACATGAGAGATTACCGAGAAGTTAGAAAGCGCCTTTCGTGCTCATTCATTATATAGCATACACACACATGTGAATATTAATTATTGCACACATAAAAATGTCTGTACATGCATTCATTGATATTGTCTAGCTATAATTGATTTATAAATGTGATTATATTAAGAATTGTGAATTTTATGTATTGAAAATTGATTTGGAGAGTATATTTATTGATTTAGAATTTTTGGTGGAATTAGGAATTTTTTTTAAAATTATGAGTATTTTTGGACTAGGAAAAATATCAAATGACAAGACAATTGATAAATAGTAGTTAAAATAAGAGTCAAATGACAGAGGAAATTTTTATAAAAGACATTGGGATTTAATGACACATGTCATTGAAAATTGGGAGACAATTGGAATAGAAATTGGAGTTGATTAGTTGTATGAGAAGTTAGGGATTCTTGGTGTTCTTGAAAAGTTTGAGGATTTTGAAGCTAAATCAAGTAAGTTATGCTTTAATCATCATGGGAAATGTTAAATGAAACATGTATAATGATAGTTAGAGGTTAAATGATCATAAAATGGTGTTTTATACATGTTGGAATGTGAGTAAAGAAATGAACACATTTTGTGTCTTGTTTTTGTGTTTATGATGATTAATATTTCATAAGTTGTTGTAAAGATGATTTTTGAGATAGAAAGATCATTATGATGATGTAAAAAGAGTGCATAAACTTCACGAAAAGATGATATTCTCATGTTCTGTTTTCTTAGTGTATTAACGTGGATCTCTTTGGGTGTTATAGAGGTGAACTAAAATAAGTCTAGAGTTAAAGAAAAGGAGTAGTTTGTTGTTTTGAAATGAGGTAAATTAAAATGATAAGTTAGAAATGAAATGAAGGTGTAATGAAGATGAACATGTGCAGAAAATATGATGAATGTGTGTGTATATGATATGTTTTGCTTTTGGTATTATGATCAAACAGAGAATATGATTTGTTTGTGATTGAAATTAAGCTAAATTGGAAGTAGGAATATAGAGGAAATAATGAGAACATAAGCTAGAAATTATAGACTAAGCAAAAGAGATAAACTAGGATGAAAATGGCAATGAAGTGTGTTGGAACAGGTTAGATGGGGTGTTGTTATTGAACATGCATCTGTATTTTAGCCATATCTTGATCTGTATGTATCCAAATGGGATGATTTTAAGTTTAGCTTAAAATAGAGACAAATGTCTATATTTTTCGAGAAGAACTAGAATTTGAATTATGTCTTTAATGCTTTAGAAATTTGGTTTGAAGTTAAGTACAATGTGCTATTGCGGATTGGGAATAGTATGTAGTATTTTAGGTATAACTTGCAGAATACTAAACCAAACTGTATGAAATTAGTGTCATTAGAAATCTAAGACATATGATAACAATTGTTTAGATGAATGTATTACCTAATTACTTCTTTCTCCCTATCAAAATTTCCATGCCAATTAACCCGAAAATCTGTTTTGAGAATAGCCATCAGGTAGTGCATGATCGTGCATAAGCACGATGATGATAGAGAGGAAACTTCAGAGAAGTTGCACGATCTTGTACAACACAATCGTGACAGAAAGGAAACCTTAAAGGAGTTGTATGATCATGCACAAGCACGATCATGATAGAGAGGAGATATAAGTCAAAGCATGATCGTGCTTGCACTATCGTGATAGAAGGGAGACGTCCGGTAGTGAACAATCGTGCACAAGCACGATCATGACAGTGAGAGTGCAGTGCTTTTTGACAGTTTTAAACACCCTTCACTCTTTTGACCATAACTTCTTCTCTAGACCTCCGATTGACTTAAAATTTGAACCACAAACTCCTCACACATTGTCCTTCCCCTCTACCAAATTTCATGGTCATATGAATTCATTAGGAAAGGATTGATAATGATTGATTGATGTCATTACAATGATCAAGAGTATTGAGTCATGAACCTTAATGCTTGATTAAGTGATGAACTTACAATAAATTTGTATTATTGAGATGTAAACCTAAGTTCAAATTAGACTTTTATGAGTTTTGAAGTATGAATGATCATGAGATGAAAATAAAGGAAATATACCTAGGATTGTCATTGAGCATTCATTGTATATAATCCATATACACATTTGTGCATAAATGAGTACTTATATAATTGTGCAAAGTTGTTATTTGTGTAAATGTGTGTTATATGATATAAAAGAGCAATTAGAGTGTCAACATTCAGACGTTGCTGGGACTTCGAGGCAATAGCTATCTAGAGCAAACTGTGAGTAACATAGATGGTCTCAGTTGATTAATTGTTTATTTTAAATTCTGTATTAAATTATTATGTGAATGTGATTATGTTGATTCCAGACATTGACTGTCCGAGGCGTTTGATGCATGAATAACATATTGGAAGTGTTTGTTGAATGTGAATTTGATGAAATAAGTGATTCTCAAAGTATATATTGAATGTCAAACAAAGCTTCGATTGTAAATGTGAATGAGATTGTGATCATGAATATGAATGTGTAACATTGAAAACATTTGATTGACTGAATACATGCGATGCATTTTAATACATGAATGCATGAGTAGATAAAGGTTGTTGTGACTATAGTAACCACTGAAAAAGAGCTTAAATCTTAGAAAGTGAAAAATATGTTAAAGCTCAGAAAGTGACTAAGAGCTAAAGGCTCACTATATATAATGAGCCCTGTATCCCTAACAGATAAGGAAGAGTTATTAATGAGCCCAGTATCCACAATGGATAGGGACAGTTACAGGTGCTCAGTTATAATAATAATAACCAGAAGTGAGTCTCATGAGCATTGCATATACATTTAATATGTATGTTTTGAATGATTTAAATTGATTGTTGAATTATATTGAATGAGAAATGTGAAAATTGTGAGCAAAAGGGTTTTGTGAGGCTACATAATGATAAATGAAATAATGTGAATTATGTGGTTGTATATGTTGATGTGTTATATGATTTGGGTGAACTATAGAGGATGGTTAACTCACTAAGATCGCAAAACTCAACAAAATTGCAACGTTGACATTTCAAGTTCGAGAGAGGATACCAGTGACAAAGAAACTCTAGAAGAAGCATATTTTCTGTACTTTTGGATAGAAGAAATGAATTAAAGATCGGTCAGTTGAGACTGAAAGATCTAGAAAAAAATTTGTATGTTTCCTCATGTATGTAGCATGCTCTATATATAGAGGTGCAAAATCTGACTAGTTTTTGTTAATGTACGTATATGGTTGTTGTTGTAAAGCTACAATGTACATATTGTTTAAGAAATAAAATGAGAAATTTTGGGTTTTTATAATATTACAATTACATTTTAAATGTTGAAGCCATGATTAAGTTAATTATGTGATTGTTCTAGCATACCACCCTTATGAGGTACGTATTCGGACATTCTTCAAAAGGTCGGGTATGTGTCCTATGAGAGTGGGGTGCTATACTTTAACTGGTTTCAATTTCATGAAGTTGAAGAAGGATGCTGAGTTTCCCTAGGGGATGGCCGACATCAACATGGCAATGTTAGTAGAAAGACCTTCTCCACTTACAGACATCAGCTAGGAAGCTGATAAGGCAACTTTAATGATCTAGGAGTGGTCAAATAGGATGTATTATTTCACCATTAAGAGGTAGATTCCAGATCATTCTGCTAAGTGGATTACCAGACACAAACATAGCGAAAGAGTTCATTAATAGTGTTTCCCAAAGGTATAAGGTGTTGTCTAACGTGAAGTTGAGCAACTTAATTAAGGTTCTATTCTCCTTAAGGTACACAGGAGAAGGAGGCATCAGGGAATACATTATCAAGATAGTTTGCCTTTAAGGTAAGCTGAAGGTGTTGGATGTGCCCCTTCCTAGCACACGAATAGTGCACCAAAGTCATAATACTCTCCTACAAGAGTTTGAGATGTTGGTAACTTCATATGTCGCTCAGGATGAGACTTAGGATATTAATGCCTTAATTTCTTGATGTATTACAGCAGAGGAGAAGCTGAAAAATCCTTCTCATACAACCCTGTGTATAGTAACCAAAGGCAAGGGGAAGGTAAAGCCCCGAAAGGGTAAAGGTAAGAAACCCAAACCCTTTTTGCATTCACAAACTGGCAGTCTAACATTACAAAGAGTCCACAAGATATGAAGAATATGAAGTGTTTTTTTTTCCAAGAAGAAGGGATATAGGAAATCTGCCAGCCAGAAGTAAAAATTCTGGAAAGGCGAAAAGGAGCTATCGGGTACCTCCTCAACCTATATGATTCATGAATCCAATTTAGCTATAGTCACATTAAGTTCTTGGTGGCTAAATAATGGAGCTTCTAATCATGTTACTTCCATAATGTAGGGGTTGAGATCCACGAGAAGGCTAACTAAAGGAGAGGAGAAGCTTATGCTTGGCAATAATGAAGTAGAGATGTTTTTTTTGTACAGAATGTAGATTTAAACCTTAATATACGGTTTGCATTGGTTTTGTGAGACACATTTTATATACCTTCTTTTAGACTAAAATTAATCTCTGTATCAGTTTTAGATAGAGAGTGTTATCATTTTTAAATATATCTATTAATGCAAAACATATCGAAATTACCTTTTTATCTTTTGGATTATATCAAATGTGTCTTACCCCTAATGAAATATATGATTCTTCTTATATTGCCGAACCTATTACTTGTAAAAGAGCTTTCATAAAGGAAATGTCTTACATTGTGGCATAAAAGCTTGGGCCACATTTCTAGAGATAAGGTTGAGAGATTAATAAAGGATAAAATTCTTCCAACTCTAGACTTTAGTAATTTGGGAACATGTGTTAACTGTTGCATATGTAACTTGATCAAGATAAAGAAGAAGGGGTCAACTTGTGCTTTTAGCTTGTCAGACCTTATATATACGAACATTAGTGGACCCTATATGTTTACGTTATTCAATGCTAGATATTTTTTTGACATTTATAGACAATTATTCCTGCTACGGTTTTGTGATCTTATTTAAAGAAAAGTCTGAAGTTCTTGATAAATTCAAGATCTTTAAGACTGAGGTTAAGAACCAGTTGAGAAAATCAATAAAGATTGTTATATTCGATCGTGGAGATGAGTACTATAGCAAACACAGTGCTACAGGACAAGAAGAGGGTTCATTTGCCAAGCATGCAGAATCGGTTAGAATAGTGACTTAATTCATTATTCTAGGTAGTCCTGAGCAAATTGATATGGACGAAAGGTGCAATCACACCTTAAAAGATATGACAAGGTCGATGTAGAGCAAGACTAACCTACCTAAATACCTTTGGGGTGAATTCATTAAGATAACATTATATATATTGAATAGAGTTCTAAGTAAGTCAATGCCTAAGATGCCTTTTGAACTCTAGAAAGGGTGGAAGTCAAGCCTTTCACATATTTATACATAGGATTGCCCTATAGAGGTAAGGTTATATAATCCTTATGAAGGAAATTTGTAACCTCATTCTACCCATTGCTATCTAGTAGGATATCCCGACCACTCTAAGGGCTACAAATTTTACTGTAGAGAAGGAGGAGTCATAATAGTATAATCACAGATGATTAAGCTTCTGGAATACGATGCCCATGATAAGGGTAGACCCTCTCACCCTTCAGGAGATAGCAGGATAGATACTACGATTATTTCGTATCCGTCACTCATACAATCAGGTCTCGTGGATCAAGGGTTGAGTACCATACCTATGTAGACATAGGAATTTATACTTATTCAAACAGAGGTTCCTGGGGTACATGAACCAATGCAGTTGTGTAGATCCACTAGAGAGAGATGACTTGCTATCTCAACAAATTACATAGTCTATTTGGGTGAGCAAAACTATGATATAGGATATGATGTGGATCTAATTACTTTTACAAAAGTTGCTTTTGGGCCCCATGTGGACTTGTGGTGGGAAGCGAAGAAGGATGAGATGCAATCCATGAGGCACAATAAGATATGAGAGCTGGTTAATTTGCCTCAACATTATAGACCCGTCAATTTCAAATGGTTATTTAAGACCAAGAAGGACACTCAAGGTAAAGTTGAGTGGTTTAAGACTGTATTGGTTGCTAGAGGGTTCATTCAGAGAGAAGGAGTTTACTTTAATATTACCTTCTCTCCCATATCCTCAAAGCCTACATTTAGAGTGATTATGGCAATATTAGCTCATTATGATGGTGATGTTGTCACCTGCAACCAAATATAAAAGATTTTCACTCCCGTTAAAACAAATTAATGTAGTAGCGGTAAGCGGAAATTGTTCCTACGAGGAATCTTTAACGTTAAAGGTTAGCTAGTTTAAACGGGACAAATAACGGGGGTTTTGTTTAATTACGACAATAAAAGAAAATCAAAGGGAAAAATCACAATTCGAAAGCAATAATTAAATCTAAAAATTCAATAGGAAAAATACCTTAGTTTCGGTCACCGTTATTACCATGCTATTATGGATCCTCGACATAAAATTGCAATTATTAATAAACATTCATTGGGGAAAATTTTCTCTTAAGTGTAATGACTAGAAACATGTATTCTAGCAATCTTATTAAACAATAACCTAGATACGATCATAGGTAAATTGAATAATAGCATTAAGAATTAAGGACCAATAACAAGTGATAAACATGTACGACATGAAATCAATCAAGCGAATATCTTTTTAGAATTTTCCGACTCTAACGTACAGAGGTTAATCGTAATTGCTACTTATGATTGTCGAAACTGAACGTCATATTTCGTTAATCTAGCGGTTGAGTCAATTAATCTCTAGTAACGCTCCTAGAAACCAACAAATCCAATTAGAAAGAATAGATCTGAAGATATTCAATGTTTATTAACAACATAAAAAGTATCCAGAAAATCTCACCATAATAATATGTAACATGGATCCCTAAACCAAGATAAGAAAATTAATTACTCATACTTGAATTGAAATCAAAGAAAACAACAAAAGAAATAGTCTCCATCCCTGGTCTTTAGAAGAAAGCTACAAAAATCCTCTCTAAAAGATGCAGAAAACATAAAAGAACAAAACCAGAAGGTGCAAAAATCTAAAACCTAACCTAACCTACGATAGCCTCCTAATGCTCTCTAATACATATATATATAGGCGGCAATCATCCCCTTCCCTATTTGATGTGTATCTCTTCATTATCTTCCCTTGATTTTGTCCAGATTAGGTGGTCTTCTAATTTCGGTGAAAGAGTTCTTGAAAAGAGGGCAAGAAGATCTTGAGAGATTGTGTTGTAATTGGAAACAAATTCTGGAATTTCTGCGGACTCCAGATTCCATCCTTAGACGTGCTCACGCCTAATCTCTGAATTTCGACCAGATTGGGGGATTTCGAATTTCTTTCTTTCTTTTGTGCCTTTTTAGTCCTTTTTCGTCCTTAGAGTCTTGAAAACCATCTGCAAACAATTATAGAACAATTCCATTAAATTCGGATACCAATTTCAACACTTTAACACTAATTACGCCTAAAATATATGCAATTTAAATGACTTAACATATGACGTGAGCTACATCATATGGACATTAAAACCACTTTCCTGAATGGTAACCTTTATGAGGAGGTCTTTATGGAGTAACTTGAAGGATTTCAGGATTAAGGAGTAACTAAAATAGTTTACATGTTGACCAAATCAATATAAGGTCTGAAATAGGCTTCCAGATAACGGTACCTAAAGTTTGATGAGGTTTTGAAATTTTTTGTCTTTGTGGAAAATAAAGTTGAAAGATGCCTATATTATAAGTTCAGGGGGAGCAAATTCATCTTCCTACTATTGTATGTGGACGATATATTGTTCACGTTAAATGATTGACCATGTTATATGAAATTAAGCAACTTTTGGCCAAGCATTTTAATATGAAGGATCTTGGAGAAGCATCTTTTATCCTAGGTATTCCTAGGTATACAGATTCACCAAGACAAATCTCAACGCTCATTAGGCTTCTAACATACATTGAGTGAGTGTTACAAAAGTTTAGTATAACTGACTTTCGACCTATTGTAACATCAATCTTTCGTATTAAGAGATTTTTTGGCACAGTGTCCAAAGAATGAAATTGAGAGAGAGGTTATAGGAATGTTCCGTATTCTAATATGTTTAGTAGCCTGATGTATACCCATATGTGTACTAGATTAGACATTGCATTTGCTGTTTAGACTGCTGGATCAATATCTGGCTAACCTAGGTGCAAACAACTGAAAGCAGTTAAGCGAATGTTGAGATACCTAAAGGGCACCAAAGATTATATGTTGAAATACAGAAGGGTCAACGAGTTAAACCTCGTAGGGTATACAAACTCTGATTTTGCCATGTGCCCGGATGATTGCAAGTCCACTTCACAGTACATTTTTATATTGGCTGATGGTGCAGTATTGTTGAAGAGTCTCAAGTAGACATTAGTAACTTACTCGACCATGCATGCAAAATTCGTTGCATGCTATGAGACTACTACACAAGTGGTTTGGATCAGGAACTTGATTTTTGAGTTATCTGTGGTTGATTCAATAGCTAGACCCATTCGGTTATACTATGATAATTTTGCTACTGTGTTGTTCAATGACAACAATAATAATATCACAGGGTTTAAGCATTTGGAAGTCAATTACTTTACCATTAAGGGTTGATTCAAAAAGGTGACATTGAAGTAGAGCACATAAGGATTGAGGAGATTTTAGCCGATTCATTGACTAAAGGACTTCGCGCACTATTGTTCGAAGATTATGTATCCAGTATGGGTGTGTTAAAATTCTTAGACAACGTTAGTTAGGGATCGTTATATTTGCTTCTTATATATTTATACATTTAGATGTATTATGACATTATGATTGTTTATTAATATAAATGGTCATCCTTTTATCCTCAATAATAAATGTTCTTGTGCAAAGTCATAATACATGTGAAAGTCTTAAGATCTGTGTCGATCTTAAGCATTTTAAAAATCATTGGACATATATACAGATTGACTGTAAGCCTATATCATTTAGACACATACAACTTAGTACAAATATCCATGAATTTTAACATAACATAGGGGGATATAGGTTTTTAATCCCATAAAGGTTCTCTAATATAGTTTAGCATACAATTAGAGAACATAAAGATTTTCTCTAATGTTGTTTAACAATCGGTAAGAGAAAACAAGTTTTCTCTGATACTATTTAGCATTCAGTGAGAGAAAACAAGATTTCTCTAATGCAGTTTACCATATGTTATTTAGCATAAGCTTAGAGAAATCAAGACCTATAAACGAAGATGATACATATTAGATCATACAAGTATCTTTCTAGTTTGCCACACTTTATTTTACTATTCGTGTTATTAAGGTATTAGATATGTATGGTTATATTAGGTCTGTGTCACACATGACATAACAATATGTTTGATATCTTTGGATATCGAAAGCCTTGCGTGACAAAATATTGGACTTTCGTTATCTTTTGATTAAATGTTTTTACTTTTAAACTTGGTACCAATACAATAGTGTATTTTAACTAAGTTTTCAAACTGTTTTAAACTTGAGTCAATATCAGAATTAACTGTTATCTAAGGGAGAAATGTTGGTTATTTTTTTACATTTCCCACAAAGTTAAGATGCTAACAAGTACCAAAAATATAAGGAATTCAACAAATTTGGTTTTAAATTCTTTTGAGTCCAAAATTTTAGATTTGGGCTTCGAGTAATATGTTCCAAACTGAAAAAAATTAAGATTAAGGTAGAGTTTTTGGAAACTTAAGCACATCTATATTAAAAAACTTTCAATTTGCGGGCCTAATCAATAAATTCAAACAATATAAACACAATATAGTCATACGATAATTCTTTTCACAGAATAGATAAAAAATTCAATTTATAGACATAAAGTTTGGTTACTGTTTTAAAATTTTTTATTTTATCAACTTTTTATCTTTAAGTCAATTCTCCATCCATAGCTTTTTCATCATTTGTGTTGCAATTTTAAAATAAGATAAAGAATGATTAAAATTTGAAATATGAATTTAGCTATGTATCTAATTGGATTTGATTTTGCAAGTTTCCACGCATTATTTTAACTAGGTTTCTCTGGTGTCTTTTCCTATTCTAGCATTCTATCTTCGTCAAGATCAAATCTAATTATACCCTTTTTTGGAACTTTCTCACTGTTACCATCTTTATTAATTAACATTAAAAACACATTATTCTCATCCCATTTTTATAGGTTTACATCTTCCCTTTGTTTGTAACTCAAACCTTAATCATCCCATTTTCTTTGAAATAATTAAAACAAATATTCTAACTACCTAATTAATCTTTGGTCATTATTAGTAGCTATTATTATTAAATAAAATTTTAATCTATTTAAATTATATTTTTATTATTAAGAATAAGAATTATCTTTAAATTTTAATCCCAAAACTTTTTCCTAAAAAAAAAGAAGAGTTGTGCACATAAGAATGACAATAGGCTAGCCAAATTCAAATATTTCAATGAATGGACTTATGGGCTAAGCTCGAGTCCAATCCAACATTTTGATTAGAAGAGTTATGCCTTGAGTAGACGTGATCTTGGACAGCTCAAAGTTAGACCTAACAAAAAAAAAAAACTTATTTTATATTTTTAATTTAAAGTTTTTATTTTAAAAAAATTTACAAAACCATACCATTACCGTCCCTATGTACGGGGTTTTCGATTGACATCATCCTCCCTAACCTAGTAAGAGAAGGTGACTTTTGAGCAAAGGAAACAACAAATAAAATCCAAATGATACTGATGTCCAACCTCTGAAGACCATCAGCTTAACCAGAAGAAACCTCGAGAGGAGAGCAATCATTATCGAAGGTACCTTCACACGAATAGCATCGCAGTTCTCAAACACCCGCAAAAGAGAGTATTTGATGAGTCTTCTGGGATGCATGTCTCTTTCAATTTTTACGTTTGGTATCTCTTGGCTCTCTTATTACAACCAATAATGTTGCTACTTGCTAGTGAATGAATTGAAACAACATTTCCCCTTGTAACTACTAGCTTCCTAATTTCCTAAGCCTGGTTTTCACATTTGGTATAGTTTCTCTTTTTGATAGAGCAGAACGAAACATCTTAAGACCACCCTCCTTGAAAATCCGCTTCCTTGAATACACACATAGATGTCTACTTTCAATTAGAAACTTGTAGAGCCCATTCTTCTTAAGGTAATTTTCACCATTTCCACACTTCAATGTCAAATATGCCTTGTATGGTATGCTCTGGGCCTATAGCCTTCTACTGCTTTCTAAAAGAAAACAAAAGTCTACAGACATAGTTTCTGGACTATGAAGTTATGGAACATCTGCTCCTGCTCATCCTAAACAATAGAAGATGACAACTTTGAAATGTATGACACTTTTTCCAAGATTGGAAACTCCTCATAAAAGGATGCCGGTGGAAGCACTACAGCATTAAAATGAAGTGATTGCTATAACTAAATACGCCTATACATTAGAGAAAAATTTTATGTAAGAAAGCAATGGCTTTATCAACAGCTTGCTCTTTAATTTCCCAACACTCTGTTTATAGAATCCAGATCTTTTGTCTAATTTTATGGTATTTTATTGTATCTAATGAATCTCAGTCATTCATTTATGTGGGTTCCGCGTGAGCCTCACATAAATAAATGCGAGTTTCGCATAAATAAATGGCTGAGATTCATGAGACAGAATAAGACACCATAAAATTGGAAAGAGGATCCTTTCCCCCGTCTATAAGCCAAAGATTATTATTGCTTGAGGACATGTGTTTATGATATAGAAACTAGCATCTTAAAAATCACTTTCATTCACGCAATTAAACACATTATTTATAGGTTCACCAATGCTTATTATCCCACAAAGATGCATAAAAGTGTAAATGACTACACTTTGGCACAACAAATAGCACAAAAAAGATGAGAAACAGAGGAGGACTAATAGGCACTGATCAAATTCATATATGGTAAAGAGGGTAAGAGGGCCTAAGAGGACTTAGCGTAGTTAAAGGGAAATTAGAGACATCTATGAGAAGGCCACCTGTTTTATTACTCTGTTTTAACTATGCTCTATAAAAATTTATATATTCAATAAATGAAGCACACAATAATTATAAGACTTACCGAAACAAAGGCACACAAATTTGGAAACCGAGGATCCTAGGTGCTACAAGAGGGGTTTTCTATTGTGCATGTGTGCGTATGAGTGGATCGTAAGCTGACAGTTTTAGGTGTGTAGGCTGCTAGAATATACAACTAGTTCGCCATTTGGAGTAGGAGAGAGGCAACCTTTCTAAAGCTACTGGGTTCTATCATTTTGGTAGGAGAGCGCCACGATCCTGAGTGGTAGTGCCCATTACCAGGATGGAGTCTCGCGTGGATCAACTTGAGGCAAATGCAACGAAGATCCCTATTCTGGAGACAACCTCGGCAGACATCAAAGATCAGGTGGGACATCTCAAGTCAGCCCTCACTCATATCATAAAAATTTGATGATCTTTATCATTTTTTTCCTTCTCCGACGAGGGCATGAACACAAAGAGACACCAATGATGCTATGTCTAGGGGCATTAAGGACCAAAGTCCAGTGCTGCCTTCTCCCAACTCAGGAAATCAAGCTAGCAGCCACAACAGATCTCACAATCCCACGTCTGGCTTAAGAAACTCTTTTTCGATGTAGCCAACTACTCAATCCTAGTTTACCTATCGATCTAAGCCTGGTGTGAGGAAGAATGAAATGCCCACCTTTGAGGGTGATAGCCTTGGCAGTTACACAACTTGAACGGCCATATATATATAAGTTCCGTCAGTTATATTCTCGTATAAAAGGAGAATTAAGGGAGTAGAAAAATAACGTTGATTGTAATTATAGAAAAAAAAAACTTTCTTCATTCTTTCTCACGTAAAATATACTATCAAAGCTTAGAATTTAGGACGTGGATTAACGATAACTCTAATAGTCAATCGTAAAAAATAAATTAGCAAATAAAATATTGATCAATCACTTCTGTATTAAAGTCAGTCTTTATAAAAATTCTATATTAGTATCAGAGGGAGGGCTATTGCGATTTCTAGAATTGCGTTTCACCTTTGCGTATGTTATATGCTTCTTGCGTTTGTATTTTATTTTATGGGTACTAAAATTCTGAAAACCTAATCCCAAAAAATAGAGAAACCAAAAAATGTGTGTCTGCTATGTTTGCTTGTGATTTCATAAGATGGGTTGTGCGATTCCATGGGATGGGGTCGGTGTTGGCGGCGGTATCGTGCAAGGCAAAAGTGGTTGCTTCACGTTTTTCACTTATATGAACAGTAACATGGACCTTCTTGCTTATTTGTCACATCATGAATAGGAATAAGAAGGGTGCAAAAAGAGGTAGAAACATGCGATTGTGCAGAGATTTATTAACATGGAAAATAAAACGTTGTTCCTTTAAAGGCTAAAAACAAGAGATAGAGATAAATTTACGACAACGAACGTTTTTCAAAGGCTAGAGATAGGTTATGCAAGTATATATATATATATATATATATATATAAGGTTAATTTTAAGTTTAGTAAATTTGTTTTTGCTAAACTAATTTGATGTGAATTGTTTAGATAGTTTGTCCATTTATTTATTCTCTTCAAATTATGTAAATTATTTTTACATCCATTTAATTCATTAATGATATGTGAATGCGTTTTATATAAAATGAATTATTATGAGTTATATAAATTTGTTTTATATAAAATTAAAAAATGTTAATATGTTTTTCATATGAATAAGTTATGTTAATTGGTTTAACATATTATATATATATATATATATACACACACATGTTTTTGAAATATGTTTCAAGCGAATAATTAAAAACAATTCTAATTTATGCTATAAGTGATGATTATGAGTTTATTAAAATTTCCGATCTTATGATATAAATGATGATTTTTTTTTATAATTTAATTATACAAATATGTACCTCATGTCATTTTTATATATACTTATAGATATGACAACTAAAATTTTGATTGGTGATTTGTCCACCATTGAAAAATTGGATGAGTTCAATTATAATATGTGACAAAGGAAGATTCAATATCTTCTAAATGAATGAGAATTGCTCGAACATTTGACCCTAATTATAACTGCGCCTTCAGTTAAAGACAAAGACGGAAAAGATATTAATACTATTAGTGAGCAATATCAAGCATCCTTAAAGGTTTATGCAGATTGGTCCAAAAAGGATCGTGAGGCATGTTATACTATGTTGTATTTCATGCATGACGATCTTATTGGAGAGTTTAAGGATTGTGCCACTGCTAAGGACATGTAAGACAATCTTAAAATCACTTTTGGTCAAACATCCGCTACAAGGCTTCGTGCCTTGCACCTCAAGTGGATGAACTACGAGATTAATACAACTCGTATTATGGTTGAATATTTACAAACCGTAAGTGCTATGATTCGTGATCTTAAAGTAGCCGACTGGGCTATCTCTAAAGAGAAACAACTCCTGAATGTGATTTGAGCTCTTTCAGATTATATTGAGCACTGGAAGAATGTGAAACTTGTTTTGATACATAATGAGAATGTCAAAACCCTTTTAGAGATCACTAGGCACCTCAAAATGGAGGGGAATCGCTTAAAAATATTTGACTCCTCTAATGTGGCTCTTGTTGCTAAAAGCAAAGGACCAAAGGGCAACAATGCCAATTGAGGTTTTTAAAAAAAGGTTCTCAACTTTCTCAAAGGAATGGACCAAAAGGTCATATTGTTAAGAAGCAAAAGGCTAAGGGATAAGGAGAAAAAAAATGACATGTGAAGTGCTATAATTGTGGAAAGAAAGGTTATTTTGCTCAAGATTGTCCTGAACCTAAGAAGATACCTTTCTTATCCATAACCCCTCAGTTATATGTTTGTTGTCATGCATTAGTTACTACTTCTCTTCTTAATTGGATTGTAGATATAGGAGTAAGCAAGCACATAATTCGGGATTGAGCTAGTTATGTGGACTTCCATCAGTATCCGGTGAGTTCACAAACTGTCGTGTTAGGAAACGACAGTGAAGAAGATGTCCTAAGAATAGGGACATATCAGCTCAAGTTACATGGAGGAAATATGATGTGAGCTCAAGAGAAAGTCCAAAGACAAGTCAACTATCGGATGACCCATTGACCATGTCAAAAGGACCGATTACTCGTGCTAATGCTAAAAGACTTCGAGAAGCTTTTGGTGGGCTTATATGTACCATGGTTGATAAATAAAAGACCTTTGGAGATCAAGTTACAAATAATAACACCAAAGCAATAACGTTATTCATGTGTTTTGAGTGGGGCCGAAATTCTGACATTGATTCAGGCCGAATCAATGTAACTGGTCAACATAAAAGTTGTAGATTTTTGTCTTATCTTTCCAATGGCATAATATTTGTCTTAATCGGAGTTCATAACCAAAGATATGCTCGATTTACTAAAGGATGTTCTATTAGAAAATTGTTATGAATTCCTAATTAACTTTTCATTTTTCCTACTTATCGTTTTTAGGCCCATTTTTTGAGACTTAAAAGGGTGGTTTTCTGCACTCCCTCTTCAGACTACATTAAGAATAGTTTTAGGTCACTTTGTGAGGGATTCAATCCTGAAATTCTGTACAAACCAATTTTACGAACTTATCAAGTAATTAGTCGGATTGCTTGTGGTGTTCTTTTGATATCTTTGTGTGCTTTGGTTTTTGATTGCATTGTTAATCCTAGGTCAAGGCGTCAAAGGATCTTCCGAAAACTTTGAATTCTTGGGTTGGAGTTTTGATCCGGTCGATCAAGGGATTCCTAATCGAGTCGATTCTAGGGGTTCTGCATCATTTGTTATCAGAGCTTTGGCTCGATTTCAGGTTCCTATCCATTGTTCTTATCGTTCTTCTTCATTTGTTTTTCTTGTTTATTTATTGTTTCAATTTTCTATTTACTTTTGTCTTTATTTCCCTTCCACTATTTATTTCGCTCCTTGTTTTATTGTTATCATTCCATTGTCATTTTTTAACATCGTCTTCGTTGTTCTTGTTTCATAATTTTATTTTAATTCATACTTCATGTTGTGTTTGCAATTAGTTTTTGTTAAGATTGTTCTTGTGGAAAAATTTAGAAAAAATTAAAAAAATTAAAAAAATGAAAAATCCAAAAAAGAAAAAAAGGTCTTAAAAAGTGCTTTGTTGACTCGTTGATTGTAATTTGTTAAGATTGTGGATAGTTCATCTTGAAGTGTTGCTGCGATTGTAACTTGTTAACGAAAGAAATTTGTTGGAATTTGTGAAGTTTGGTCATTGATAGAAAAAATTATGTGGATTGCTAGAAGTTATATTGCATTATTGCTTAAATTCAAATTCAAATTCAAATTCTCGAAACTTGAACAACAAAACTTTGAAAAGCTGATTCCTATTACAAAATTTCTCCTTCGATCATTTGAATTTCTTTAGTTCTTGACCCGTACGTGTTACTTTTCATTGCTCTCTTATTACTTCCTTTTGATTTCTTCAAATTTTCTTTTTTAAGAGTGTCACTTTCAATTTAATTGTGCTTGATTTGTTTGGAAATTTGGTTGGAAAAGGATTTTGGGAAAGAATCAAGAGTGGTAGAAGGCAAGAGTGATTTACATCAAAAGAAAAAAGCCAAAAAAAGAGTGAAATACGAGTGAATCATCATCTAATCGAGTGAAACACGTAAGGGAGTTAGTGAGGTTTCTTTTTAACTAACATTATTACACTTGATTTTCTTGTTACTTTGTAATGTCTAAGGCAAGTGACGAAAGGGATTCAGAAGACCTAGCCACAACTTTAAAGCTTTACAAGAACAAATGACTTGAATGAATCTTGCATTTGAAAGCTATAGAGAGAGGTTAGAACGCTTAGAGGCTCTGCACGAGGTCGGCCAACATCACCACTGGCCAACCAACTTGAATTTGAGGAAGTTGAAACTGAAACAAACATGGAAGAGTAAGATAGATATCAAACTAGAGAGTATGCGACAAGAGGTCGAAGAAGAGGTGGCATACCTAGAAGAGAACTGAGAGCTAGGAAAGAAGTTGATAGAAACCTGAGCAGTATAAAAATGAAGATTCCTTCTTTTCAAGGTCGAAGTAATCTAGAATAATATTTGGAGTGAGAAAGAAAGGTGGAGCTTGTGTTTGACTATCATCACTATTCAGAAAGAAAAAAGGTCAAATTAGCAGCTGTAGAATTTATAGACTGTCATAGTTTGGGGGGATCAGGTTCAAATTAACAGAAGAAGAAAGGGGAAGAGACCTATCCAAACTGGGGATGAAATGAAGGCTATCATGAGAGTAAGATTTGTTCCTAGTCATTATTACAGGGAACTACATCAAAGACTCCAAAACTTAAAACAGGGGTCTAAGAGTGTTGAAGAGTATCATAAAGAAATGGAAATGACTATAATCAGGGAAGATGTTGTAGAAGACCAAGAGGCTATTATGGCTAGATTCTTGTGTAGGATGGATAGAGAAATTGTCGACACAGTTGAGCTACAACATTATATGGAGATTGAAGATATGGTTAGTGTTGCCACGAAAGTGGAGAAACAATTTAGTTACAAAAAATTAGCTAAATAGTCTCAATTTAATAATAGTGGTGGATTGCCTTGGAAATCAGGCTATAAGAAAAGCAGTGAAGAGAAGAATTCGTCAAAATTCAAAGATGATAGGTTTATGCCAAAATCTAAGGAAGACAAGTACACTATTAAAGAAAAGATCGGAATTTTTGAGAAGAACAAAGAAACTACTCTAATGGCCAGCAGTAGCAAAACTAAGTGTTTCAGATGTCAAGGGTATGGCCACATAGCTTCTCAATGTCTTGACAAGAGAGTTATGATCATAAAAGATGATGGGGTTATTGCAACAGATGGAGAGGAAACAGATCCGGAAATGCTACCGTTGGAATATGCAAGTGATGTAAAATATCTAGAGTATGGAGACTTACTAGTTGTAAGGAGAGCTTTAAATTTGCAGGCTAAGTATGATGCTCCAGAAGAATAATGAGAAAATATTTTTCATACTAGATGTAATGTAGGTGGGAAGGTATGCAGTCTAGTTATTGATGGAGGTAGCTATACTAATGTTGCTAGCACTTATTTTGTGGAAAAACTTGGATTGATGTTATTAAAACACTCGAAGCCATATAGGCTATAGTGGCTGAATGATTGTGGCGAGGTCAAAGTGACTAAGCAAATGGTTGTGCCATTTACTATTGACAAGTATTCTGATGAGGTTTTATGTGATATGATTCCGATGCAAGTAGGCCACATACTTTTGGGTCGACCTTGGGAGTATGACCGTAAGATCTTACGTAATGGTTATCTAAATACTTATTCTGTTTCTAAAGATAGAAGACTTGTCACCCTCAAGCCATTGTCTCCTAAAGAAGTATATGAAGATCAGTTGAAGCTTAGACAACAAGAGGAGTCAAAAAAAGCAAAGAGGGTTGAGCTGAACAAACACAATCGGGAAAAGGGAAAAATGATTAAGAGTGAGAATTTAAAAATTAAAGAGAGTGAGATGGGGAAAGGGAAGCACTGAGTGCAAGACAGATAAGAAAGTGAGCTTGTATGCAAGAGGGAGAGATTTTAGAGATGCTTATCATGAAAAAAAGTCACTTGTAATATTGATGTACAAGGAAACTTGTTTTAGTGCTACTGATCTTAATGATTCTTTGCCCTCTATTGCTAAATCCCTTTTGCAGGAATATAATGATATTTTTCTAAAGGAACTTCCAAAAGGTTTGCCACCCATTAGACGAATTAAGCATCAGATTGACTTGGTGTCTGGAATTTCACTACCTAATAGGCCAGCATATCGCAGTAACCCTGAAGAGACTAAGGAATCACAAAGACAAATGGAAGAGCTTATGGCTAAAGGCCATGTTAGGGAGAGTATGAGTCCATGTGCTATTCCTGTGATACTAGTGCCAAAGAAAGATGGAAGTTGGAGGATGTGTGTGGACTGCAAAGCAATTAACAAAATTATGATAAAGTATTGACATCCTATTCCTAGGTTAGATGACATGTTAGATCAACTGAATGGTGCTATGATTTTTACTAAAATTGATTTGATTGGGAGTTACCACCAAATTTGTATGTCCCAAGGTGAGGAATGAAAAACCGCATTTAAAACTCAACATGGACTGTATGAGTGGATGGTAATGCCATTTGGTTTGACAAATGCACCTAGCACTTTTATGAGATTGCTAAACCATGTACTTCGTGCATTCAATAATAAGTTTGTTGTTGCATACTTTGATGATATCTTGATACACAGTAGGAGTCTAGAAGAACACATGCATCATTGGAAATGTGTACTTGATGTCTTACGTGAACAAAAGTTGTATGCAAATGTTAAAAAATGCAGTTTTTGTATGGATAAGGTTAATTTTCTTGGTTTTATTGTTAGTGCTAAGGGCAATGAGGTTGATGAGAATAAAGTGAAAGCCATTAAAGAGTGGCCAACACCTAAATCTGTTTCAGAAGTATGGACCTTTCATGGTTTAGCCAGTTTTTATAGGCAATTTGTTCCACACTTTAGCACTATAGCTGCACCACTTACAAAGGTCATTGAGAAAAATGTTGCATTTATATGGGATCCTGAACATGAAAAGGCATTCATTCTACTGAAAGATAAATTATGTTCCACTTCTTTGCTTGCTTTGCCTAATTTTGATAAAACTTTTGAAACTGAATGTGATGCTTCTGGAGTAGGCATAGGTGCTATGTTAATGCAGGAGAAACATCCTTTGGAATATTTTAGTAAAAAGTTGAATGGAGCAACTCTAAACTATTCTACTTATGATAAAGAATTGTATGCTTTAGTAAGAACACTCGAAACATAGCAATATTACTTGTGGTCGAAGGAGTTTGTCATCCACACTAACTATGAGTCCTTGAAGCATCTTAAAGGACAAAGAAAGTTGAATAGGAGGCATGCAAGATAGGTTGAGTTTATTGAGACATTTCCATATGTCATTCAATATAAGCAAGGTAAAGAAAATGTGGTAGCTGATGCACTATCTTGCAGGTATGCTTTAATCTCTACTCTGAATAGTAAGTTGTTAGGATTTAAGTATATCAAGGATTTGTATGTTGTTGATATTGATTTTGGAAATGTGTATGATGCTTATGAAACTGCTGCATTCAATAAGTTTTATCGCCATGATGGGTTTTTGTTTAAGGAAAATAGACTTTGTGTGCCAGATGTTCTTTGTGTGAATTATTCGTTAGAGAGTCTCATAGCGGAGGTTTAATGGGTCATTTCAATGTACAGAAACATTGGACATGTTGCATGAGCATTTCTTTTGGCTGTATATGCATAGGGATGTAGATCGTATTTGTGCAAATTGTGTTCAGTGTAAACAAGCTAAATCTAAAGTTATGCCTTATGGATTATACACACCATTGCCTATACCTTCTGCACTTTAGGAACATATTTCTATGGACTTCATTTTTGGTTTGCCTATGTCTACACATGATAAAGATTCAATTTTTGTGGTCGACCGGTTTTCTAAGATGTCTCATTTCATTGCTTATCATAAAACTAACAATGCATCTCATATTGCAAATTTGTTCTTTAAGGAAGTTGTTCGAAGGAATTCCAAAAACCATAATTAGTGATAGAGATGTAAAAATTTTTAGTTCTTTTTGGAAAGTGTTGTAGGCAAAGTTAAGAACTAAATTGTTGTATTCGACTACTTGTCATCCACAAATGGATGGACAAACTGAGGTTGTCAATCGTACGCTTGGTATTTTGTTGCACGCTATGATTAGTAAAAATTTATGCACGTAGGAAGAATGCTTGAACCTTGTTGAATTTGCGTATAATAGAAATGTTCATTCTTTTATAGGTTTTTCACCATTTGAAACTGTTTATGATTTTAACCCACTAACTATTATGGGTTTCCTTCCTTTTCCTGTTAGTGAATTATCTAATGTAGATGGTGAAAAGAAAGCAGATTTGGTAAGGAAGATCTATGAACAAACCCATCGAAACATTGAGAAAAAGAATAAACAATATGCATCTACTGCTAATAAGGGAAGATAGTTTGTTTCATTTGAACCTGGAGATTGGATGTGGGTGCATATGCGTAAGGAAAGATTTCCTGATAAACGAAAGACAAAGCTACATCCAAGAGGCGATGGCCCATTTCAAGTTCTCGAAAAGATAAATGACAATGTCTATAAATTGGATCTCCAAGGTGAGCATAGTGGCATTAGCGCTTCATTTAATGTTTCTGATTTATCTCCTTTTACTTTTGCATATTCGAGGACAAATCCTTTCAAGAAGGGGAGGATGATGAGAGCTTAAGAGAGAGTCGAAAGACAAGTCAACTATCGGATGACCCATTGACCATTCCAAAAGGACTGATTACTTGTGCTAATGCTAAGAGGCTTTGAGAAGCTTTTGGTGGGCTTATATGTACCATGGTTGATGAAGAAAAGACCTTTGGAAATCAAGTTACAAACAATAACATCAAGGCAATAACACTATTCACGTGTTCTGACTTGGGCTGAAATTCTGACATTGATTTAGGTTGAATGAGTTTAACTGATCAACACAAAAGTTATAGATTTTTGTCTTAGCTTTCCAATGGTATAAGATTCGCCTTAATTGGAGGTCTGTAGCCTAAGATATTCTTTATTTACTAAACGATGTTCTGTTAGAAACTTGTTAAGAATTCTTAATTGACTTCTCATTTTTTCTAGTTAGACTTTTCATTTTTAGGCCCACTTTTTGAGACTTAAAAGGGTGGTTTTCTACACTCCCTATTTAGACTACATTGAGAATATTTTTAGGTCACTTTGCGAGGGATTCAATCCTGAAATTCTCTATAAACTAATTTTACGAACTTATCAAGTGATTAGTTGGATTGCTTGTGGCGTTCTTTCGATATCTTTGTGTGTTTTAGTTTCTGATTGCATTGTTAATCTTGGGTCAAGGCGTCCAAGGATCTTCCAACAACTTTAAATTCTTGGATTGGGGTTTTGATCTAATCGATCAAGGGGTTCCTAATCAAGTCGATTCTAGGAGATCCACGTCAAAATACTTTGCTTCTCCATGATGCTCTCTATGCACCCGGGGTACGATGTTGCCATGTGTCTCTTGTAACTTTAATAAATTCAGGATTCGTTTTTAGTTTTAGTCATTATAGATTGGATATATTATGTATAATGGAAATATTTTTGGATATGCTACATTGAAAATTGATTTTTTAATTATTGATTTGGATGTATGTTATGATAATTTATCTTCTGTTTATGTTTCATATTTTGATCCTAATTTTGAATATGTTAAATGGCATGCTAGACTTGGCCACATTAGCCAAGATAGATTGAGTAGGCTAGCTAAAGAATGTGTTTTAGACCGACTCACTAAGGTTAAGTTGCCTAAATGTGAGTTATGTTTAGCTGGTAAGGCAACCGCGAAACCTTTTGATAAGGCTTCAAGGATGTCTAAACCCTTAGAGCTTATTTACTTTGATATTTGCGGACCTATGAATGTTAAGGCACGCCATGAGGCTATCTATTTTCTCACTTTAATAAATTACTATTCTCGCTATGGGTATGTGTTTCTTTTAGCTCATCGTTATGAAGCGCTTGATGTATTCAAATATTTTGTGACTGAAGTTGAGACACAATTGGAAAGAAGAGTTAAAACTCTTCGGACTGATCTTGGTTGAGAATATCTGTCTGATATATTCAAAGAATTTTGTGAGAAAAAGGTATAATAAGACAACTAATGATTCCTCGAACTTCATAACAAAACAGTGTTGTGGAGTGTAGGAATCGAACATTACTTGACAAGGTCAGGTCAATGATGGTACACGCTCATCTTCTAATTAGTTTTTGGAGAGACGCGTTGCTCACGGTAACTTATATTCTTAGCTGTGTGCTAAGTAGAATTATACCCGCCACCCCATATGAGTTATGGAATGGAAGAAAGCCCTCCTTAGATCATTTGCACCCATGGGGTTCTACTAGTTATGTATATAACCCAACTCATAAATATGGGAAACTTGATCTAAGAGCCACTAAAATGGTGTTTTTAAGATACCCTAAACATTTTAAAGGGTATGTTATGTTTGGTAAGCATCCCAAAGGTAGCATGATGGAAGTTGCTTCCCGCAATGTGGAGTTTCTTGAGGATGAGTTCCCAAGCATATGTGAAATCAAAAAGGACCTAGATTTGTATGTGTTACAACATGATACTCTCGGTGAGGAGGAGAATTTAATTACTCGCTAAGTTACCAAGACTTTTCCTACCCAAGAGAACCAAATTGAGAATGAAATTCGTCTTCAATATCTAAACCAAGAACCTATGGAGACACATGTTCAAAATCTCACATCTCAAGGGTTTAGTGGGAGTGGTTCTCAACATGATCAAGACCCCACATCTCTAAGAGCTAGGGGAGAATTTTTCAATCAGGCAGACAAATGTAGGTCCTAGACGCCGAATAAGTGAGCGTGGAAGAATTCCTCGACGATATTTTCAAATCGAAGAGGAAATATTCCTTTGTACTCCTTTAGAAATCGAAGAACCAACCTCTTTTTTTAAGAGGTTGTTAATTCACCTAACCGCACAGAGTGAATGGATGCCATGAGGGATGAAATGGACTCAATGACACGAAATTAAGTTTGGGAACTAGTTGGTCTTCCGCTCCAACAAAAGTCAATTGGAAACAAGTGAGTTTTTAACATCAAAAGCCAGGCGGATGGAACGATCAACAAGTTCAAGGCCCGTTTGGTAGCGAAAGGCGTATAGACTATGAAGAGACATTTTCTCCTATGGTAAGATTTGCCTCTATTCGCTTACTTCTGGCTCTGGTTGCTCATTTGGACCTAGAGTTGTTTCAAATGGATGTAAAGACTGCTTTCCTCTATGGTAACCTTGAGGAAGAGATTTATATGAATCAACCTATTGGTTTTGTATCAAAAGGTCAAGAAGACAAAGTGTGT
>JANZLD010000005.1:55305174-55316228 GCA_026413575.1 Erythroxylum carthagenense | reverse complement strand
ACCTATTGGTTTTGTATCAAAAGGTCAAGAAGACAAAGTGTGTTGTCTTAAAAGATCCATATATGGTCTCAAACAGTTTTCCAGATCGTGCTATTTCAGATTCCATAAAGCCATTACTTCTTTTGGTTTAGTCATGGTTTTAGAAGACCATTGTGTGTATATCAGGAGAATAACAAGTGGAATTTTGTTTCTCACTTTGTATTTTGATGACATATTATTAGCCGACAACAATATGGAGATGCATAAAACTACTAAAGAGTAGTTTTCCTATATCTTTGATATGAAGGACATGGGTGAAGTTAGGTATGTCCTAAGTGTAGAAATAACTAGAAATCGTCCTAAGAAGCTTCTTGGTTTAAGTCAGGAAGCGTAAATTAATAAAATATTGGAATGTTTTCGAATGCCTTATTCCAAACCTATTGATACTCTGGTTGAAAAGGGTCTTACCTTAAGTCTTGATCAATACTCTAAAATAGATAAGAAAAAAGAAAAAAATGAGTAATGCTCCCTATACTAGTGTCGTAGGAAGCTTAATGTGTGTTATATTGTGTACTTGACATTTGCTTTATGGTTAGTTTGGTAAGTCGTTACCGAAGCAACCCAAGACCTGCTCATTGGCAAGCAATCAAAAGGTTTTTTTGCTACCTTCATGGTACTTTAGACCTAGTCCTTTGCTATCAAGGCAATGATTTAAGGTTAAGGGGATATTCGGATGCTGATTAGGGTGATGACCCGGATGAGTTTAAGTCAACCTTAAGATATGTCTTTGTTGGGCACCGTTCCCGAATGATTTCGGAGCCTAACATTCGAAACCATAATCACTGAACTCATTCCAATGAAGTCTCCTTAACCATCTTCGATTCCTCTTCTTGCTCTGATACCACAACTGTTGGGTCCTGCTTGATTCCGGAACCCAAACCTTGTAAAATCATGATACTGCGCGTATTATCCTATAGAGTTATTCCCATGAACCCTTATTAGACATCATCCTACAAAGGTGGCGTACCCACAACGGTCAAACATCAAAACAAACTTAACCTTCTTAACAAAGAAGTCAATTATGATCATACACAACTAAAACTACTTTAATCTATCATTTCATTACTAAAGTAAAAGAGTTTGGAAAAAAAAACTTTATTTACATATTAAAAGCCACACCATTGGCTTATTACAAAATACAAAAATAGCAAATTGAAGAATTTCCTTAGGCTCTTGATCACTTGATCTCTTAGCTATCACCTGAAGATGGGACAGAAAAGGGGTGAGCTTGACAGCTCGTGGGTAACAGTTTATAATAGAAAAATAAGCAAAACCTTTGAAACTATTTTACTTGTCATAGAAAATTTTCATAGAGTTCATAAAACATATGTTTCTTAACCAAAATCCACAAGTTGCAAAACATGAAAGCATCAAACTTGTTAACATAACATAAGCACATAAGCATATCAGAATGGTTTAGGAGGTCCATATACAGAACTTATTACATATTTCCCATAAGGGTCCTGTGTAGCCGTGAATAGAACGTACTAACGTAATCCCACATAATGGTTTTGCATAGCTATGAACTTATGGGAGTCCATGAAGGAGCTCCATACCACTAGCGGGCAGGTGGGAGAAGCCTTTAGTTGAAGTGCACTTGACAACAGAATGGACCAAACCAACCCACATAAAATGTATTTCATATCTTGTAAGCATATTTCCCAAATTGGCAATTTTTCAAAACTTGATTTTTCATAAACATAAGATATTTCGAAAACATGATTTCATAAATATGTTATCTTTTCAAAAATCACTTTCAAAGTATTTTCATAAATCATCACACAATTCATATAACAACGTATTGCAATTTCTCAAATCATTCAAAAGCAATAAATGCAATACTTATGATGCAATTTAATATCATTAAAACTTCTTTGATTTCAAAGAAAACATTTAGTGGCTTATTTAATCTATTATAAACATATACCCAGCTTGATTTCCTTGCTTATAGCCTTGCCCAAAAATGCCTCTTCTCTTATTCCTCTTGCCTCTCTTGATCCCTTTATACAATAACAAAAATCTCACTCAATAGGGTTTTTCATTGAAAATCCCTCAAATCACAATCACTAAAATTGATTTTAGCATACCTAAACCCAAGCATTTTTTAAACTCTATGAACTAAAATCCTTCCAAAAATCTAAAAGTTTTAAAAATGATCTTACCTTCATTCTTTACCAAATTAAGGGATCCTTAGCTCAAAAGGAAGCTCTTCTCTTCCTCTACTTGCTTTCCTTCTTGAACAACCTCAAAATCTCTCTTGAAGACTAACACAATTGAAACCCTAGCTTGTTTTCTGTTCTTTATCTCCTTCTCTTCTTCTCTTTGTATTTCTCTCTCTTCTTCATGACACTCTCTCTTTTTCTCTTCAATTTTCCTTCTTCTCTCTTCTTAACATGCAAGACAACACTTCTTCTTCCAATTATGCCCTTAATGATCGAGAAATATCCCATTTGTCCTTCCATTTATGCCTTATGTCTTTTATGCTTAAGTGTCTTCCCAAAAGTACCCTTGAACATTCTGACATAACACTTTCTTCTAGAAAAATATTCCCTATTGTTTTAAGTTTCTAATGCCACCAAAATCATTCAATTTGGTTCAGAACTTTAAAAGTATTGCTCCAAACATTTTCAGACTGTTCTTATATTGAAACAATACACTATACTTAGATTCCTCCCAGAAATTGAAAGTCTTAGAGACTGAATTAGATTTCCATTTCTTCATATCATTTGTAGCTCCATGTCTCTCATTTATCTTGAAACAAGAATCATCTTGTTCGGAGCTTTACCAATGAAGACATCATCAAAATACTGAAGTATGTTCAGTAGAACATCCCATTCATACTCTTCCAATCGATACCCTTACTTTGATTCAATCCATCTTTTTCAAATCAGTACCAAAAGCTATAAAATATATGTAGGGACAGAAAAATATGTTAAGAAACTATTGGTTCAATAATTAATTCATTTTGAGGTCGAAGAACAAAGTTATGACTGAAAGAATCAAACATGATTTTGCCCCCAATCATATTGAACTTGTCTCGGGATAAATGACATAATTATCTCTAAAGGTGTCAGATTAAGATCATCTTAGGACAATTTCAAAGAGTAATTTGAGTTATAAAACTTTCAAACAGACCTTGAGGTCACATTTTATCATCTGAGGGGTCAAAAATGAACCAGACAATAGGATCAAACAGACGAATTGAAAAAGTAGATGAATTGGAAAAATTGCTATAACTTTCACTACAAATATTATATTGAGGCATTATTTAGATGGGTTGAAAGAGTAATTCAATATATACAACGTTTATGAAGACCTCAAACACATATTCTATCTTATGAAGGGTCAAAAATGGAGCAGAAGATAGGTACATACGAAACCAAATAAAAAAGCAGACGAATTGAAAAAGCAGATGAATCAAGAAAATTACTATAAATTTTCCTAAAGATATCGTATCAGGGTGTTCATTGGATGGTTCAAGAGCTAACTTCAAGATCTACAACTTTCATGAAGACCTTAAAGATAGATTCTATCATCTGAAGAGTCAAAAATGAAGCAGATGATAGGTACAGATGAAACCAAATGAAAAAGCAAACGAATGGGAAAAAACAAACAAATCGGGAAAATTGCTATTAATTTCCCTACAGATATTGGATTAGGGTTTTCATTGTATGGTTCAAAATAAGACTTCAAAATCTACAACTTTTATGAAGACCTTGAAGGCAGATTCTATCGTCTGAAGGGTCAAAAATGGAGCAGACGATAGGATCAGATGAACCTAAAGAAAAAAGCAGACGAATGGGGAAAATTACCATAAATTTTAGTACAGATATTGGATTAGGGTGTTCTATGGATGGTTCAAAAGAGGGCTTCAAGAAATACAACTTTTATGAAGACCTTAAAGGCAGATTCTATCGTATGAAGGGTCAAAAATGGAGCAGACGATAGTATATAGAAGGAGAAGTTTTGGTCAACTACAGAAGAAGCAGAAGGTCAAATATAGACGATATGACATCATCACAGACGATATGATGTCATCATAGACGATACATTTTATAGATGATATGACATCATCACAGGCAATATGACATCATCATAGATGATATATTTTTATAGACGATATGATGTTATCATAGATGATATGATGTCATCATAGGTGATACTATCTATACTCCTAAATATCTCCACTTATAAAGACCATAACTTTCAACTACAATGTCCAAAATTCTCATGCTATATACCGTTAGAAGGATAAAAGCAAGACCTACAACGTTTTAGAAGACAACTTTGTTTAAATCTATCCAGATCAATCCAGAATTTTCCCTGAAGTCAGAATGTGAACTTTACATTCCTCCACCAATGTACTGCACCCAGTTCTCAACTTTATGACAAATTTTGAGTATGTTAAAGACAGAATTTAAATTCTATATCTTCATAAGAAATGTAGCCATATATTTCTATTTTAATTCAAATCAATAATAATCTGGTTTAAATAACTAGAGAAAAAGTTGTGACTAAAAGACTAAAGCATACTCCGTGAACATTTTCCAGATCAACCACCTATTTTGTTTCACAATCTTTCCTTAACACAACTCATACCAAGATCACCTTTTCTACTTCATTTACTCCTCATTCTCAACTCCATTTCAAATAAATATCATCCATATGAAAATATAGTCGATGATTAATCATGAACATTAGTAACAGAACACACACACACACACACACACACACACACACACACACACACACACACACATATATATATATCCTTCATCAACTTAGTACACAAATTTAACTTCATTTTTGCTTTTATTGTACTTTTAACTTTCACCTTAATTCTTCCCATTTCAAAATCTCTTTTCCACCAGAAACACCAAAGCAAAACATGGACCTATCCAAAATTTATCATTTACTACTTTAATCTTGTCTATCATTTCTAACTTAAAATTTTTATTCATTTGTTCTTTACTGATGACTAATCACCAAAATTTCTCATTTAGTAGTTCTAATCTTCTAAGAAAAGTTTGGGGTCCAATAGTCTTCACTTTTGGAGGGGAGCCATATCTTGGTGCAGTAAGAAGCAAGACTGCATTTTCAATAATGGAAATAAAATACATTGCTTGTTGTCTTGCCGCTCAGGAGGCAATATGATTGAGAAGTTTTTTTCAGGATCTTAATCTTACTCCTAGAGTTAATGATCCTGTTGAATTATTATGTGACAACATTGCAACCATACAGTTTGCTAAAGATCTGAAGCTTCATAGAAAATCTAAGCATATCAAAAGGCCTCATTTTGTAAGAGATGCCATAAAAAAAATAAGGAGATGACCATAAAGTATATACCTACTGACAAGATGGTAGTTAATCCCTTAACTAAACCTATTCCTCAAGATTTGTTTAAGACTCATGTGATGAGTTTAGGTTTGCGTAGGGTATAATTTTTTTAAAAGTTATATCTTGTTGTATAATGGACATGTTTTTAATTGTAACAACTTTTTATTTAATAAAAGTTTATTTCTCAAATATTCATTAGTACGTAATGACATGATAAGGCGCATTGTAAAGTCACCACACATCAGGCTTCTGAATAACCTTGTTATACAAGTAATCACCCTAACGTTTGAGTAGCGGGTAGGATGAGACTTCACAATATTAATATTGAGAGTATGTAATATTGTGTTATCTTCATACTTGTGTAGTATGCATGATAAGTTTTTATATTTGAATAGTCACCTTAGTAAGTCTAAGATGAGACTCTTATGAGTCGGATGTGAAAGATTCAGATTTCACATTGAAGCCTTAAAGTTAAATATCGAGTGTCAAGATTAGCATTAGGTATGTCAATCTAGTGGCTTGGATTAGTTTTTAAGTAAAGCTAGATTAATGATTTGTATGGCATAACAGAGTAACATGCCCAACTTAGTGGGAGCTATGCTATGACACACATTTCATACTATGTATGCTATATAATGACCTTCTTATGGAGTGACAATTAAATCCCTTTCTCTGTCACTATATGATCCCATAGACTTTAATGTCTAATCGAATGAAACCATTCGATTTAGAACTTGATATGAAGTCAAGGCTTGGTGTTGCTATTTTAATATGTTTTTCTAAGGGCTAAGTTTTATACAATCCAACAGAGCACATTAGGAAAGCAGTTAAGTTAAGATGGATTATTATGAGTGTCTAAGGAAGAATTTTTTCCTTCATCACCATATCAGCCCAAGCGATTATACTTGAAGTACAGTCATATGATATATTTATGAGCATAAAGGGACAATGTACGCGTTTGGCGATATTTTGGATGATTTGGGGTATCATGACTATGTGAAAGTGTTATGTTGGTTAGATAGTGACTTAATATAACACTACTAGTTCTTTAAGGGTTGCATGCCCCACTCTCATTATGACAAGTGAAATTTTAGAGAGAAGATGTAACTCGTAGCTTATGTGGCCGAGTGGGAGTTGTTGGCAGTTACACAACATGAACGACCACGTATATAACTGCCGTTGGTTATGTTTATTCTCATATAAAAGGAGAATTAAGGGAGTAGAAAAAATAATGTTGATTGCAATCACAGAGAAAAACTCTCTTCATTCTTTCTCATGTGAAACACACCATCAAGTCTTAGAGTTTGGGGTGTGGATTAACGGTGACTCTAGTAGCTAACTGTGAAACGTGGATTAGCAAACAGAGAATCAATCAATCGTTTCCACATTAAAGTCAGCCCTTATAAAAATTCTACACCTAGAAATTTGGTTATATCAAGTTGAGAACTACCTGACCTTCTATGACATGACCAAAGCAGCGAAGCTTTCTATGAAAAGGAATTGTATGACGGGTTCTGCCTAGATTTGGCAAACCCAATTAAGGCCTACGCTATAATTACAACCCATACTAATACCACATGTCATTTCCTAGTAAAAGAGGCTGCCCAACTACAACCCTAATCATCCATACCAACCTCCCAACACTCACAAACTAGATCTAGTATTAACACTCAAAATTTGGATCTAATAGCAAAACTCAATTTAAATGTCTCACCATGCTATTAAGTTTAAACTCAGATATCTAAAACAACAAAAAAAGATATTGATAAATAATAAAGTATTCATCTCATAATTAATAACTTTATCATCCATCAATCACCAAGCTTAAGTCTAAACATCTATTTTTTAGAAAAAGAAACAAAGAATCACTCTCTATATAAAGGCACTACATGGTTCAAATAATCATGCTCAACAACCACATCTCATTTTAATCTCTACTTACCTCATCATGCTGCCGCTTGTAAAACTAGTTATAACAGTGTACCATATATCAAAAAATAAAAGAATAATAAACAAAAGTAAAATTCTTATGCAACTATCACCATAAGCACAAATCCTTGCCACTTGTGTCTATTTGGCAAAATATAATCTCCATCAACCTATATGTAATACATATAACTAATAATGAAAGATGTTAATTCAATATAATAATGCTCCTAAAACACCCATATAATTCCTTATAGATTCCTAAGACAAACGTTGGATAACTTTTCTAGAAAAATTGTTTAGTACATCTCTTGGTCTAGTACACTCCAATTTGACACAAACTACTAATATGTAGACCAACAGGCTAGTATGCCCTATTATAGATTGCTTCTATGAGCTAACCAACAAAATGACATATGCCCTATTCTAGAATTAACTAACAAAATATGATACATACCACATTTCGACCTAAACTACTATGTTCGAAGCAATAAACTAGTTCATGCCACATTCTAGTGTTTCCATAATGTTTTAAGCAAAAAAATGACAAGTTTTTTAGTTTGGCATTGACTAATAGACCCTAGCAAGCCATCCTTAAGCACTAAACCATTATATTCACATGCGTATTCTAGGCATTATTATCAAAACCCTAATTGATACATACTATCTGCTACTTGTACAAACAAACAAGTAGGCCACTTCTTATTCTAGATTTTTTTAGATATCTACTACCTTCTCTAAAAACTCTTGTTGTGTGTGGTTCAGGTAAACAAATGTGCAATCTTAGAATTTCTTACAATATGTTTGTTGAACATGATATATTCTCTAATATAGCGAGTATTATGTATGGCTAATTTATACGAGTACAGTCTTTAAGTATTTCAAGAACATTAGTATTTTTTGACTAGAATTTTTCTAGTGAACACAATCTGGGACATGGACGTGGCCCAAGGCGTGCTCCTTTTTACAAATTAAAGGTTAATGCATAGGTGTGTTAACGTGGTTAAGATGTTTTCATAGAAGGCATATCTTAGGTTACGATCATGTTATAGACCATATTTAACTATGTAGAGAAATAAAAGGATCTATAATCTGGGACATGGGTGTGGTAGAGCCTATGTCATTTTTGGGAAAGAGACAATGTGATCCACAATTGTGGCCTAAGCTATGTTTGCAATAGACAACCTTAATTGGAAACACTTTTTGCTTGAATTTAAACTCTATGAGGACTCTAAGATGTGTTATTTTACGTTTGGTAAATTTTAAGTGATAATTATGGTAAATTTTAAGTGATAATTATGTTATATTTTAGCATGATTTTGAGAGTGTTTTATTTTGAATAACTCCTATAGGATTTGTTCTTGGCTAATATTTTTTTATTTATAAACCTAAATTCATGTAAATTGGAGTCAAGTTTTAGAAAACTTTTAGAGGGATATGGATCCAACATGAGGCACCAAAATGATACCCTATTAAAGTTGTGTTGTATGTTAACAAACATATGTCTAATACTAATCTATGATCCAAACCTATGCTAGCAATTGGTTTTCTCGGAAGGAAGAATATGGGTCTAATATAATTTTGTGTTTAATTCATCCTTATTATATTGTATGAACTTTTTAGGGTTTTAGCTTTGATTGGAAATAAAACCATATCATTAAATACATGAATTAAATTATCTTGCCACAAGAACCAAGCTGATTTGTACAAAAAAAAAGTGATTTTAATCACAATTTAAGTGAAGAAATCAAGATTTATGAGAATAAGTTCTTTTATTTTATGTTCTTTCTTGGTTATTGTTGGTTTTCTTTTATCTAAGTATCAAATAAATTAGAGTAGATCAAGATGAGGTAAACCATAAAACTATTGTTTGGATTAATTATTTAGTTTATTGAAAGATCCAAGTTGTGAATTAATCATGCTTACTTATTATGTTTGAACTAAAATATGATAACATTTTGATTCAATTTCAAATTTCATATAGGGATTGAGAAACCATATAAAAGTATACATAATGGTATGAATATCAAGAACTGCAAGAAAGTCTAGAGATAGTGTTTCCTTATATTGAATATATAATTTTATTTTTAGTGAATATTATTTTCAAATGAATAGTAAATTTAAGTGAATAGTGATTTTTGAGTCCCTAACTCTGAAATATCGAAAAATATTCAGAATAAATATTAGAGTTTAATAATATTAAAAAAAACAGGCATTACTATATAACTATTGAAGTACCATTATGGAGATAAGGATGAGTGATATAAATCATAAAAGTTTAAAAAAGATCTACGTATTTGTGAAAATATAATAACAAATAAAGGAATAAATAGGCATCACGGTAGATAATGCAACACTGAAATTGAAATTTGAATTGGTCATATGAGTTTGGAAAAAGATGTTTTATGATTGGAGTAAATATTATTCTAAAATTAATTTTTAAGTATTATGTCAATCAATTCAAGTAAATATTATTTACTTGAATTGATTGACATAATACTTAAAAATTAATTTTAGGGAACGAGATCTCTTAAGTCGTTACACTATCTTTCTTAAGTAATTTTTTGGTCTATAAATTATAGTGTAAGTATCTGTAGTTAAAATATTTATCTTTTTCCACCAATGTGTATTTATGATATGATTTTAAGTGCGTGTTCTACTTTATAACCGTCGTCTAAGGAACTATACCAATTGATTGACTATCAAAGGCGTAAGATTTTTTGTTTCAAATATTCTATTTTGACTCAAAATGACATCATTTTATATATAAATAGATATAAAATAACGTTATTTTGGGACCAGAATAGTTTTTTCACAATTTGATCGAATGAATGATCAAGTCAAAATAACTTAGAAATAAATGCAAAAGCAAAATTGAGATGATGGGATAGCACACCATTTTTCTTCTGAATGGATCACATTCATCAGGAATAAAATATATACTCAACTACTTGCTGGGTTAGAGAGGAGACTCTTTGTTAAAGTAATTATTTTGAAGTTGTAATTTAACTGATATGTACCATCAAAGTATTGGAGAAAAGATTCGACCATTCTGGATTAAAATGCTAATAACAGTAATACTAGTAAAAAAGGAGTTGGAAAATCATTTCAAAGCCACTTATTGGAGTTATAGGTTCAATATTATTCAAATGGACACCATGTGCATCCTTTGTAAATCAGTTAGAAATATTGAATTGGTTAAGTTATAGATTAATATCTTTTAAAAAAAAATTTGTAATTAATTATTGGTGATCATTCGTAACCAATTTTATGATAAATAATAAAATATAATATTTTAATCAAAAATTTATATGATAAAATTGGCCATAAATGACCATGATCCTATTTTTTAATTGAGAAACCAACATCCATTCATTCATACCACTATTCACAATAACAACAGATATTGTACACTAAGGCTGCACTGCCAAGGGAAGAACATAAACCAACGTTTTACAGACAAAAACAAATTAAATTGTTTAAGGACTAGATTTTAGTTATGTCAGCGCACCATATAGTGATCTTCCCTTATATGCCGCCAGGCCATATTCTACCATTGATTCACCTATCCAAGGCCCTGTCTCATCGTGGAATAAAAATAACCATCATAACCACCCCTTCCAATGCACTGTTCATTTCTTCAAAGGTCTCTATGTAACATCCCACCCCCTCCTAGAAGGGTAAAATAGGAAATTTGTCGTAGGATGGGATTGATAGGGAATAATTAGTACTGTTCATGCATAATAGGATTG
>JANZLD010000005.1:55282312-55293403 GCA_026413575.1 Erythroxylum carthagenense | reverse complement strand
ATACTGATTAAGGTTGGATGCCGCGGTATAACCCGCAAACACTCGCCGCAGTATAACCTGCAAACACCTACGGGTGGAGAATGGGATCCAACATTAAAAGGCGCCTTTTAATGTTGGACCCCACCCCCCACCCGTAGGTGTTTGCGGATTATACCGCAGCGGATGTTTGCGGATTATACCGCGGCATCCAACCTTAATCAGTAGTGTCCCTTCTGGCCTCAGGTGAGTTCTAGCCCTCGAACCCAAGACTTCAGGGTTTTGTTCCACTTTGCGGAGACACCTCTCACCATTGAGCCAATTGACTCAGGGCATACACAGACACGGCTGTCCTCCAGAGTTATCAAAGTACCCATGCCATACAGCAACTTTCTCCATTAAGGGCTTCGAATGGTCGGTACAATGACCAAAATAAATTTGAAAAAATGAATACTCTTTTCACACAACAGAATCTCACAGAAGTTCAACTGTCTTTAAGACATTCATCAATCATACAATTACGAAATCACTATAAAATGTCACTCTGTTTCCACAAAACAAAATTAATATAAGAAAAACAAAAACAAGACTAAAACACAAATTCTTCGACATGAAGCCTACCGTACGCTTCTTATGCAATCTTTAAGGACTCACAATAGAGTGGAAAATATTCAATACTACTTGGCTTTTGTGCCCCATACTAACGTATCTCAACCATGGTTTCTTTACAAAACAGCTGCGGACTCTTGAAACTTTGAATTAGGTGGTCTTGTTCTTCCTCACGAATCTGATTCCGTACAGATTAGGAGCAAAAACACGAATACGCCATGTGGTTTTGCTTCAAGATGTAGGGTGAAAAATGATCGGTGACAGGGGCTGAGGAACCTGGAATTTCAGCTGGGACAAGTATCTGGGTCTTACCAGATGCTATTCTCTTACCAGCAACATTGGCGTAGAATAAACCTGAGATGGCTGGTACAAAGACATCACTTTGAGAACAAAGGTAGAAATCAATAACCTTTTCAATCTCCGAATCTTCAGACTCCAGGAACTTTGACTTCTTATCTGCAGATATTATGCTTTCCTGCAATAAACAATTTGTCAGCTTCACGGTTATTAGGAAAACCGAAAGGTTTTCAACTAGACAAGTCAGCTAATGATGATGGCAGATTCATATAATCCCCTGGATTCTTCCATTAGAAAAATCATCTCAAGATCCATTTACTAATCACATATCAAACTTCATCAAAACATTACCAATAACCAGTTGAATAATAACCACAAGGAAGTGTTAAAAGAAATGATGCTTTACCTTTGTGTAAGTTTTGGGGAATATATCCTTCAGAACATCAAGGTTGTCATCCCATCTAGACTGAGTCACATAGACCGTGGTATCCTTGTCAAACCCAATCTTCCTCAAAAATATAGCAATCTCCTGTGCATTATAACAACTTTTTGCTCGACTTGCCCCAGTTTGGTGGCAGCCCTTCTTTTCTAGCATCTCAGCTCTCAAGTCAACAGCCACAAAACGACCATCAGACTTACGACTCAATGTTTTTAGCCGCTCAACCATTGAGGCAACCACTTCATTAACCTCTGGCTGCAACTCTAAAGCTCCATACATTGCCAGACATAAAACTGATTCGCTACCACTAGTTTGTATGGTCTTCCTCATATTTACCGAGGGGAAATAAGTAGCCAGTCTGATGTTACCCTTTGTTCTAAATATTGGTTCAATTTGTTCTACAATGTAATCTTCTGTTACTCGATTGGGGACCCTGACAACAGAAAAACTTCTAATTGATATGTCATCAGGGAGATCTTTAATTACTTTCACTGAACCATCCAGGCTTCTGACAAATTTCCCAACGTCGTATATTTCTTCAAACTTCCTGAAATTCTCAGTTATGTTAGTATCTACACAAAAACTTCATATCAAACTAATAGTTGATCCAAACTTGAATTAGACTATTTTAGGTTTCCTCGATCATTTATTTGTCAAGAGTATTACTAAAAAGTGCTTGTGCTGGCTAATTCAGGACTGCCAATATAGGTATGCACTATAAGCATGGTTAAATCTTGCTGGCAAGCCTTTGAGAGTAAATAAAACGTCAATAAATGAAATGTATTCCTCAGTCACAAAATGACGATATATCTAAATATTTCCGAAAAATAAGTTGTTGAATAATCATTCCATATATTTCTTTAAGCCAATGGAAAGATTTAGATGTTAGAAGTCACAACAAACTTGCACTTTTTTTTGTCTGATAGGAATGAAGTCAAGGAAGAGGCAAAAGACGCAATAAAAATTGCAGCAGTAGTATGATAAAAGCGAGAGGATGGATTCTTTGATGCAGAAGCAGAAAAGCAAGTATTGTAACCATAGAGAAACCAACTAATCCAAAAGACAAGAGAAGGAACATGGACACTGATGTTAGTCTTCAGAAATGTATTAACAAAGAAGATCAATTAGTAAATGCTAGTGAGAGCAGAGCATGTACCTCTCATCACCTGGCCTGGTTCCTCTTATGTCCGGGAGCACGAGAGTTGCCCCTAGATGTTGAGCTACGACCACTGCATCGGCAATCTACAGAATTCAGTCAACAGAAACTAGATTAGACAAGGAACAAGAAACAAGACTTTCCAATTAGGTAAGCATGGAAATGAATCAAAAGTGAACTAGTAATTAACCAAAAGCCTCTCAATGCAATACAAAGAACAAATAATAGCCATTAAAGTGAGAGAGTCAATTTAGACCGCTTGACAGCTATAGAGAAACTATGACATTTTCTAAAAGCAAGGCAAACTTCCAATCAATTACTGAAGCACATACGAACAAGAGCAGCATGATGTCAGTTCAGACATTATAGCTTGAGAGGAAGGCTAATTAATGTAGGACAAATAGACCATATGTTAAACTAGTAGGTAGAACTCACAAAACTTAAAGAATTTGGCTGCTTGAATTTCAAGTTTGATATGACTGAAATTTTAAGCTTTTAATGGCTAGAAACTCAGGCTAAAAGTATTGGAATTTTAGTGAGTAAAACAAGCAATAGAAGGTAAGGAATTAAGAATCAATCCTAAAGCTAAGAATCACACTTTCTAACTGAAAGCTCAAGTTTGTAGAAAAAATTTACTTTATTAAGGGACTGATTATACGTAAATATAAAAAAGTTCTTGGAACCCTTAATAGAAAAGAGATTCCCAACTAAAATATCCAAAATAGAATCGAATCATGCTCTAATAATTTTTTTTATTCTTAAATAAGTTTAAGTATAAAACAATATACCTATCACAGGGACGGATCTAAAATATTTTTTGAGTGGGGGCAAATTTTAATGGGAGCAATTTTTTTTAATGGGATAAAAACTTAAAATAATAAATTTTTTATATGAAATCTTTTGGAGGCAACGGGGGGAAGTGCCCCTACTTGCCCCCAATGTGGATCCGTCCCTGCTAACATATAATTACTCCATATCTAATAAGGAAAACTTAGCATGAAGTAAATTTCATTCCTCCTCATCACCTCAACTCCTACACTTCATTTCACCAAATTAAACAGACTGAGTGATTTGTCCTCTTGTAGTTACTTTATATTCTCCCAGAATATTTTAAAGTCTTCCTCAACATAGAATGTGACAAATACTGATCAAGTTTGGATTCAACTTCGTAAATTTAGATTATAAAACTCAAATGCTATCAAAAATTGATCCTCTTTTCCAATTGACAAGAAATTGTCAATATCCACTAGCTCTTGTAGCCAAAATTATTCATCAAGAACATCCTCTTTCTCCTATTGGAGAAGAGAATGCTTGGAATTTTCACAGCTGCAATCAAAGAATGTGTAACATCACATCTATGATACATAGTTAAGTCTACAACATTGAAAATAGGACTAGTTCCTATATCACTTGGTAATTCCAAAACATAAGCATTAACACTAATCTTTTTATAGGTCTTGTAAGGTCCATCACTTCTTGAATAAAGTTTCTTATATTTGTCTGTTAGAAAATGCTCTAGCCGAATCCTTACTATCATCATATCCCCTTCATTTCATTAGACCAAACAACAAGCTTGATCAATACATTCTTTATAAGTCAAGTTGTTGGTTGTTATCTTTTGTTATACCTCATCAAAGATATCTCTCTTAGTTGGGCAAAACCTTTAGCTTCCATACCAACTCTTATTGTTTGTGGTAAAGGAATCAAATCAATAGGCTTCCTTGGTTGAAATTCAAAAATTATCTCAAAAGAATTCTTACAAGTTGACCTATTTATAGAACTACTCTATGCAAATGTAAGAAGAATTAGGTCCCAATTATTCACAATATGCCCACCAAACATCTCAACAACTCACCGAAGCTTCTATTCACTACTCTTATTTGCTCATCGGATTGTGGATGAAAAGAACTTGAAAACTTAAGCTTAGTGTTCAATGCCTTTCATTGAGTTCTCCAAAAATAACTCTATAATTTTCACATTGCAATCAAAGATAATGGTTAAAGGCAATCTATGGAGACATACGAACTCTTTGAAGAAGAGTAGCAATGTGGTCCATAAGTCTTGAGACATGGAATGAAATAATTCATCTTAGAAAACCTATCATCCACCACAAAATAAAATCATAACCTCTTTAGAATTAGGCAATGCTAAGACAAAATCCATACTTACCTCCTACCATGGTTTACGCGATACAATTATGCATATAGTACAAATCCTTGCTTCTTTCCATTAGCTAACAACATACTTAATATTGTTGCATGAAATGAACTTAGGCATGTCCTTATTTAAAGAGGGCCTACAAAGAACAGTCTTTACTATTGACATGGTTTTATATCTTCCAAAGTGACCTGCTGCTCCTCCATGTAATTCCCAATATCATATTCCCTTATACTAATATTGGGTAAGCAAACTTGATTTTCTCTAATCATCATAGATCATAAAAGGGAAGTGGTTGTCCCTTGTCCAGCGCAATTTCTGAATAAATTATCCAAAAATCGCAATTTGAAATATATTTTCTTTTTAGGTGATCAAATTCCACAATTTTTATTGCCAAGGTATTAAGGAAATGGTTCTTTCTACTCAACATATTTGTTGTCTCAACTCTTGCCAATTTCACTTTATAAGACGTGCCTTGTGTTCAAGTTCTTTTAGAACTTGAAGTGTTTAAAAGATTCTTATCCAAATATAGAATAGACTCCTTACACAAGATACAATGATGCCAATACTATAGAGAATGTATTATAGGTCAAATATCGTTGTTTCCACACTTAAATTCTCATCGAAGTAAGCAATTAGGAGTCTTTCTTGGTTGAGTATATCTCTAGTTCCCAAATTAGACTCATCACAAGTAATTTGAACAATCTGAAAGTAAAACAGAAGATTCAATCATCCGTTTCTTGATTTCTTCAAAGGCTTTAGTTGTTATCTTTGCCCAAGTAAACCAACGCTTCATCACAAATCAGTTATAGGTACCATTATGGTACTAAAAATATAAAACAGGCTATCCTTGGATCCTATTAAATTTGGCCAATTTATTATGAATCCTTAAGAATTTCGCTAGGCCATGAAAACATTGTGTCTCATGCACATCCTTTTGGATAGGCCAATCAAGCATTGTCTTAATTCTCTCGAGATCCATCTCTACTCCACAAAAGGCCCAAAAATACAACACTTGGATGCATGAAGGAACACTTCTTTAAGTTGATATACAAACCTTTAATCTAGTACAAAAGGGATTCCTAACTAAAATATCCAAAATAGAAATCATTCTTAAATGAGGATTTTTTGTTCTTAAATAAGCTAAGTCCTAAATAAACTATAACAATATATTTTACATATTACTACTCCCTATCTAATAAGAAAAATAGCATAAACTAAATCTCAACCCTTGTTGCCTTTCTATCACCTCAATTCTCACTCTTCATTCCACCAAATCAAAGTTTGTTTCTGAATGACTTTCTCTCTTTTATTTCTTTTATAAACTTTATTCTCTTTTCATCACTATCATCAATACATCAAAGGGTCACAAATTTAAACATACGGACTACCAATGAAAGACAAATGCAATACAATTCTTTTTTCCAAAGTTGAAAGAAAAGACAATTATTACAAATGTTGATGGAGCACAAGTATGAAGTAGAGGAACAGAGCAGTAAAATACAAGAACGAAGGGGAATGAGGTAAGTCCATAGCAATTGAAAAGAGAGACTAGGAAAAAGTGAGGAACAGGTGAAGAATGGATGAGATGGGAGAAATATAGGAGAAATCTTGGGAAGGAGAGAAAGTCAAATATGTCTCAAACCAACACAATCCCTGTACATGTCAAGAATTTGAGTTGTATGGATCAGTTATATTAATTACATAAAGCATAACATAACCTATAAAGCTGATCATAAGTTTATAGTGAAAGGTCAAATGGAAAGGCAACTACATAGATTTAATAAATGATGGCATAATCATAATACAGCCAATGACATGCTTGTACAATGTCGTGTGAGCATCTCAAGATGAACACAAAGAACAGATCTAACATTAACAAACTTTAGAAATCAGTAAAGAACAAACCAGTTGCATGATGCAAGACCACCTAATAAGAAATTTGGCCAAATACACCTAGGCATAAACTATATATGTTTGTATGGTTTTTGGTCCTAAACTATTATAAATCCAGTTTCCATGTTAGAACATTATTATTGACTAACATATGTTTGAGTTTCTTGCTTCCTTTCATTTTTCCTTTTCCTAATTTTGTAATTCTTTATGCTGCTTTTCTGCTCCCTTCTCCTAAATAGTTGCTCCAGACTGTCCAATATCATTGCATTGTCTAGTGATTTTTCATGTTGAAAGAGTACTTAGACTAAGTAAAGAAAGATAACAGTACAGGAACTACTCCTCTAATAATTTCTGTATCAAGACCCAGAATGAAGCTCCTAGGTTAATAAGCTTATATTCAAACACACACAATTAAGTGGAAAAGATTACTCAAACATTATCCAACATTAGAAATTTTGCCAGCAAAAAGAACATAAAACAACCTACTGGTATACCAAAAGAATTGCAACAGGAAGTCAATACTGTTTCTGAGTAAGTCTTTGTTTATTTAGCAAGGAAGGCAATAAAAAAACAACTAAAAGCTCCGATGGATTATATGGTAGCTAAAAGTACCTGTGACACATGATACTCTGGGCCATTAGTTAACGAGAAAGTTACATACCCTTTTGATTTATCTACCTCATCTGTTGGCAAAGAAAAAATGACAGTAAGTACTGAATGAAAAGCATAAAGTGAAGCTGTAACGCTTGGTGCATCAGTGAGCATGCGAAATGGTACATCCTTGTGCAAAAAACGGAGTTAAATTACTAAGGTTTTGGTGATGTACTAACTAACCAGAATCGGATCTCGTCCAACATGGTTTTAGCTGCTCACCATCCACCACCCAAGGCCCATCACTTGTCTTAGAGAATGTAGCAAGCCCTTGCTTTGAGACCTTACCGCCATGAAACTCAAGGTCCCTTACTTCTTCTGGAAGTTTTTCCTTCATAAATTTAAAAATGCGAAAATATAAAACGGAAAGAATGGAATATAAAGAGGGGAAAAAAAGATGGGGGAAAGGAAATGATAGAACTGGAAGTGTAATATAATCAATAACTTTCTTAATGAGTTCCCTTATACTAACCAAAGAACACTTTTTCCAACTGGAGATGGCAAAACATGAGGACAAAACATGAAGTTTATATCTGGCTTTATCGTGCAAAAATAAAATAAGCAGTAACTAGGTCAGCCTAAACGATTGGAAAGAGTTCATTTATTTCGCTCTTGCTCAATCCACAAACTGAACCAGCGATCCTAATGTCTCATTCAGCTAAGACAGCAAATATAATATAGAGACTTATTAGAACAATATATTCTACTTAAAGATCTTAACCTATCACACAAGCAAATACATTATGACAACTAGATAAGACTACCTTCCTCTTTCAAAAGAAGAGAAATTAATAAAGCTACGGCCATTGAATAAAAGCAACTTTAGGGATCTTATCCGTAAGAAACCAATAATGCAGGCAATAGATAACACATAAGAATGTAATCTTTGAAGTTTTAAATTGGGGGATTAAAAAAAAGGTATAACAGAAACTGATGTTGAATTGTAAGAGGGACTTTCGAGATCTAAGCACTTAAAATGGAAAAGAATACCAAACAAGGAAACATACTTCACTGGGTTCAAGGTAATCTCTCTTGAGCATGTCCCCAAGCATCACGAACATAGTTACTGTTAATATCCCAGCAACCACTTGCCTCAAATCCACACCCATTTTGCCTGCTTTCTATCTTACAGCCTCAAGATTCCTCTCTATATCAATATAAGCAAATAAGTTAGGAACCCACCAAGAAGAAACAGCTCAAACGTCAATGAAGAGAGAGAAATAGCGGTTTCGCAAAGCAAAGTTTTGATCTTTGAGTGAGGCGTGACAGAAGGGGCCAGTGTTGAAAGCTTAGAGCTTTGCGAGGTAATAAATAGACTCAGAGAAATGTAGATGAAGTGGAAAGTTTAACAAAGACTGGGTTAGAGCAGACAACCTACCTCATTAGAGTTATGTATAAAACACACACTCTCACAAGCTCGCATTTGTTACATTTTTAACACCTAGGAGCCTCGACACAGTCCCTTCACCGACACTTGTGTCAGAAAATGATAGCCCAACCTAAATTCTCGCCACTGTTTTGCTACTTCATATCTTTGATATTCGCCTAAAAAATATATAAAAATACTTCGGAAAAGAATCTAGCGCCAAGGGTACCGGTTACCGTTGGTACGTCAATGGTTACGACTTACGAGTCTTCAGTATTATATTTATATGTCCATTTTCATAAAAATCAAACCAAGACTTTGTAACGTTTTTTAATCATCAGACTTGCCAACAACTCGCATCTAAATTTTATATTGTAAGTTGCCTGTAATCTTTACCAATACACTCTCCTCGACTTATGCTTATTTTAAAAAATTCAAGGAAAAACGAAACTATTTGAGTGTCACTGTATTAATAATTCCCATAATCAAATTTACTTATTCTTCTAAATTATAATAAGCGCAAACTTCGTTACCGCATTATTGTGGCGCAACAGGACGGGGATTGTCGTTGACTGGAAACTCTTTCCAAGGATGGAACCTACTAATCCACTTGTTAGCAGAAGATACCAACTTCGCATATTCCTAAAAAAAGTTTGTTATAACTAATTCCATACTTAATATAAATTAGTTCAGGAAATCTTTCAACATTTTAAAGTTATTGGAGATAGCTGAAAAAAAGAAAGAGACTTACAGAGATCTGAAACAGTTTCTTGAGACAAATTTTTGTTAAATTTTATATAATTGAGCCTAAATAAACTGAGCACATTCAAGCTTAAACGAGGTTTCATCCTAAAATCAATTGGTATTAAGAGGAGTAACTCATTAAACTTATATGCATGCTCAAGGTAATATTTTCTTTCGATATAAGACAAAGTCTTACTTATATTTCAACAATTTTCTTAACCTGATTTCATCATAACAAAGAATAAGACAAGTCGGGGGTGAGATTTGGATAAAGTTGCTATTTTGTATTAATCAGTCTAATTCTGTTAGTAAAACTAATAGCATTTGCAGTATTCCTCTACTTAAATAGCATCCAGTTTCAAGGATTTAGTAGCAGTTCTCGAAACTTACCATGGATCATTTTGTCTCAAATGAAAAAAAACACAAAACTTAAAAACCGGCCACTTTTGCCCGTCCTGAGCTCCATATTCCTGTTTCAGAAAGAGAAGGCATAACAAGACATTCAAACACATGCCTGACTCGTGAAATTTGCTCCTTGTAGCTATTCCACATCCTCAAGAAATGCTATCGAGAAAGAAAGTCGTACCCTTTTGGTTTGAGTAACTAATCTAGGAAATAAGTTGGGTTTCTTGGAAGATTAATTTGCCCACTCTTGTGTATCATAGACTCAGTTCTTTCTGTGTAGCAAAAATCTTAATATGGACCTACTTAAAGTGCTCAATCTTTGATATTGATGTTGCTAGATCTCTTAATGTTTTCCTTTCGAGTAAGTTAAACTAGTCTTTACTATATATATATATATATAACAGAGGAGTAATAATATAGTGAATCGATTCATTTTCTTTTTTTAAAAAAATTTAAGTTGGATAAATATAAATGTTCCCAGTCTGATTTTAGTGCACATGAAAATCATTTTAAATACATAAGATGACTGTTTATCCCTTCATTTAATGATACAGAAATCGCAATTCTATATTAGAATGAAAATATTGCAATTCTAATACGAATAATAATTTTTATTGAAAATTGTTGCATGTAGTTCGAATCCTAAAACTATGGGTCTGCCTAACGTGTTGTTTGGCTTAAATTTGTAATTTCATCAAATCGTTTATTTTAAATATTAATTAATATATATTTGTAATCTTTTTTAATTACACTTAAAAATTAGAGACAAATTCTTTGAATTCTTACAAAATAAAAGAAAGTGTTCTGTATTACACCAGGCTAAAAACTGTGTTAAAGTTCATTTTGACGCAGTTGATAAAACTATAATGTAATTACAAAATTGTAATTAATTTGCCTAAACATCTTAATTAAATTACCTAAATATTACATAATTAAACAGTGTAAAAGCCTAACAAAAATGTTAAATTTGTAAAACGTGATCAATTGCATATTTGAATTTATAAAAAATCAATTAACAACCCTAAGGTATTGAAATTTACGTGAATAAATCCAAAACAGTTATAAACTCCGTAGAAAATGTGATTTCAATATGTAAAATAGCCCAAGAATATTAATTAAACCCCAAAACTCTTTCAATCATATGAGTAATCCTAAATACACCTAATTTCCCTAAAACTATCCAATAAATCAAGAACAATTGAAATAAAGCATAAAGTGTTGTAAATAAAATACCCAAATATGAATAAACAAGCAAATGAAAGGAAATAAGTCAAAATGAACTTCTATTATTTCTCTATCTGTTTACAAAGTGAAATCACATGTCCTTATATAGGACTCTTGTACATGTACTACATTTAATGAGAGAATGGAAAAAGCCTAAGTAATAAAGTAAGT
>JANZLD010000005.1:55156334-55166874 GCA_026413575.1 Erythroxylum carthagenense | reverse complement strand
GAGAGATAAATACATCTCTTAGGAATTCATCACTTTAAGAATCACTTCATTCAGAGGTCAGATGAGGGAGTTATGACCGAAAGAATCTAACATGTTCATAACTTCAATCATACAGTAACGTGTCTTGGCGCGATTGTCATAAATTTTACCAAAAATGTCAGATTCATTTCGTTCTTAGACCATTTGAAAGTACACTTCTGGATCTACAACTTTTATGAAGACCATAAAGTTAGATTCTGCCTCTAAAATAGTCAAAAATTGCGATTTCATGAAGCTGTCCCGTGAGTGTCCGTTTAACGGACACTGTTGGGCCAAATTACACTTTCTCACCCGAGAAAGTCCGTTAAACGGACATCAAGCCCGTTAAATGGACATGGGTGATGCTTGGGTTCCTTTTTGACGCGTAAAGGTCCATTAAATAGACCTAAAGTCCGTTAAACGGACATGGGAGTTTCCAAAATCCCTCCAAACCCTCTCCAAAGCTTCCTACCTCCAATCTAACATCATATACACTTATAATCTTCACAAATTCACTTCTTCTAATGCAATCACACTCCTAAAACATTCATTTACCACTTTGGGTGCATCAAACTCCCAAAATTTAACTCAAATAAATCATCACAAACTCAAACTCTCATCATTCACCATGATTGTCATGTTTAAACTTCTTATGCAGCATCTTCACTTATAATGCTCATATCTTTTCACTCCGATATCCTAAATTTGCATACTTTATAGCGTCGGAAAGCTAAGAGGATCATCTATAACTTTTATTAAGACATCTTGGTCAAAATCATCATAGATTAATACAGAATTTCTTCTGAACTCAGAAAACACAATTTACCCTCATGAAGACTTAAAATTTATCCCAACTTCACTTCCTTAATTGCACATCATTCATAAAAATTTAACTACCAGTTTTCATAATTTCACATATTATATTCATAACTAATGGAATAGACATCGATTATACCGAATGGATACACTCATCCGTGTGCCGCGGCATGCGTCTGAGCACGTCGCGACGTGCGAGCCCCGTAAGCCTTCCGAAACTTGATTTCTCAACAATTTTAATCCAATCCTTCCCATTTTTCAAAACATAATTCATATAAACACTTAAACATCACTTATACATCATTTCCAACTCATTTTAAATCATTATCATTCACAAAGCATCAACATTCAACCCATCATCGGAAACCCTAAACCAAACATATACATAACCCATTCCAATCACTTTTAACACTTAACACATGAATCATTCAACAAATCAAGAGGAAAGAGGCTTAACTTACTTGATTTAGCTTTCAAAAACCTTAGACTCTTCAAGAATTCGTCAAAAATCCATTCTCTTCACCTCTTCTTTTTCTCCCACGACTTCTTCCTCTTTTCTTATTCAAAAACCCTAATTCCTTCTTTTTATACCCCTTCAAAATGTGAAAAGTCCATTTTGCCCCTTCCTTTAACCTTAAGCCTTATAATCTTAAGTATTTTGCCCAAATTGCCCTTATACAAATTCTTATAACTTCACTACTTCAATTCAGAAATTCATACTCTTAGGGACTGAATTGAGATTCAACTCTTTCAGAATCACTAACTTTCATGTCTATCAATTTTCAATTCAATCAATTCATTCACTTTGATTTTCATAAATCTCTCCAAATTTCAATGGCTCATACTAAGACAAAATTCCTAAATCAGGTCTTTAATTGGAGTGCCAATTAGACAGTCATTTTCAGTATCGGAAATCTCATCGGTACCCACTTTGCAATGTTATGCAGAATACATTTAAATCACTCCAATTTCATTTTTCAAACACAAAATTCACATTTTTCACTAAGACACATAAGCCAGGAATTGTCACAAGTGCATGTACGATCATGTGCATTTGCGAAAATTACTTTCCATATCAGTATAGAGGCCATTTTATGCATGTATGCCTAATTACGTGTACAAAAACACAACCTGATCCAAGTTTACTATTTTATCCTTCCCATCGACGATGAGATGTTACAATTGGTCTTGCATTATCAGACTTTGAAAGTGTTGAAACTCAGATGTGTGGTGAGTAATCATAGTTCTTATTTGAAATGGTTTTTGCCTTATTCTGTTCATTGTCTTGAACTGTTTGTTTATTCAAAGGGAAGAAATTTTGCATGGTTCACTTGGAAAAATTGCGTGCCAATCCTGATTAGATAAAAAATGTAGAGCAAATTCAGAACATTGTATATTCCTCCAGCGGTCTAGGGCCTTCTCCAAGCATGTGGACCAATTTATACAGATGTTCTCACTAGCTCAGTTTCATAATGTTGTCCCCTTTGTTTTGGCTCCATTGCTTCCTAATGAACTGCATGAGACCAACTTTTTGAGGTTCTTTCTTCTGCTTCTTTCAGTTATCTTTTGTTTGTTATGATTTTAGCAGTTGTTTATTTGGGTTTCTCTAGTGCAGGAGTAAGAATCTGTTTCATGAATGCACAAAAAATGAGTTTGATGAACTTTTAGCTAATATAGAAAAGGAGATGAGCATGGGAGATGCTGTCAAGTATTTAGGCTATGGATGCACAGATGATGCTGCACAGTGCAAAGAGATTCTGTCTCTTTTTTAGCTTTTGAATGAGATTACAATCTCTAAGATACTTGGAGCAATTCCCCGCAATCATACTAGTCTTGAGGACAATAATGGAAGTTTTTCTTCATTAGCTTTGGCTCTTGGTTCTAGCATTTCAATGGATCAATCATCGTTAAGCTCCTGGAATGTTGAGGTCCTAATAAAAACTATCAAACGACTTGTGAGTATTCGACACTTTTATCTTTTTTTTGTGTACTATCTGTGATTGTGGAATTCTTGCGGCCTGAAGATTGTGTGCTTCTACTTGTTTATAGGCTCCTTCTACCGACTGGGCTCAATTATTGAAAATTTAGATCATGATGGATTTTACATCCCTAGTGAAGATGCGTTTTGCTTCATGTCTGTATACAGATATGCCTGATAGGTATAAACTCTTAAGCTTCAGTATTACATTCTCAAACATGTTTCCATTATGCTTCTGTATTAAATACGTTACCGTCCTTATTTGTTTTTGAATTTTAGGGTTCATTTTTTTAAGGACCCATTCCCGCTCCATACTGTCTGTGAGTCTGTGTGTAAGAATATTAAGGGCCAATTATCCTTTCTTAAGTATGTTGTATCAGCTCCACCTGAAGTGTTTGCTTTTGCAAATTCTAGAAGACAACTGGTATGCGCACCTTTATTTGCTCGACCATCTTAATCTTATTGTGAATGTTATGATGCGCATATAATTAGCTGGTTCCTACAGTGATTGTTTCCGAACTTTTGTGTCCTTTTCAATTTTGTTGGTTGGTAAATTCATGATCCTATTTCCTTTTCAGGTGACAATTAGATTAATTCTTCCCCATTTGAAGACCTTTTCCTTGATAGTGTCTCACATAGCTAGAATTGAGCTTCTTATTTTGATATATTCAGAGTTATAAAGGATCACTGTTACTAAATTTCAGCTTTTCTTTCAGGCATATATTGATGCACTTCATGGGCATAAGCTTCAAGCAGGACATCTGTATAATGCCTGGATGTGCCTCGACCTTTTAGATGTGCTTTGTCACCTGGCTAAGAGGGGTTATGCTAATTCTATGCATTCCATGTTGGACTATCCTCTTAGACATTGTCCACGTATCTTGCTTCTTGGAACATCTCATGTCAATGTACTTGTTGATTTCTTTTATGATTGGGGAATTCTTTAATTGTTTTTTTATGCTATATGACTTTTGGGTGATAAACTTTGCTCTTTACTTTGCAGACTGCATATAATCTTCAAAATGAAGTGTGTTCAATAGTTTTCCCTTCATTAATCCATAATACTACTAGAAGCAACATGATCCTTTACCTCTGGCATGTGAATCCTGATCTGGTTTTGCATGGATTTGTTGACATATACAGCGTCAATCAAGACAGCTCGATCAAAATACTGAACGTATGCCATGAATTAAAGGCAAATTATTGGGCATCCATTTATGGACTATATTTTATTGCTTTATAGTTGATATAAAAATGTTGAAATTCCAATTTTTAACAGTCCCTTCTTCACGACTTGAAGCATTTGCTGTATTAATTGATTTTGTGTATTCAGACTTATAATTGGATTCTGTGGTGATTATATCCTACATACTTTTCTAGGTTTGATCTTTTGCATATTTTTGGGATCTTGCATATTTTTGTGATCTTGTAGTTATTCTGTTTGATTTATTTTGATTCAAGCAAAGTAAAAATTCTATTTTTCCTAAAGTAAAAATTCTTTTTTGCTTTAATTCCTTTTTTCCTATTATTACATGTCAACAATATTATTCTTAATACAAAACATGAACTTTGCAACATTTATGTTAACTTTAGTAATTTGTTTTGTAGCTACGCGACTTTGGATGTGAGAGAGACACTATGAGTTAGGACTACTTTTTTTTCCCTAGAAGATATTGACATCTGATTTTCATTTTAGAACTTGTTCGTACATTTAAATATATATATAGAGGATTTTGACACAGGGGATTAAGTCATGTTCATAGAATTATTTTTTCGTAGAGTATTTAGATAAATTGGTTTATATTTTCTTTTGATTTTGTGTTTATAATTTATGGTTTCAATGAATACCATCATGTATATATAATTAGAGGTATTGAAGTGTTAAAATAGGAACTACTTCAAATTTTTTGTTAATAACCAATTGAAAAAATTTTCTCCAACCACGTATTTATTTGGTTTCTATTGTATAAATTTTAACGACCATTTTGAATTATTTTTGCAATCAAATTTGGTTACTGGCAGGTATACATTAGGAATCATCCAAATTATTTTTGCGACCAAGTATTGGTGGCTAGCACATACACTCTAGTGATCAATAATTAATTTTTTGTTGCTAAATTATAGTGAATATAATACAATTTATGACATTATTAAAACTATAGCAACAAATTATTTTGTTGCTAAAAGTAAATTTTTAGCAACAACATCATGTCATCACAAATTTTTAGTAACAGCATCGTATCGTCACAACATAGTTATTAAAAGAAATTTAGTACACCATTTATTGCGACCAGATAAAAATAACTGCAACCAATGACTTGATTGCTATAAGATTATTTTCTACCAACAAAAATAATTTGGTCGCAGTATGAATAGCTATAGTAACCATTGACTTGGTTGCTATAAGATTATTTTTTTGTAACAAAAATAATTTGGTCACAGTATGCATAATTATAGCAACCATTCTAACATTACAACAACCATGAAATTTTACATTAGCAAGTATAAATTTGGTTGCTAACAATTTTACCTTTAGTGACCAATTTCAAATGGTTGTTAATAATGCATTTTTAACGACCAACGTAATAACAACCCTATAACTCGTCACTGAACACTTTTAGTAACAACCCTATAGTGACCACCTGTGACCAACCCAATTTTGGTTACTATAAGTTTTAACGACCATTTTTTTATTTTCAGCAACTATTAATAATAGTTGCTGAAACTAATTTTTCTTGTAATGTTCATAGTTGTTTTTTTGGTTGATAATGTAATCTCCACTACATTATTATTATTATTATTATTATTATTTACTTTTATTATCATTAATCTCCTTCTTCAATTGCTTCTTATTAATAATAATAGAGAGAGATTATTTTTACCTATTTCGCAAATGTAATATCTTTAGCTATTCTTCAAAGTTTATGAGTAACTAAACTCGATTAGTTATTTTATATATGTTATTTTCTAACCAAATAAAAGAATAATTATTTATTAAAAACACATTTATAATAAAATAGTTATTCCACTTAAGCAAACATGCAATAACACTTGAATCGAGGAGAATGAATGGTAAAACTTCAAGAGATAATACTTCTTTTCAATTAATAATGATCTGGATAAAAGTTAGTAAACTTAATGCCTGTGGTCGTATACTGAAGAGGTTCTGGCATAAGATTTATTTATTAAATTGTTAGCTATAAAATCTCAAATATATGTTAACTAAATCCTCTAAGAACTCGGATAATTACTAAAAAAATTATGTTAAATTTGTTCTAAGCATTTTTATAAAAGCCACTCACAAGAAAGACAAGGGAAATAATGAAAGTAGATGTTATCGAAGGACACAAGAAGCAGACCCTTCAAGACAAAAGTACCAAAATCCGAATCTTCTCTACTTTTTCCTGATAAGGTAACAAATTTTGCAATTTCAGGGGCATTTGGGTCCTCCCCGTTTGGTCTTCCAATTATTATAGCAAGGGCAGGACTGCTTGTTTCCATAAGTTCCAGCGGGGACACACAAGCACTTGGCACAGCACTTTTGACAGAAGAACAAGCATGGCTTCTTAAAAGCTGTCTTGGAGCATCTGTTTAAGCACCTCGGGTTACACTCTGCAACTCAAAAAATGTTAATTAACTGTACTTCACATTAAATTTCACTTTCAGTAATCCATATCATATGTACAAATATACGAAGCAATACTCATTTTCACCCAGTCCTTTTACTTACATACATTCTGATGATATATAATTGGTTCATGAGTTAGGGGATAACAAAAACTAATTAGAAAATACCATAGACGCACTTTCTATATTAATTACCTTGAGGTCGAAGGCTACCTTGAGTGGTCCCATGCTGAAAGTCCACGAACGCAAAAATTAGTTAATGTAATGTTCAGAGAATTACCCTATACGACTTTTATCAAACTTAACGACTGAGAGAGATCAGTTCGATACAAATTTCAATCTCACCGTCGAAAGATCACCGTTCGGCTGCGGGAACGGCTGCGGCGTCGGAGCGTCAGTGATGGTAGCCTTGCAGACCTATATATATACACACATATGTAAAATAAGTGGTTGCGTGACTCGATTTCTCAAGTGTTAGTGGGGTTCGTAATTCAATAATAACTTACAAAACTGATTGATTTCATCAAGAAAAACAAACAGTGTTATTGTTCCATGTACATTGTGGCCCTTCAGCACTACGAGGTCATTTCGACGTCTTCATAAATTATTACAGTTTACAATATTTTGACAACATATTCATGTCTACTTTGGTGCATGCAGTCAATGTTGGCCATGTATATAGTCAGGTCCGAGACTACAAAGCTAACGATGTCACTCTGAAATTGGAGAAGCATTTGAACTTTGGAAATTGGAACCACACAGGAACTCAAGATCACCGTCAATTACGGTCTAGCAATTTCACATATCAATCATCAGAGGAAATGGTTTAACATTTTGAAATGAATTGACAAACAATAAGAATTTCCTTTGTTCAAAGTTCAAACTGATCTATATCTACAGGACTCGAGAAACTTGAAAGAAAATGCAAATGCTTCTACGGTGGCTTTTTGGCGTCAAACGGTTAACGTGATATATATCTTAAGAGAAACAGAAAAAACTTACATGGTTCTCAATCGCTATAAAAAGCATCAGGATAAGAGTAAGCGTCGCAGTGCTCGTTTTTCTCCCCATCTTCTTGTACTAGAAGAAAAGAAAGCTCCGAAAGACGCTTTTAGCCTGAAAATGCTTCTTCAGACTTACAAACAGAGTGAGAGAGGTTGAAGAGAGAGAGAGAGAGATAAATTATAGCTGAGGATGTTGTCACGGTGTCAAATGCATTATTTATAGGAAGATAAATGACTATCAATCATATTGATCAGTAAACATATCCCAGCTTTGTGAATGAAGATAAGACTGATGTTGGCATTTGACTTGTATTTTATTGCACTCTGCTTCCCCAATTGCTGCTGCGTTTCTGATTTTTTCTTTCAATTGTTGCGATCGACTTTCTTTTGTAATTAGATTTGATAATGATAATATATAATGCAAATAATATAAATATATTAGATACTAATTAATTACTTTAATTAGGTTTTTTTAATTTAAGTTTAGGTTTTTCTTTAATTAAGTTCTTTTTTATTTAATTTTCCTTTTCTCAAAAAGTAATAATAATTCATTGATGGATATGCACGTGCATCCTTTTAAGGGTCAAAAGATCTATAGTTACATAATATGAAAAGTTTAGGTTCCTAGTTACAAGCTAAAAATAAAGTTGTTAATCTACCAACCAACTTTTCTTCATGTTTATAGAAAGTTTTTAGCTAGTCTTCCAGCTACCAAGGATAATCTACACTGGAGGAAGACTTTTTGGTATAATAGTTTGTTACACCTAGCCTCCCGTGTGAAAATTATGTGGCTCCTTTCTTGTCATATATTATACACCATAGAGTCAATTTGATCTTCACTGCCTTATAATATGCCTTACTGTTTATTATCAGGTTTTCAATCCAAGCAATTAGGTCATTCCAGGAGGATACTAATTTCCTTGTGTTCAGTGCTCTTTACATCGCCTTCCAAATGTTTAATGTATAACTGCAGTTAACCATAATATGGTCCAAAGTTTCCAAATTAGGTTGCATAGTTCACACTCCAATGATGTAATTGGAAACTTGATTTTATCCTTAGTTAAGAGTCCCCCAACTAGCCCCAACCATAAGATGAATGCATGTGAAGGATTGATGTCATTGTCTTAAACTAGAGTCCTCTATCTTACCCTATTGTTAGGTTCCTTTTGGAGAAAGGCTCTATAAACTTTTAAGCTGAAGATCTTTGATCCCTCACTAATCTACTGAATTTCAACCTATTTTGTTTGCCGGTAGGTAGGCAAGTTATCCATTATGATTTCTATACTCCTATTGCTATGATATGGCCACCATGATTGGTTGTTTATGATAAACTTGTTGATATTTATACTAGGGTTTAAAACCAACTTCATATACTAAATATCCTCCACTTTGTATAAGGGTTCTCTCTTATGCCAATTGTCAAACCAAAATAGTGTGTTTTCACAATTCCTACCTTGTAGAAAACTAGTTTCTGCATCCAGTGTCTAATCTCTGGTATTTATTTCAGATTCCATGACATATCCTGCTTGATCTTTAGGCTCCATAGGCCATTCTATTTGATGAATACATTGTGTATCCTTTTTACCCATAGTTCATCTTTCTTATAACATAACCACCACAAATTTCTAGCCAAGCTAACCCTATTAAGTAATCTTGCCGAATAGATCTCCAGATCACCATAATTCTTTGGTTTGCATATTTTACTTTAGCTAACTTTTTACTTGCTAACGCTTGAACCCAATCCATCCTATAGGAATTCTTTTAACTTTCTACCGATTTCCTTCAGTACATTATTAGGAGTGACAGGTCACTCAAAATTGTTTGAACTAGTTGCAACCTGAAAAGCTTAGGTGGTTATTGCACTGAGTCCATCAAAGTTCTATAGTCTGAATCAATGATTTTTCTTTGAGAGATTGGCAAAAAGATCCATAATAGGAAAGTTATCTTGTTTTATCCCTATTTCAAAAGCTTTTGAAGTAACTTCTATTTTAGAATTTGTTGATAGGTAAAAGCAACTCTTGTCAGGGTTGATTCTCAATCTTGACATGGCTTTGAACTCTTCTATGGATTGCATAAGAAGGTTGATAGATTGCTCTTTAGCCCTAAAAATAATAACAAGTCATCCACAGAAGCTAGGTTTTTTAATTAGTCTAAAACTTTTTTTATAAATAGGTCTATCCCCTTTATAGTAACATACATAATAAATATATGAAACAATTGATTCTATATTAGTTTCTACTATAATTATGCTCCTAGAAAATTATCTTCCACCCTCTTTTTTAGTGGGTTCTCGTTTCTCTTCCCAAAGTTCTCTCACGTCTCATTTTATTAAAATCCTTTGTTATATTATTTCAGTGATTTCTATTTGTTTTGTTCTATTATACTCTATCTAGTTTTTTTCATAAAAATTAAACATATTATGATAAATTTTAAATTCCTTACAACTAATTAATGGAGGGCATTTTTTGTGATGTGGTTAGTGAAACTAAAAGAGCAGTGATTAAACCAAGTTTACATGCTTTACAAGAGAGAAGATTGGATCTATGATGTTTTCTTCCATCATTGAAATAGTGTGTCAATTCTGAATGAAAGTGATAGAACCTTGATATGTTCTCTTTCTTGTCATCATTCTCTTTGCGTCATTGTCATAACATTTTACATATTGTAAAGTTGGAGACTTAGAGAAATCAATATTTAGATGATAGAGAATTAGGAAACAAATGTGTTACTTAAGAGTGTATGAAATTGAAGCCTCTTAAAGTTGAGATGACTTCAATTTATAATCGAAAAAGATCCACAAAATATGCAATGATTACACACCCATCTTTTGGAAATGAAGAAGCTTAATTCTTTTGGGTGTTTAATTGGCAAAATTGGTCTCATGTAAGTATACGATGATGATTTAAAGCAGAACAATAAGTTACATGAGAAAGTGAAAGAAGAAATTAAAAGCCTTAAGGACGAGAAGTCTCTGAAGTGGAAGATATGTTGAAGAGCTTTGAAAGAATGGACAAGGAGGTTGGAGCATGGAGCTATAGAGATAATATCTTGAATTATATATGTAAGAAGTGAATTCAATAGAGTATTTGGATGATTT
>JANZLD010000005.1:55001072-55012588 GCA_026413575.1 Erythroxylum carthagenense | reverse complement strand
TTTCATCTATAACATAATACTTAAACAAAACACTCATTCAATTTCATTTACTATTTCTAAATTCCAATTAAAGATCGAGGTCCAACATCTATAGGGAAAGTTATAACAATTTTCCTACTTCTATCTTTTTTCATTCTTCTACTTTTTCCTTTGGCTTCATCTAATCCTATTGTCTGGTCCATTTTGACCTTAAGATGATAAAATATGACCTCAATGCCTTCTTCAAAGTTGTATATCTCAAAGTTCTTTTTGAAATTGTCCTAAGATAATCTTAATCCAACATCTCTAGTGAAAGTGATGCCATTTATACCGAGACAAGTTTGATATGATTGAGGACCAAATCTTGTTTGATTCTTTCGGCCACAATTTTGATATCCGACCTACAAATGAAGTCATTCTTGAACCCTTAGATTCCTAACACTTTTATTTTTACATCTATATGAAAGGTTATATATTTTGGTATTGATGTGAAAAAGATGTATTAAATCAATTAAGGGTATTGATTGGAAGAGTAGAAATTGGATATTTTACTGAACATGCTTTAGTATTTTGATGATTTCTGGAATAGTAGAGCTCTTAATAAGCTGATTCTTCTTTCAAGATAAACTAGAGTTGAAATCTAATTCAATTTCTAATAGGTTTAAATTTCATATAGAAGTTGTGCATAGTATGCTGATTTGGATAAGAGCAGTCAAAAAATGGTTAAAGTATATCTTTCGAATCACTGAACTAAGTGGATTGATTTTGGTTTCATTGGAAACTTAAGACAAGGGAGAACACTTTTCTAGAAGAAAGAGTTATGTCAGAATATTCAAGGGTGCTTTTAACAAGACACTTAAGTATAGAAGACATAAGGCATAAATGGAAGGGAAAATGGGACATTTCTCAATCATTAAGGGCATCATTAGAAGAAGAAGTGTTGTCTTGCTTATAAATGAAGAAGAAAAACGTGAATGGAAGATAAGCAGAAGAGAAGAACAAAAATTTAAGAGAAAAGAGAGAAAATTCCATGAAAAAGAGAGAGAAATACAAAAAGAAGAAGAGAATGAGAGAAATAATAGAAAACAAGCTAGGGTTTCAATTATGTTAACCTTCAAGAGAGATTTTGGAGTTGTTCAAGAAAGGAAAAAGGAAGAGGAAGAGAAGATCTTACCTTTGAGCTAAAGATCCATTCATTTGGTGAAGAATGAAGGGATCAAAAGAGGCAAGAGGAATAAGAGAAGAGACTTTTTGAGCAAGTCCATAATCAAGAAAATCAAGGTGGGTACATGTTTATAATATAGTAAATAAGCCACTACTATTTTTCTTTAAAGCAAAGAAGTTTACTAATTTCAATTGCATCATAAGTGTTGCATCTTTTTTTTTTTTGCATGATTTGTGAAATCTGCTATATGTTTGCTACATGAACTGTGTAATGATTTATAAAGAGATTTTTTAAGTGATTTCTGAAAAGAATAGCAAGTTTATGCAATCAAGTTTTGAAAGCGCATATGAAATATTATATATGCTTATAAAACTCAAGTTTTCAAGAAGTATCATTTTGGGCAACACAAGTTTGTAAGTCATGATATATGTGTTATGTGCGTTTGTGGTGATCCCTCAAGAAATGTCATGTGCACGTTGACCCAAGTTTAAGGCTTCTTTCGCCTGCCCACTAGTGACATGGAGCTCCTTCACGAACTCCCATAAGTTCACAGCTACGTAAGACAATTTCGTAGGATTGCATTAGTACGTTCTGTTCACAACTACACAGGACTCTTATGGGAAATGTGTAGTACGTTCTATTTTGAATCCACCTAAACCATTCTGATGTGCTTATGATCTGTTGACAAGTTTGATGCATACATGATTTAAAATTGTTTGATAAATTGAGAATTTTGAGGAATAAGTGTTTGATGATATTTTGCATATGAAATTACTTTGGTTTCAAAAATGTAAAATGAAAATCAGTTTTTGAAAAGAGTTTTTACTTATCTTTCTATTATAAACTGTTACCCACGAGCTGTCAAGCTCACCCCCATTCTCCTCCCCATGTCTAGGTGATGAGCAAAAGATGGAGTAAAAGAGAGTCAAGACCTAACCTCAATTATGCACATTTTTGTATTTTTAAGCTAGATTTTGTAACTGTGAGGGTTTAGTCGCATTTCAAGGATTATTAGTTCTTGTAATTTTTGTATATGGAGATTTGAGACATTGATGTATTATGGCTTGAAAGGCCATTAAAGCCTGGTAATAATTTTGTTTTGATGTTCGATTGTCGTGGGCACGCCACCCTTATGGGATGATGCCTAATAAGGATTTTTTTTAAATAACCCTATAGGTTTACGCTCACGCTTCATGATTTTACAAGAGTTGGGTTCCAAATAATCGATGCCTAACATCATAAACATGTTATCTCTTCAAAAAAATCACTTTCAAAGTCTTCACGTAAATCATCACACAATTCATATAACAACATATTGCAATTTCTCAAATCATTCAAAAGCAATAAATGCAACACTAATGATGCAATTGAAATCATTAAAGTTATTGATTCAAAGAAAACATTAGTAGCTTATTTACTCTATTACAAACATGTACCCACCTTGATTTCCTTACTCAAAGACTTGCTCAAAATGCCTCTTCTATTACTCCTCTTGCCTTTCTTGATTCTCTTATATGCTAACAAAAATCCCACTCAATAGGGTTTTTAATTGAAAAATCCCACAAAGCATAATCTCTAAAATTGGTTCTAGAATTCTTAAACTCATGCATTTTCTAAACTCCATGAACTAATATCCTTCTAAAAATCCAAAATATTCAAAATGATCTTACCTTGATTCTTCCCCAAATGAAGAGATCTTTGGCTCAAATGGAAGCTCTTCTCTTCATCTACCTTTTTCCCTTCTTAAACAACCTCAAACTCTCTTTTAAAAAACAAGATATGATGAAACCTTAACTATCTTTCCTTCTTTTCTCTCCTCTCCCCCGAAACTCTCTTCTTTCTCTCTTCTATTTTTGTTCTCTTCTTTCTCTCTTCTATGTTTGTTCTTCTCTCTTAATTCACGTTTTTCCCTTCTTAAAAGAAAAAGACAACATTTCATCTTCCATTTCTACCCTTAATGTGTGTGCAAAGTCCATTTTGCCCTTCCTTATAAGCCTTATATCTTTTATGCTTAAGTGTCTTGCCAAAAATACCCTTGAACATTCTTATAACCTTAACACTTTAATTCCATTAACCCATGCAATAAATCCTACTAACTTTGATATAATTAAACAAATAAATTCCAAAACTAATCTATCATGTCCTCATAATTTATTAAATTATATGTAGAAAAAGAAAGGCAAAATAATTTATCACCAAATTTGACATTGGAAAGAATACATCAGTTTCATTTTTAAGAAGAAACATTCATATTATATTTTAAATCTCATTTTGGACCCTAAAAAATGGAAAACTAGAAAAACTAGTGCTTACTTTTCAACAACCTTTAAAAACTATATATTTTAAGAATATTTTTAATGAAGTTGATAACTATAAATTCTAAAGATTAAACATATCTACCAATAAGGAACTTAAAATTACTTATGATAAATATTCATAATTCCTGGTAAATTAGACTAATTGTAATATATTAGTAGTTTTTAATGAATAACATTTTAAACATTTTCAAATAGAATTATAAATATTTTTCATTTGTTTATCCAAATGTAAATTGGATCACACAAATAAAGCATAACTCCCCTTTTTCACATAATTGAGGATTTAAATCCAAAATTTTTATCTTATTAAAATCAATGCACTATTCTTTTTAATTTTAATTTACTAATATTTTGTATAGATGAAACCAAAAAAATAATTGAGAAGATATAAAAACTATATAAAAATAATAATTTAGGTTAGAGAAAAGAGCTCTAGTGTCTCTATTTAACATTTCTAGCTTGCATGAATCTTCTTGGCATTTCCTATCGATTGTTGTTTCTTCAAGTCTTTATTTTACCTTTTTCTACTAAATTTGCTTCCCTAAATCTTTACTCTAATATGACTCCTTACCCCATCTTTCCTATAAGTTTCCTCATCCTCCTCGTTCAAGTGTTTCTTTCATATCCTAACCTTCCATTGTTTTTGTATCCCCCCTTTATATACATCTTGAATTCCTTATCTTCTTTCCTTCTTTTAAGCCTTGAGTATCTCGGCTTAAATACTTGGTCGATCAATATTTCCCTATCTTTTTCCTTGAGCTACTTTATGTAACTATCAACTTTTTAACCATTTATGGTAATTTAGAGCCTAAAGCGAATATCAATGGAAATTTTCCTACCTTTGATTCCAAATCATGCCTTTTCCACTTTAAATCTAGTAGCAAACTTGAACCTCCCTTCATAAAATCCTCAACCATTAACTACTCAAGCCTCTCCTATCGACTTAGAGGAGGCTACCACAATCACTAAAAAAAGGAAATAGCTTCAAGTTGTCAAGGATGTCAAGCCTAAACTTAAACTCCACTACTATCTAATTGGAAGACTTAAAGAAAGTTTCATAGTTGCTACCAAACCTGGAGGTTCTAAAAGGTGAAACAAGATGGGATGAAACAAGATGGGAGGAAACTCTCATATGTTTCTATATGGCATGAAATATCACCATACCTGGCTATAAAAGCATAAGCATAAGAATGATGGAAACAATATGTCCCAGATGAGGTTTTAGTTAGTAAAGACAATGTCTTCATATTTAGATTTGCACATACCTCTGAAGCTTAAAGGATAATGAAATTCAAAATTTGACACTTAAACAATAAACCTCTTTTTATCTAGAGATGGAGTCAGAGGTTAAGCATAGAGGATTTAAAGTAAAATCAAATGCCAATATGGCTAAATATCCATACCATTGGAGTAACGGACTACAAAGAGGCTAAGTTACTTAGTGAGCTATATAAGAAAGTCAAATTTCATTAATGAAGCAATGGCTTCAATAAGGAGGATCAACTATGCATGAGCATATGTTCTAGTTGATGCACTATTTAAGCTTTCTAACAATATACCGTTACTAAGGTTAGGGGAGGGGACAAGTAAGTTGGGGACTTAGTTAAAATAAAATATGCACAGAAACCAAATCAGACATCTCCCAAGCCTGTTTGAATCCCTACTGGAAGAAGGTTTAAGTGTAGGGATTACCAGGAGCTTATGCATAACAATTATAAATAAGAAGAGAAGAACTTGGAAGCTAAAGATCCACTAAACCAAACTAGCTCTCTTATAAAGGAAGTTATAATAAAGGTAAGTGATATGCCTATAATCTCCTCTATTAATAATCTAAAAATAGCTCTTCCCAGCATTGATACAAATAGGGAGAATAGAGAGGATGTGAAATTGCCTAATAACTCAATTTTGGAACTTGTAATAACGGATAAAAGAGATCTCACAAACTTAGAGGAAGACGATATATTCTATACCCTTAGTAGAACCATTAATACTAATCTACAAGAGAAAGGCTTAACCATTTATTAGAATTTAGTTAATTCCAATCAATTTCAAATAGTTAATCAAAGGAAAATTTAGAAGAAAGAAGAAGGGAAGCATCACTTCCCCCTCTAAATGATTATTTCATGGAATATGAGAGGGATTAACTATACCTATAAACATTTAGCTATGAGGAACTTTACTTTGGATCATAGAACTTATATCGTTGGTATTATAGAAACAAATTTTAGGAAGTAGAAATGTAGCAAATTGTATATGCTAGACGGATCCTAGAAATGGATAACTAATCACTATAATCATTTTTATGGTATGATTATTTTAATTTATGATGAAGAAAAAGTGGAGATACTACATCTTATTATCACAGATCAAATGATTCATCTAAATATCAAACTAAAATAAGAGCTAACTATTAGACCCTTAAACTTTGGAGCACTTCTCATTGGCCTTCAAGATGCCGCTTAGGAGGAAGGTTAGTTGGATTACACAAATGAGGGAGGCATATGAAAACACTAAGGCAAACTTGGGCAAGTGGGATCAGACTTAGTATGAATTTTGGTAGAGTCTCGAACCTTGTGGAGATTGACTAAAACCAAGCTAAGGACTTGATGGACTAAGGACTTGGCCCATGCTCATATAAATGGACCACAACTAGCAGACTTGTTGTGGAAAGCATGGGATTAGGCCAGTGTGTTATGTGAGCTTCAGTAAGATCACACTGCATCATCAGTGAATAGAGATCGTGGGGAGATATTGGATTATGTGGCAATAACTAGGAGTTAGAATTATAGTGGGACTCAACATCTGAAGATAGTGGAGATCTTCGAGGATAAGGATGCAAGTTTCCTACTTGAATGTAAACTCTATTTTCTGTTATCTTGTAGTCTATCTTATCAATTAGAGTCCTATTTAGATCAGGGTGTCATCTAATTTGTCCACCTGATGTAATCTGATAGAGATAGACGTGATCTTAGCATGATCTTAGGCAATTCAATTTAAGTGAGATTTTGAATGTAATTTGGCATCCAAATTAGAGTGCCTATATATAGCTCTTTTGATTTTTGCTCTCTTCATTCAGTCAGAAAGAGTATTCCTTGTATTCTTTGAGGGAAGTAATATAAAGGTTGGTTTTACCGTATCTTTCTTGTTTCCTTATTCCCTTTATTTTCTTATTACTTCCGTAGCATTGTTTCTTTGAGTGTGTGAGGTAAACACTTTGAGGGCCATTGAAGGCTGAAGTCTTGCTTAAGTGGACCTAAGTGAGACTATCGTGCAAAAGGTGTTGGCGATCAACTTCGTGAAAGTTCAAGTACCAACGTGACCTTTGTATCACTAGCCATGATCAAGTTAGTTTTATATATGCTTAAAATTATGTCATTCATTTTGGATTAAGCTTAGGGAGGTAAAACTAAGCTATAACTCTTTTTAGCCTATCCTTTGAGACTTTAATAACATGTTTTATCCTCTTAAAGTTTAAAGGAACAACTACATCAAAAACCATTTAATGACCTTAGGGATTATACGAATGATATAGAGGTAATAGATCTAAAGATGGATGGCAATTTCTTTATTTGGTGTAATAACTAAAAAAAAGAAGATGGTTCTTAAGAAAGAAATTAGGTATAGCTCTAGTTAACAAGAACTAGCTCAAAAATTTCCTTCAAAGTAAGGCTCCATTCATTAATCCCTTAATCATAGAACATTCCCCAATTTTGGTTGACCTTAAAAACTTCTAATTTAAAAGAAAATCTTCATTTAGGTTCAATATTTACCTTACAAACAGAAGGGTTTTAAGGATGTTGTATCTAGAAGCATTTGTATAGAGAATCAATGGCATAAACTATTTGTTTATATATGGAAATTAGTCAAACTTAAGGAAGAGATAATGAGGTTGAACGCTAAAAAGATAAATAACACTCATCAGATCCTCATAGATTCTTATAAGATTTAATAGAGCTTAAAGTCAACTATATCTTTTCCCTAAGAACTCAGGCTTTTATATATACTAAAATGAAGCTCTCTATAGCTTCATTCAAGTAATCAACATCAATCGCTCACTTTGAGAACAAAGATCTAAAATGTTATTATTAAAAGATAGGGAATAAAAATTCTAACTTTTTCGACAAGCCATTGTTGTTAAGAAGAAACTTAAATATAATAGCGTCTTTAAAGATTGAAGTTAACACCATTAATACATAAGAAAAGATTCTCGAAGAAACTTTCTCATATTTTTCTAATTCTCTTCACTCTCTTTCATTGAATAACTCTTCAGTGGACCTTATTAGTTTTACTATCAATGATCATCTAACTTACTAGGAGATTAAGCTTCTTAACATACCTTACATTGAAGTAGACATGAAGAAAGAAATATTATCACTTAACCCAATCAAACACCTAAGCCTAATGGCTTGAATGCATGCTTTCCCAAAAATGTTAGCCCTTAACAAAGCATATGATGACAGAGCAGTGCTTGAGTTTTTAAGGAATAGCAAAATAATTAAAGAGAGATAATAAGATGTTTATTTGTCTTATTCCCAAGATAAATAATCTTAACTTTCTTGGAGAATCTAGATGTATAGCATGATGTAATACAATCTATAAAATCACATCCAAACTCATGATAAAAAGGTTAAAAGTATTGTTATTAGCATACATTGATAAGATATAGGGCGGCTTAATAAAGGGAAAAATATAGGGGATAATATCTTAATTGTATAAAAATTGTTTAAAAACTATAATAAGAAACAATCCAATAAGAATTGTGATCTTAAGGTATATTTTCATAAGGCTTTTGAATCCCTTAATTGGAGTTTCATTTTGAATACCTTAAAAGTCTTTGGATTTCACTAATCTTTGTAAAGAGGACTAATTAATGCATTACTTCTGTCTCTTTTAGTGATCTAGTTAATAAAGAATCTATTAAGTTCATCAAGCAAGCAAAAGTATTGTTAAAGGGATCTAATATCTAAATATATCTTTATATTATTCATTAAGTTTTTGACAAGGATCCTAAACGTGATCATAACTCAAGAAAGGCACTTCAAATGCCATAATAGATGCAAAAGAACAAAGTTAATAAGCTTGTCTTTTTTTGATAATCTATTCTTTTTCTACGATGTTAATTCATATTTATTAAGTTCCCTCATGTCAGGATTGAGTATTTTTAGGAGGCTTTTAAGAATTGATGTTAGCAAGGAGAAATTTGCTACATAGAATTAGCAAGTGTAATGCAAGATGCTATATAACTATTCTATATAATATGGATGAGATTAATAAAACTTCCATTCACCTATTTAGGCATTCCAATCTCCTCAAAGAAGCCATCCTATATAGATCTCCAACCAATAGTAGAAAAAATCTAGAGGAGATTTTAGAGTTGGTGCTATAAAAGTTTATCAATAGCTAAAAGGATTTAGATAACAAACTCATTATTGAATAACATCCACGTCTATTGGTCATCCCAGTTAATATTTCTAACAACTATTATCAAGATCATTAACAAACTCTATAGGAGATTCCTTTGTTATGGTCTTACTCGCATTAATTTAATGGCTAAATTGAAGTGGTAAAAGGTATGCAGACCTAAAAATGAAGGAGGCTAAGGATCATTCCCTTGAAGACAACCTACAGTGTCTCCATGATTAAGAGGATATAAATTTTACTCAATTATAAGTAATCCCTATAGGCCAAATAAACACATGAATAGTATAAAAGGAAGCATAACTTTGTTGGAGTTATGTAAATATAATGCCCTGGAAAGCAAGTGTATTTATTTATAACTTAATTTTCTTCCAGTTACTTTTGTAATGAAAATATTTATTATTAATAAAACAAAAGAGTTTGGTTTTCTGACCATTATATATATAGTCATAAGGTACCGAGATTCTTTTGTAAGTAATATATATATACATAGAGAAGTATAGGAAATATGGATATTATAAGAATCTAAAATAATGGATTCATAGTTGAATAATCAAGTTGGTCGTTTGATTATGGTTTAGACTATAGTATTGCGATTTATCTCAGTTCAAATAAAAGAGTTTACTTCAAAGAAATGATGAGTTTCATATCATGATATTAGTTGACGATCAATAATGGTACTATTAAATAAACCTTTTTTTCAAGTATGTTTTAAAGAATAAAGTGGGCTATTACTTTAATTTTAAAACATACAATTTAAGCATTCGTTTATTATGGACCACAATCTTGATGAGTGGTGAACTTATATGTGTTTCATTATAATTTTTTGATATGATCATAATGGATTTTTACAAAGTATCAATCCAGTGTCAACATGTTAGAATTATTAATTGAAACACGTATCAGGAAACATTCACTTAAATAAAGAATTTATAGTGATATCATCACTTCTAAATATTTTATGGAGATTGGTGATTAAACTGATGCCAATAGTTTGATGGACTACCCATTAAGTCTTAACATCAAAATGAGATCTTATGTGTTGATCACCGTATAGAATAAAATGGGAGATCTAGAAGGAAAAACTAACATAAGGACAAAATGGTAATTTTACCCTTTATTGTGTGGATGGCTATAATATGGTTCATATTAGGGTTTGCAATTGGACACCTTATTTGAAACATGTGTTCTCATAATATTTAGTAATTCAAAAGTTCAACTACTTATCTTTAGTGGAATGACATTTAGTTAATAAGATAGAATTAATTTTAATAATTTTGGGCTTATTAGAGCTTGAATTATATAAGTCCAATTAGATTTCCCATTTGGCTTCTAGAAAGGTTATCAAGCAAAGTAAGAAATACAAATAGAGGTTTTAAAACCTATGATTGAATGTTGGGATTACTTTAATTAATTATTAATTAGAAGCCCATATGAATATTTAGAAATGGGCTAGACTTTGGTTTAATTTGATTAATTAGATTAATTAAATTAAAACAAAGTTATTAAAGATAAAAGGAGGTGGATTTTCTATTTTAATGGGCAAAATGTGCAGCTGCACATTTAACATTGGTTTGCTATATTTAAGATGTTTTTTAACATGTTTTATCATCATTAAATGGAGTAATGATCTTATCATTAAATGGTTTAATGGTGATATTTTAATGATAGCATGCAACCTATTAGCATTCATTAGATTAAAAAAGAAAGAGGTGCATTTGATGGACTAACTTCCTTCTTTCATCACCAAAAATCGAAAATGAGATGTAATGTTTAAGTTGTTGCTATTTTCATATAGTCATCTTAAATGAGAAGAGTCTCATTTATTGGCTTCTTTATGATTGATTAAGGAAGGAGGTGATGCATTGGTTGCACTTCACTTCTTCCTTTGAGACAATAACTGAAATTGAGAGAAGAAAGACAAGTTGAATTTTTATCTCTCTTATCTTACATGTGATAGCCGAAAATTGCATGAAAAGTGTCTCATCTTTGGTTTCATTCTACTAAGGAAAAATCTCTCCAAGTGTTTCTTCTCCTTTCCCACCAAAGGATCTTGTTAACCTAGTTGTACAAGAAGAATAAGTAGTAGATCGGATTGGATGAGAATACAATAATGAGAAGAGGATACGTCACCTTGGAATGGATACATTACCGAGGATAGGATAGCACAGAGAGGAGTTAAAGTTGTAGTGAAGGGGTCGTTAAAAATTTCTATCTTGTTATTATGTAAATTATTTTACTTATATTGTATCATATATGGCTTGGCATGTTGTTTTGGTTATATTGCTTCCACTGCAATTTCGATCTCTAAAAAGTTTTGAAATCTACCGTTTCATCCAAATATAACATGCTTATGTTTCAATCCAACAAACTTTTTATCAATTAAACCTAAACATAACTCTTATTACTGTTGTTGCTATTGTTGTTATTGTTATTGTTGTTGTTGATGTTGATGTTATTATTATTATTACAGCAACGACACCCAATATGAATCCCTTTAAACTGCAGGATTTGGGGAGGTCTAATAGGACGCAACTTTAACCCTAACTATAAGTATCTTTTATTTATTTATTTATTTATTTATTTATTTATTTATTTATTATTATTATTATTATTATTATTATTATTATTATTAT
>JANZLD010000005.1:54966692-54980017 GCA_026413575.1 Erythroxylum carthagenense | reverse complement strand
TTCATTGTTTGACCAATACCAGTATGCGTAACATTATCCAATTAGTCCTAATCACTCTCGACCTTTGCCAAATTACTCTTTTACCCTTCCTGTCGGGGGTGGGATGTTACAGAATTGGTCTTTAAGATCTTCATGAGAGTTGTAGATCTTAAAGTCCTCTTTCTATTCATCTAAAGAACACCTGAATCCGAGTTTTGTATAGAAAGTTATACCTATTTTTTTCAATTCATCTCAGTATGACATCGGCAATCATCTCATGACGTCAGCATCGTCTTAGTTCCTTCTTCTGTTCTATTTTTGACCCTTTTAGAGGCCGAAACTCACTTCGAATTCTTCATGAAAGTTGTAGATTTCGAGGCCCTCCTTCAAATTGTTTTAAAACGATCAATCCAACATCTGTAGCAAAAGTTATGGTATTTGCGCCAAGATATGTACAATTCGAGTAAGGGCATAAATGTGTTGGATTCTTTTGGTCATAACTTCCTCATCCGACCTCCAAATGAAGTGATTCTTGAAGCAATGGATTTCCAACATCTTTGCCTATCTCTCCATAAAAAATTGTATCTTTTGGAGTTAACTTGATTAATTTTTTTAGAGAGAAAGTGAGGGGTCAGTTGGGAAAGCATAATTGTGATATGTGCATGCTTTAGTTTTCTAAGTATATCTCGAGCTGTAGAGCTCCGATTGAGGTGATTTCTGGCTTCAAAATAAACTAGAGATTCATAGCTGCAAATTTTCTTTAATGAAGTCAAATTGTAATTTTGGTGTTTGACTAGTGTGGGCGTCCACTCTTATAGGATGATGATTATTTAGGGTTATTAGAAATCACCTCACAAGATACTGCACAAGCCCAAGGTTTATGACTTCGGATATTGGGCTCCGAAAATGGGGTCCAACAACCTTGGTGTAGCTTAATATCGATAGAAAAATACTTTGTATCTCTTCCAATCATCCTTACTGTAGTTTCTTTACTTTTAAACATATCCCTAATAACCTGTATATAAGTCATAAGAATTCTCTTAACTTCTAAATAACTCCATATGATTTCCCTATTATCTTATCATATGTCTTCTCTAAATTAATAAAAACTATGTGTAGATTATGCTGTCTTTCCTTATAATATTTCATTAATCTTCAAATGAGATGTAAAGTTTCTTTCATGGGCCTTCTTGACGTAAAACTAAAGTAGTTTTCTAAGATAGAAACATCTTTCGTCGCTCTCTCCTCAATTACCTTTCCCCATAGCTTAACTGTGAGGTTGAGTAATTTGATATCCCTATAATTGTTACAGTTTTAAATATCCCTTTGTTTTTATATAAAAGAATTAACGTATTAAATCCCACTCATCCGATATCTTGACAAATTTAAGAATTATATTTTTAAAAAATTAGCTAGCCAAATAACCCTATTCACTTAAAACTCTTCCATGAGTATCTCGGAGTGCTTAATACCCTTCCACTCTTCATCTCCGATTTTTTAATGCTCTCGGTGAATAATTTTTTCCGCAAAAAAAAAAAAAAAAGAGTGAAGTCATCCTCCGCATAACCGATAGGACGGATTAAAGAGTCGTAGATAACCCGCTCCACAGACAAGCCATACGTGGACATAGGCATTAGGCAACGCCCATCTCTCACTCCCTCTCTTACCAGACCAGTACAAACTGTTATGCAAGTAAATCAACGCATGGCTGGTGAGCATCAATCAAGAAGACGCATGGACACACACGCGCATGTGACTTTAGGAGTAGCCATCACCTTTTGAATTATTGTGAGCACCAAAATGGCTGCAGAGGCTGGTTTCCTCACTAAAGCTGCCATTATCTATTCAAAGTCGCAAGCTTTTAACGGAAAACACGGTTGTTCACCTTCTAAACTTCTTCTGCTCTCCAAAACTCGAGCTTCTCATTCCATCGATGACAAAAACGAAGTCTTCAAACAACTGGGTACGTTTCTTTTTCCTATATGCTTCTTCCTCTCTTCCTGAGTTACACATACGAATGTCATGGCCTTTTTCTTAAGTTAGTTGACATTGTGGGTACGCGAAGTTGTAAATGAGTTGAGACCCAGTTGCGAAATTTGAAGTTCCAGAAATTTGATGCTCATACGTTAACACTTTCAGCTTCTTTCAACTCGTTGTCAATTGGATTCTTTTAAGTTGCTAAGATAATCAGTAGTAGCTAGTTGTCAATCTGTTTGATTCTTTTGGAAATTAATCTTCTAAACTGTTGAATGACTTGGTAAATTCTGGATGAGTCAGTTCCAAATCAACTCTTGGACCTTTAACACAAGTCATTACGTATTTTATACGAGTTTATTTTATTCTTGTTACTGGAACGGCTCGTAAGTCATTCGAGAGAGATTGCTTTGGACTTAAGAACTCATCAATTTGTGTAAAAGTTAATCGAAAATATTGCAAGAGCATAGACAATTTGACTTGGAGCATCTATCTGCAAAACCGATACTTCTGTAGCTTCCGGGGTGCCTTGCTCATGATTGCCGTTTACAGCATAACATTGTGATTTTGGGCACATCGGAAAGTATTAAAAAGAAACGAAATTTAGCAACTATTGAACAAAAGCAACAGAAATATACCATATAGGGAATAAGATGCCATTCTATTTGCATGTACCGCTGCCAGTAGGGGGGAGGGGAGTTCGACCAAAGTCTATGTGTGAAGTTATAATTATAGCCGTATTAGCTAAAAGGTCTGCACGTGTTTCCCTCTCTATGTATGTGTTAAATCCTGCACATTAAATCACTATGAAGCAACAGTTTGCTATCTTCAAGGATGTCCAAGGTTCGGATTACTGTCAAAATTCTCTTCCGGTAAGGTACTAGCAGTGAGTGACAGCAAGAGACGGCAAAAACCTTTTCACTAACACTAACTCAAATTCAAACTTGATAGCCGTCAATTAAAATACTGGTACTGCTCTATCCCAAATTTGCATTGAAAAATCCAACCTTCTATATAACTCTTATGAGACCACCTTCATTGATGTAGTGAACCATGGTGTTTATTAAATTTTTGTAATCTCAATTTCAGAAGAATCCATATCACAACTCAAATGCATGAGACATCCAGTTATATTCCCACTCTTTTATATGGACATCCTTAATTATTGTAGTCAGATTGACAATTTTTACATCTAATAAACCTCAATTTGTACTTCTATTAAAACTCCCTAATGCCTAGGAATACAGGTTCAATAGGAGTTCAAAAATTGATGTCCCAGAAAATTAAGGTCATGTTAAAGTGCAGATACTGGTTTTAAAAGAGTTGAAGTTGAGTTGAAGAAAAGGTGACTAGAGAAAAATGAATTAATTGGCTTGTCTTCCTAATGTAAAGGAATCGTAGTATCACTTGCATGTTAATACTTGTGGATTACTGTATACCAAAATTAAGATGCTTCCATAGAGTTTACTTGGAGTTTTGATAGTATCTTGAGTACATGGATATGCAATAGACACATCTTTTAACGCAAGGTTATGTCCTTCAGATAGGTAGGTATTGGTGATAAGGTTCAGACTGATTCCTAATACCCTAATCAACAGTTTCTACAGAGGTAGAAGATAAATGGAAAGAGAGCATATAGTATTCATTTCTTTCAACTGTGCTTTACCTTGAAAAGCAAAAGCAGCAATAGGAATTTTCTTGTATTATGTTGGATGGCGCATGAGGTGAGGAATTATTATTTTTAATGCATGAAAAGAATCTGGTTCTTAAATTACTAGAGTGATACTTTCTAATTAATCAAACTATCATATTGACTTATTGGATAGGTATTATAAGATTTATTATATGATATATGCAAGAATACATTAAGTACTGTGTTTCTTAGATGAGTTCTAGTAGTGCTATATGTCATCTGTTTCTAACATGGAAGGGCGAAACTTTTCCTATTAGGTTTATTTTCATTAAAAAAGAAGATTGAAGATACAGTTATCCGTGCCGAGATATTAGCAGCACCAGCACTGGAGCTTGAAGAAGCAAGACGGATTAAACAGGAGGAGACGATACGTCAGTGCGATCTATGGGATGATCTTGCTAAATCTAACGAAATCCTTGTCAAATTAGCTGATAGTGCAAAAGTGGTAGATGCTCTCAAAGACCTTAGATATAAGGTAATGCAACACAGAAGACTAAATGCATAGTTCTTATCCAATTAAATCTGTTTTACCTTACTGAGAAATGTACTATGGGGGTTAACAATGTCAAACGGTTTTAATGCCGGTGCACAGAGAAGTTCTTGTCATTAAATAGATAGTGTTCTTCTTAATTACAGCCTAAAAACTGTTCCTATAATCCCTCATAATCTTCTATACAATTTAAGTAATGTAACAACTATACAATACAATAACAAGCACATTGTTTGGCTAGGGAGATGTGAGCTTCAAAAGCTTTGTGCAAAGCTTGGTAAATGCTTGTCTGCATTATACAGCCTCCATAATTGTCTGATTCTCTTTATCATGTTTTGAAGTGTGGATGAGAAAGTAAAATTCATCTATTAATATTTTACTACGTACTTAGAGACGATGTCTCTAGAGCTTGCTTGTAACCAAAGAGCTCAGAATTTTAAAGTTGCTGAGTGATGTTTCCTTTCTTTCTGAAGAGCAAGGAAAATATGTGTTCTTCAGGCTGAAGAGGCAAAGCTAATCTCACAGTTAGCAGAGATGGAAGCAATCAATTACCAGCTTTTCAAGCAAGCATATAGTGCTTCTGTAGATGTGAGCACTTTCCTGGATCAGTATGAGATGTTAAGGCTCCTGAAGGGGCCTTACGATAAGGAGGGAGCATGTGTCATTATTCAAGCTGGATCCAGGGGAACTTACCCTCAGGTTCATGTTTTCTAAATCTTACATGGACTGGAATGTTAAATTTTTCAGTTTATAATCGATCTGCTTAGGGTTAAACCATCAGCTGTGCTGCCTTGGTAGGCAGATAAGTATCTAGAAATGGGAGGCAACTTTGGTTTTAATGTCACCTTCAGATGAAGTTCTATTTATTGTACTTCAAATATATAGTCTTGCCTTTTCCTATTCAAGATTTGTCCTTTGGTCCAATTTTCTTTTTTAATTTTCTAATAAGGTAGAGGAACTGAATTTGGTGTCTCCTGCAGATTGATTGTATGAGATTTTCTTGTATGGACTTATTTAGAGATGTTTCAGCTTGAGCTTTTGTGGACTTCATTTTTTTCATTATTATAATACTGGGTCTGTCTAATATGATAATGGAAATCTCTTTGCTTAGATGTGGATAGAAGAACTTCTAAGCATGTACATCAAATGGGCTGAAAGAATAGGCTATAAAAGCAGCCTTGTTGAGAAGAATCCCCGCCATGGCAGTGTCCAATCAGTGACAATTGAGTTAGAGTTTGAGTGCGCTTATGGTTATCTGCTAGGAGAAAAAGGTCTCCACAACATGGTTGAGTCAATTAGTGGATCATTTGAACATAAGGTAAGCAATCCAAATTGGTCATATTCGCTGATATTGATATTCTCCTTTCTAGGTTAAGAATGCCCTTTGTTCCTAATACCTTCTTGATTTTTGTTTTTAATTCTGGTGAAGTTTATCATTTGAAGTATTATGATTGTGCAATAAAGTGATGGAAGCTTCTATTTGGTTTATAGTTGCATTAGTCTTCTTACTTGCTCGTTGCTTGTGACCGTATGCAACTACGTGCATCATGTGGAGATATTCAGATTGGAACAGTTTTAAGCCTGAATCTTTGATTAGGATCTCAAAGTTTAAGGAATCTTTTTTTTCTTTATTTCCATCTTCCATCATCCTGCTTTTACATAAACCAGATCTATCAAAGCTGTGTGGTGGTGTTTACATTAAGGGAAAGTATTACCAACTTATATACATATATATATGTATATAAATTGTTTGCACAAACTATGGGTCCGGTTGGTATCAAATTTAATATTTTTATTAAAATTTTTGGTTTTAACTTCTTGATTTTAGTTCTTTTGAGGAGGGAAAAAAAACATGTTTGATAAGTCAGAACTTCTGCTTTCAAATATAGGTGAATGTTTTTATTAAAAGCATATACAATTAGTACCTACATATTAGTCACATATTGTTTATTTGTATTTTTATTATAATATCAATTACAAATTTTCATAAAAATAGAAAACCAACTAAATTAATTATTGTGTTTAATGTTTTCTATATTGTAAAGAAATATTATCTCATATTTAAAAACTATTTTAAAATAAATTTATTTTGTGCACGTAATTTATATGTTTTAAATGTTAGTTTTATTTTGAAATATTTATATTACTTAAAGGATGTTCAATTTTAAAATTGTACGTAGGTTTTTTAATGCATTGAGATATTTATTATTTATAATTAAGTTATAGTGATTGAAACTTTACGTTAGTAGTTCATATTAATTAACAAACAATTAAAAAATAAAAACAGAAGTTTGATCAATCCACTTCTTATAATCATCCAACATACTCTTGGCTACAAGCTGCAGTTAAGAATTTTTGCTTAATAATTTTTGGAAACCATAATGCCTCTTATTTCTTCCCTTTCTTTCATGTTGGAGCGTTTGCAGGTTATCTCAGCATATGTAGACGTTATTCCTTTGTCTCTCAATACAACTTTGGACCTTCAGATAAAAGATGAGGATTTAATTGTGTCGCCACCTTCATTGGTTGAGCAAGCAGTTTCTGTCAATCACATTCCTACTGGCATTACAATCCACTCTTCAGGTTTGTCCCAATTTCATAATGCAACTACTACAATCTCATATTTTCTTGTACTTCATAGTGAACAGCCTTCACTTTCTAAACAGACCAAGCTAGTCAAATGAGGGTGAAATGGAAATTGATGGTTCCTCGGTTAGAAAGGATTCATTATAGCATGATTTTTTCCTATGGGTTTTAACCTTCACTTCATTCCCCAGTGAAGAGAAATAATTATTAATTGTATGTGTTATGCATTTTCATTTTGATGTCAGTGCAGTTGCTTTCTGTCTCTTTAATCGCATCATTTTAGCTCGAAAATAAATGAGTGTGAAGGATCTATTTGCAGGTCAGAGAAGCTACTTCGCAAATAAGGCAAAGGCTCTTAATCGGTTGAAAGCCAAGCTTCTGGTGATTGCAAAAGAGCAAAGGGCTTCTGACATAACCTGTATAAGAAGAGAGGCCATTGCAGATGGGTTGAAGGAGGCTCGGAGGTACATTTCTTGTCCATACAAGCTAGTAGAAGATGTAAAAACGGGTTTACAACTGCCTGACTTGAGCTCTGTTCTGGAGGGAAATATTGAACCTTTTATTGCAGCTCATATAAATCTCAGGCGTACAGAATAAAATTGCGTACTTTGACAAATTTTTGCTGTAATGTTCGTGTCCATAATGTTTTCGTTATCACTTGATTCTTCCCTAAAATTTCCTTTAATGTTTGATCCTTCCCCCAGTTTGTTCAATTCCTTGATAAAACAAAAACTGGTAATTAAAGCCTTCAAGCTCATGAAAAGGTATACCTTATGTTAGTTAAAAAATAAAAGCTGAAATAAAGGATTGCAAAAGACAGCAGAAAGAGTTTATTCGAAGAAACAATACTGCATGAACAAGAACTAGGATTCATTTTAGAGCTTTAGCTCATGACTTAAATGAATTACTAACTGAAACATAGTAAAATCTGGCATAAAACCAGCAAAATCTGATCCTAATTCCCTTTAGAATAGGACTTCATATTGACTAGGAAATTTATTGGATGTATGATACAAAAACATAAAAAAAAAACACGAGCAACATTTAAAGCATATATTTAACACTCCTTGTTTTAAGGATTGCAAACTCCAATTCTTTCTCTCATAAGCTCAAACTTGCTAACCAGAAGTGGCTTTGTAAACAGGTCTACTAGCTAGTCTTCTGACTTGCAGTAGACTAAAGTGAGCTATCTATCTTGCTGTTGCACTTCTCTTAAGAAGTAAAGTTTAATGTTGAAATGCTTGGTCTTCCCGTGAAATACTGGATTGTTTGAGATTGCGATAGCGGCTTAGTTGTCAACAAAAATCTCAGCGCTTTCTTTCTGCTCAATGTGTAAATCATACCAAATCTTTTTCAGCCATAAAACTTGATTTGCAGCTTTTGTTGCTGCAATAAATTTAGCTTCTGTAGTAGATTGTGCTACAATCTCTTGCTTCTTAGAACACCAAAAAAAAAACTCCTGAGCCTAGACTGAAATAACAACCTAAAGTGCTTTTTATGTCATCAACCGATCCTGCCCAATCACTAGTAGAGAACTCACATGGCTTGAAATTTGTGCATTTCTCAAACTTGACACCATAATCAATAGTGCCTTTTATATACCTTAGTATTCTTTTAGCAACAATTAAATGCATTTCACTAGTATAAACTGAGAAAGAAGACTTACAGCAAAAAGTATATCAGGCCTTATTGCCGTGAGGTACATTAAGCATCCTATCAAGCTTCTGTAGCGTCCTTCATCAACTTTATCAGCTCCATCCTCTGCACAACTTTTGTTTCTGATGTATTGGTGTGCTCATTGCTTTCTACTCCTCCATCTAAAATTTCTTCAAAATTTCCTTTGCGTATTTCTTCTGACGAATGAATACTTCACTTTCTCCTTGCCTGACCTCCATTCCAAGAAAATAGGCCATGAGGCCAAGATCTATCATTTAAAAAAAACTGCATTATTTCGTTTTTGAATGCCTCAACCAACCTTGTATTATTTCTTGTCACCAAAAGATCATCAACATAAAGAGACACAATGAGAATTTGTCATTAACTTTCTGTTTCACATAAAGTGTGACTTCTAACGGGCTTTTAACAAAACCAAGGCTTAACAAGTGAGCATCTATTAGGCTTAACAAGTGAGCATCTATCTTGCTATACCAAGCCCTTATGGCTTGCTTCAAGCCATAAAGAGCCTTTTTGAGTAGGTACACTTTGTCCTCTTCACCTTCCTTCACAAACCCATCGGGTTGCTCAACATATATCTCCTCCTGTAAGATGTCATTTAAAAAGGCTGATTTGACGTCTAGTTGAAACACCTTCCATCCCAATTGTACTAATAATGCAAGTAGCAATCTGATTGTATCCAATCTTGCAACAGGAGCAAAAGTGTCAGAGTAATCAACACCATAAATATGAGCACACCCTTTAAAAACAAGTCTAGCCTTATATTTATTGATAGAGCTATCTGCATTCAAGTTTGTCCTGAACACCCATTTGACGCCAATGACCTTTCTTCCTTCAGGTCTTTTAACTAACTCCCAAGTTTTATTTTTTCAATCATAAACAGCTCCTCCTCTATTGCTTTCTTCGACTTTGAATCCTGTAAAGCTTCTTTAGGACAAACAGGTTCACAAATTGCCACATTACATCTTGCATAGATGTCTGAAAGTGGTCTTGTTCCTCTAAGTGGATGATCATCTTTCAACTCATCTTGCAAAGGATCACTAATGACCTTAGGTACTTCTGAAGAACAATCCTTATTCTGCGAATTTTTCCAGTCCCATTACTCATCCTCATTAAAGTGTACATCCCTATTGATTGTCATTTTTTTTGGTTTGAGGATGGTACACCTTTGAAGTTTTCAAAGCAATATTATAGCCTATAAAGACGCCTGGAGTTGCCTTCTTGTCAAGCTTGTCACGCTTAACCTGAGGCACATGAACAAAACATACACAGCCAAATAATTTTAAGAAACTTTAGTGAAGGTTTATACCCATACCAAGCTTCAAATGGAGTTTTATCTTCTAGAGCCTTGGTTGGAAGCCGATTTTGCAAAAATATTACTGTGTTGGCTACTTCTACCTAGAAAATTTTTGACAACTCCTTTACATGCAACATACATCTAGCCATCTCCATTATGGATCGATTCCTCCTTTCGCTAACACCATTCTATTCTGGAGTGTATGGAACAGTAAGATGTTTAATGCCAACTTCTTCACAAAATAAATTGAATTTTATTGAAGTGTACTCTTTCCCGTTATCAGACCTTAACGCTTGAACTTTACAGCCACTTTGTTTTTTCACCTTTTTCTTGAACTTCCAAAATACTCCAGCCACGTCTGACTTGAATTTCAAGAAAAAAATACAACACATTCTCGTAAAATCATCAATAAATAGTATAAAGTAAAGGTTACCTTGTAAGGATGGTATTCTTTGAGGTCCAACAACGTCAGTGTGAACTAGTTGCAGCTTTTGAGAAGCTCTCCAAGTTAACTTGGGAAATGGCAACCTGCTTTGTTTTCCAAATTGACAAGCTTCACAATTTGGCAAGTGATCATCAAATTCCGGTAGGCCTCTTGTCATGTCACCATTCTTCAATCTTATCATCCTTTGAAGATGACAATGGCCAAGCCATTTATGCCAAATCTCTGTATCACTGGCTTTGGCTTTGTTGCAACAAGCCATCTGCTCCTTCTTTGTTGGGTCATACGGGAAGCTTCTACCGCTAATTTTAACCTTCAAGATTTTTCTTCCAGTTGCATCAATAATAAGACAGTGAAAATTTTCAAAGGATACTTTAAATCCTTTTTCTAGCAACTGAGCAACACTCAATAAATTCTGATCAATTTCAGGCATGTACAGAACTTCTGAGATTAGTTTTGTACCTGAAGGTGTTGTGATTGCAACTGCTCCAATCGCTTTTGCAGGAAGATAAACACCATTGCCGATTATGACCTTTGATGGCTTCAACTCCTTGAAGAGAGTTTTATCATACGTTATGTGGTTTGTACAACCACTGTCTATTAACCAACATTTGGAAGAGTGATTTGCTACAAAGTATGTTGTCATAAAAATCTGATTTTCTTATGTTGCCACAAAAATCTGATCTTGTTTTTCCTAATCGGCAACTTAGGTGTCTGCTTCAACATTTTGAAATTTTCTCTTACAAATTATGGTTTCTTACCCTAGCCGATTGCACTTGCTACACTTCGCATCTGGCCGCCTCCAACATTTAACTGATGGATGACCTTTTTGGTTGCAGTGTTTACAAGGTGGATAGTTCTTCTTTGGATTTTTGCCCTTGCTTTGATTATGGTTGCTAGTGACATTTTCACTACTTGATGCTTCATTTTTGTTCTTATTCTTTGCATATTGTTGATGTTTTGCTGACAAGGCACCTTCAACAATTCGATCCTGCCTCATGAGTCTCCGTTGTTCTTGTGCCTGCAAAGAATGTAGCAATTCTGCCAAGTGATCTTAGACAGGTCTTTAGTATTCTCCAAAAAGGTTATAGATGCTTCATATCTTTCAAGCATTGTTACAAGAATTTTTCCAACAATTCTTGAATCTAGAAATTTCATGACAAGCAACTGTACCTTGTTCACAATGCCCAATAATCTGTTTGAGTAGTCTTTGATTGTCTTTGAATCTTTCATCATCTCCAACTTAAACTCTCTTATCAAGTTTAACACCTGCATGCTACGTATCCTTTCATCTCCAGCACATTCTTCCTTGAGATAATCCCATATTTCCTTTGCTGATTTCAGCGACATGATCCTTGTGAAAATTGTTTTTAAAACAACAGTAAATAGAGTTGCTTTTGCGTTAGACTTGCTCGTTTTCTTTTCCTTGTGGCTTTTGATTTGGGCTACCGTAGGATTGTTTGACAAAGGGAGTATTTTGTAATCCTCTTCAACTGCCTCTCAAAGGTCTAAAGCCTCAAGATAGGTTGTCATCTTCACTGCCCAGAGTTGTTAACTCTCATCATCGAAGACAAGAGGAGAAAGTTGGGAAAAACTATTTTCAGACTCCATTACACTCACAAGTCCCTTAAGAAAAATTGCTCTAATACCAATTATTAGTTAAAAACTAAATGTAACATCCCTTCACCGATGGGATGGGTACATTGGTAATTTGGAATGGGTTAGTCATGTGAGTGCATATTTCGGCATGTTCATGCATTATTTTAACCTCTATTTTTATAGATAAATGATCATTGTTGCACAAGCATATGAGTGTACATGCATGTATGACATATTCCCGGCATATTTGTTTATATTGGAAATTCGGTGATAAATGTGTGGATTGTGTTTTGAAAATTGAATTTGATTGAAAAATGAGATCTAGAAGTTTGAATTACGGAGTTGGAGTGTATGATCATGTGTTTTATAATTATGGAGAATTATATGAATTTTTCTGAAATTTTTCGAGGTATAACTCCGGACCGAAAAAATAACCAATTGGGTGATAAATTGGATTTCCGATTCTGAAATTGACTAGCCAATGGCACTGAAAAATTAGAGTTATGATTTTAGGATTTTTGCTTAGAGCCATTGGAAATTGAGAGAAAATTTAAATAAGAAATTGGATTTAGGCTTTATGGATTGGACAAGTGGCAAGTGACCTAAGTCACTTGCCAAACATGCCTTAGTCCTTAAATTGGTTTGCTTTTGAACCCTATGTTGTTTGCTTCCACGATGCTTGCTCCTCTTTTGAAAGAAAATTGCTCTTCTTCTCTTCTTCTTCTTCGTGGATCTCCTTCCTTGCTCTTTGCTCCCATTTTTCTTGCTTAATTGCTTCTGTCGTCACCTATAACCTATCCCTTAAGCTTTGTGATGGAGAAGATGATGATTGGGGGTGGATGAGTGTTAATCGTGGGTGTTGTTGAGTTAGAGGGTTAGAGTAATTTTGAAGAGTTGAAGATTTATCAAGTAAGTTCTTGCTCTTCTTGCTATAGATAGGTTGATTTGTTGATTAATTAGAGTATAATGATGGTTGAGATATGTATATGCTTCGGTTGATTTAAATTGATGACTATATCTTGTTTTTGTATTTGGGAGTTGAGGGATAATTGATATTTGATGAATTAAAGGCTAGGGGTAAGTTGTTTTGAGTGTATTAAGTTGTTTTGGAGTGTTTTAAAGGAAGATAGATGGGTTAAAATTTGACAGAAGAAGAAAATATGGGTTTCGGGCGTTTTTTTCTGGGATCGCACGTCGCGACGTGCTCATCACACCCCGCGGCGCGGGCAGGAAATTAGCTACGCCGCAGCGAATGCGAGGACGCACGGCCCGGTGCGCGCCAGCGCATACGCCGCAATGTATGCAAGGGCTCTCGCCGCGGCGAGCAACCTTGCGCCGCGGCGAGGATTCCTTTTCTTCGGGAGTGATTTGGTTCTTTATTATAAGTTTTGATGTTTAAGTCCTAATGAATTAGTTCTTGATTGATTACAAATTAGAGACTAAGAACTACAAATTTATAAGAAGGGAAGTTCTGAACCGATTTCGAAAGTTCTCGAATTTGAATGGAAAATGAGTAGTGAATATGTTTTCGATATAAAGATAGTCCCCATATCTTGGAGTTTAACTTTTGGAGTTCTGAACATAGTTAAAT
>JANZLD010000005.1:54752363-54766107 GCA_026413575.1 Erythroxylum carthagenense | reverse complement strand
TCATCACGTCGGATTCATCACAGAGAGCAGTCAACCTATGGATCCGAACGGCAACGTACAGTTCAGCCAAAATCCGGCATAACTTTTTTTGGTTTGGGTAGGTTAACCGGCTTACGTGGTTGCAGTTCAGAGCCCGGCCCAAGACAAATTAGTATTGTGTCCTTTTGGTCTGCCAGGGTGAGGTTGCGACTCGAACCCTTGACTAAAGGGTTTTGTTGTATTTTTACTGTGATGGCGAGGGTTCTTCCACTTGTCCTCATGATGGTGGTAAATTTATGGTCATTTCATTCTTAAGTTTTTTTTTTGCCATGATTTCCTATTTCCCTATATTTTAGTTAACTACTTGCCTCTATTCATGTTTTGGAATTCTATAACTAAACTTCCTAACTTCTAGTCCATTCCCCGGTTTATGTTAACTATATTCCACAATTTTCTCAACTTTCCTATTATGGACTTCCGCCTCATGTAACTTCCTGTTCCCTGCACTATTTTTAAAAACACATGCCAATTATGCATTAACTATCTAGAATTCTTAAATCTTAAACTTCTTGATTGATATATACATGAATTTTCTAATCAAATAACTTTAGAACTTCAAGTCTTTGGGCCTCTTTCACTTATGGATGAAACTGGTTGAACTACTTTAGACTATGAACACTTTCATAAATTTCTTTTGATCCTACAAAATATTTAAATTAATTTTCTTTTATGTTGATACGATATCATCTATCTATTTACGTATTTTTGTATTATGGCATCTTAAAAGTCAACTCTATGTATTTAAGTTCTTATTATAGACGAGTGAAGGACTTCAGTGTATTGTTCTATTTCCTTTTTCACCCTTTTTAACTTATGACACATAAAAAGTACTCCCTTGTGACTTTTGAAGATTATACATAATGTTAATGGACAGTGCACTAATGACAAGAGTTTGAATTCCATTTGAATTGGGATCAAGAGTCACAATTATTTTCTAGCTAGTTATCGTATAACTAGTATCCTTATTCATGACTAGAGTGACGCAAATTTCTGCAACTCTTAGTTGAAATTGATTGGATATTTACGTTGCTTGTTTGGAAGAAACACGCCCCAATGTTTCTCAAATTCCGGGTTCTTGTTGTTCTCGTCAAACATGGAGAAAATGTAGGTCTCGATAGGCTTTCCAGGCCTCTTTGGAGTCCCATTGTTACCCTTCACATGTTGAATCAAGTTGTTGTTGTAAGTCCTAGCATTGTCAACTGATGTTGCTGTTCCTCCAGCTGACGGCCAACCACTCTCCGATATCACTATGTCCAGCGATCTCCCACCAGCCTTCTCCAAGGCAGAGTAAACTGCATCCAGAATCGCATCGAAAAGGTTCTGGTATCTAAGCGGCGGATCGGAGACAACCGGCGATGGAGCACTGAAAAGTGCAAAATCAAGACGGATATCTCTTGTGTTTCCTATGTAACTGAAGTATGGATACAAGTTGACAAGTAATGGGGATCGATTGTTCACTAGAAATCGAATGATGGGATCGAGAAGAGCTCGATACTGTTGTTTGAAAGAGCCTTTTGAGGGCGGGGAGGAGACATCAAGAACACCTGTGTCAATGGCCGTCGAGACTTGGATGTTTCCGAGGCCAACTGAAGTAAGTGCAGTGCGAATGTTTTGCATGGCAGGAACTAGATACTGCGCATAAGAGTCTGTGGGCTTGACCTCGTTTCCAACTACTATGTATCGAAACCTAACATTGCCGTAGTTTCTTACGTTGTTTTGCACCCACATGTTTGCGTTGGCTTGATTAGAGGCAACCCTTTGAAGGTCTGTGTTTGGGACGCCAAGCATGAGCTCAATATTGGTGCCCCGAAGGGCTTGAAGAGCTGCTTGATTTGGATCATAGAGTCGCATTCGACGGATGTTATTCTGGTTGTACATTGCTACCACGTCTCCTGGTGGCGGTAAGTTGTTGCCAAGCATTCCGTAGCAGACACCTACTTGAGCATCTGCACAAGCACAAGTAACCAGTTAATTAACAACTCCTGTCTACAGGATGGAATGAGAAGTATTTTGAAGTATGTTTCTGATTTATAATTCACAAAGCCAGATTCCTAATAAGAACTAGTTTTTTATTTGGATGGCACAATTCTAGACATAATGCATGCTTTGAGCTTACCTGTTTCATATATACTTGACAGAAGCATCCCAAAGAAAAGCATTACAGAGATGATGGACTGACGTTTGTCAGCGGAAAAAGATCTAGTCATAGCCATTTTGGAAGAGACTAGATAAGGAAGAGGGTTGAAACTCCAAGTGCCAACTCTCAAAATTTTAGCTCCCTTTTATAGAGGTGGAGGGCTGCATATCAGCACTGTCAAGTCAGTCACCGTATGGAAAATCAACAGTAGCTAGATGAAAATTCAGCATTGCAAGTCAGTCACCGTATGGAAAATCAACAGTAGCTGGCGGAAAATTCAGCATTGCAAGTCAGTCACACGTTCAATGATTATCTAGCAGTTGGGTTCTGAGCTACCTTCCTTGTCTCGGAAAATCCTGCTTAACTTGGGATATATCGACTGACTTATTCTTTTGTGGCGGTCGTTTTCATCTATTAACCAGTCTTACAAGGCGCAATATATTCCTATGGTACATTGTTGATTCCTTCAACAGTTTTTTATAAGTTGATATTTATCCATAAGAATTTCAGCCTAACCTTTAAAGTCACTTACATCACTTCTTTTTCCAGAATTGACTGCCATGTTCTCGTAAAATCACTTCATTTCAGAATTGAAACTTATCCAATCTCTACTTGTGTTTAAGGCTTTCAGACATCGGACTTTTGGTTCTGGGTATGTGGGCATATAATTACATTCTTTAAGATTGCTGTGATTATTATTGAGGTAAATAGCTGGTAACTATTATGTCTATATTTTTTTTAATTAAAGGAAGAAAGATGATACAATTACATGATTATTTTAGGGAAACAGACTCTCGACATATCTTCTAAAAAGATAAAATGGCCCCAATGAGTGTAGTATTAAAAATCCTGATTCTGAAGAAAAAACGTTCTGCAAAATTTGCAAGTCAGTCTGCACATTTGATGCTCTCTTGATAGATATCTCGTTATACAATAGTTCAGTTTCGAGTGAATAATTCATTGATGACCATGATGAGAGGATTGAGAACCCTTGATCGAGTAGCTGAGGAAGACAGGAGATTCAGCACCGCTGTGGAGTCCACTTCTAGTTTGATCCGCCAATAACCATTATTCCAAGAGAGTGTGAGCCCAGAAAATACCTCCCAGAGTTCCGCAGAGATAGATGAACACCAATTGAGATTCTGGCTGAAACGTCCAAGCCAAACATCTGTACTATCACGGATGAGACCCCCTACTGTGGTTGAGTACGAGGAACGCTTACATGCTCCATCCGTATTTAATTTTACCCACCCATAAGGGGGTTTACGCTAACCAATTAGATGTTTTTGTCAAGGTTGACGACCAATATCTGCTATACTTTTCCAGACAGATGACTCGTAGATCTGGAGGGCATAGTTGGAAATGTGGTCAATTGGTGAGGTTGGCCAATCGAACTGGTCATCAAAAAGAGCCTTGTTTCGCTAAGTCCACAGGAACCAACAAGTCGTACCAAAAAGAATCGATCATGCACGTGAATAAGTTGGTGGTGTTGAAGATTTTTGGTGAGCCACTCTCGAATTGGCATAGTGAGAAAGTTATCTGAGATTATTTGTGGCAAGAAACTGTCCCACACGGTGTGGCCTTTGATGCAATCGCACATAACGTGCAGCGAGGATTCTTCGAGACGATAGTGATAGCAAGCTCTGTCCATAGTGAGTTTTCTGCAAACTAGTTGTTGGTTCGAGAGTAGGTGATCATGCGCAAGCAGCCAAATCACCTTCTAGATTTTGTTAGTCGGTTCATCATCGTGTTCCATAATCCTGGAATATGTTGATGCAATAATAAATTGTCCAGTATCTAAAAATCCCCATGTCAGCTTGTCCTGTCCAAGGTAGGGCTGAGGGGGAAAAGTCCCCGATATAGTCTTACAAATGGACTTCGGGAGTAGAGATTGAAAAGCTTCCCAATGCCAATTACAGTCTATGTCCACAAAATGCTAAACTTGGAGATTTATAGAGGCTTGGGGAATGGGAATTGTTGCATGTGTGATAAGGGGTCCCACACCCTCCACCTAATAGTTGAGCCAGAATTGAGTCCTTGCACCATCATATATCATCCATTTCATGTCTTGGGGGAAAATGTGCCACGTAGCCTTGATACTCCTCCAAGTTATTGATCCTCTGGTTGCTTTAATAGAGGAGGGTAGATTATTGACATCAAAATTGTACTTTACAGAGAGAATTTTCACCCATAGCGCTTTAGGCTTGGAGATCAGCGACCACCCTAATTTTGCTAGGAAAGCATCATTGGTTTCTTAGATTTTTTGAATACCTAAGCCCCTCGTTTCTTTCGATTTGCAGATTTTCTCCCAATTCACTAAGTGAGTCCTCTTTTGTCTATTAGACGAGCCCTACGGGAACTGGCGTATCAGCTTCTCCAGCTCATCACAAAGTCTTCATGGCAAACGGACTGTCTGCATTGTGTAACTGGAGAGGGCCGCTATAACTGAGTGAGTCAGGGTGATTCGTCCTACAAAGGATAATAGATTCGCTAACCATCTGGATAACCGTTGTTGAACCTTATCAGGAATGTGTTGATAGGTTCATCTATTGACTCGTTCGTGCAAAAGAGGCACTTCGAGATATCGACCGATGTTAGTCATCTGTTTAAAACCCAATTCTCCGCTTAATAGGTGGGACACCGAAGAAGGGATGTCTTGCAAAAAAACAAAGATATTTCTCTTGACTGACGCATTGTCTAGAAGCCGTACAAAAAACATTGATCGTGTCTCGAATAATGTGCACTTGATCTACAAAGGCTTCGGAGAAAAGAAAAAGGTCATCGGCAAAGAATAAGTGAGAAATAGGAGGTCCTTGTTTGCTTAATTGAATAGGCTTCCAACGTCCTTGTGTCACTGAGTGGGCAATTGATTGTCCTAGACGTTCCATACACAGGACAAAGAGGTAGGGCGATATGGGGTCTCCCTGTCGCTTACCTCATATCGCCCTACCTCTCGTGGGACAAAATTCATCACTTAGTTCTCCATTCCAGTTCACTTGAATAGAGACCGAAGAAATGCACTTCAGAATGAGGTTGATTAGAGAGTCAGGTATCCCAATGTTGGTAAGAGTGTCCTTAATGAAGTCCTAAGACAACCTGTCGTAAGCTTTTTCCAAGTCCACCTTAATAGCCATTATTCCTTTGCGTTCAATTTTCCTCTTCATTATGTGGATGACTTCTTGAGCAATGATTATATTATTCGTTATTAAGCGTCTTGGGACAAAATTGCATTGGGGAGGACTTACTAGGTTGTCAAGGTAAGGTTTTAGTTGGTTGACTATGATCTTGGTAATAGCTTTATAGATCACTAAACATAACGCGATTGGTCTGAATTGGGTAATCGATGGGGGAGATGGAATCTTTGGTATAAGAACCATAATTGTGCGATTTAGTTCATATTCTCAGACTTCATGTCAAAAAGTCTTCTGTATAAATGATATCAACGAGGGTTCAACAATGTCCTATTGAGATTGGTAGAATAACACTGTGAAGCCATCAAATCCTGGAGCCTTATTAGGAGCCATATTATAGAAGGCCATGTTAATCTCGTTGAGGTGGAGTGGGCATGGTAGCTCGGAAATAGCTTGGTGAGGTAGGGGTGGAAAGCGACCATTGATCAGACGGATTGTGGGAGGCTGTAAATCAGCCGTATAGAGTTTTTTGAGGAAGTTCTAGGCTAGACGTCAGATGCCTGTGGAATCTGATATCTTGCCTCCATATTTGTCTTTTTAAGGAATTTATCTTCACGTGCCGATGTCTGGTCGAAGTGATAGCATGATAATATTTGGTATTCCTATCTCCCTGTCCTAGCAATTGACTTCTAGAACGCTGATTCTAGTAGAGTTCTTCTTAAGTAAGGACTTGTTCCAATTCAGATTGAAGATACTCCTCCAGCTCTTGGATAGAAGGTGAGTCTTCGTCTTCTATCTTTGTTTGTATGCCTTGGAGTCTCACCATCAGACATTCTTTCCTAAGATGTTTCCAAAATGAGTAGAGTTCCAATGCTAGAGACTATCGAAAATTTTTTTTAGCACTCCACTAAAGTCAGAACAAGTAAGGCTCCAATTATCAGCTACAACTTGGCTATAACCTTCATGAGTCAACCAAGCTGGTGTAGATGGTCGTGAAGTCAAAAGACCATTGGTCCCATTGTATAATCGTATGCACAAACTGTTAGTGAGCGAGCAGAATTCGAACGACGATTTCAGCTTTTCATAATAACCAAATGCACGAACGACGATTTCAGCTTTTCATAATAACCAAATGCCACTTGAATATCCTTATGCTTCCACTCGGAACGAGTGCTCAAAGCCCAAACTTCTAATGACCTTCAATGCTTGTATACTGCTTATACGTGGCTCCACCAAAACCACAAGGAGCAGTTTGTGAACTCTGATGTAGTTCTTGATGATGGGCTTAAAGGTCCTACCTTCAGCCTCTTGATAATTCCATACGAATATCGACATAAAATAATATTCAGAGAAAGAAAATCGGTAAGCTTAAGGGTTATCTTAGATAACAGTCAGCACCCGACATTGGGTTATTATGTGGATCTGTGGAATCTCATCCATCTGGGTATCGGAATCAAGAGTGGTTTCAGGTTCGGGTGTCGAATCTGTTTTCGAATCAAGTGGTCTAGATAGGGGTAGCGTGTATTTTTGGAGTGAGGATATCGACACAGTATTATGATTGTCATCAATTGGATCCTCCTTCATATTCCCGCAGCCCATCTCTTTATTTATGGGCATAAGAAATGTTTGATCTTTGATAATATTATCAGTGTGGATTATCAGTGTGGGAGGGAATAGCTACCGCTACGTGGGAATCTTTGTTATGATATGTCGCTGTTGTCGTTTTGGGTAAAACGGTGGAGGTTAGAGTTGGTCTGGAGTGTTGGGTTGGGCTAGCAGGTGGGTTGAAACGTTGAAGTGTTTGGTTAGGCTGGGGTGGGTTTGTTGGGTGGTCCAGGTGGGGATAGCCTAAGTCAGCCTTGACCTATGGTTGTGCAGCCCACGTAGGCCCGGTGTCAACAACCTTATAGGCGTTGTGTCGTTGGTTATCTTTGGTCAGTTAGGTACTGCCATTGAGCGGGTCTGGAGCGGCGAGGGGTGGCTGTTGCACGGTTAGTGCTCCTCCTCAATCTGAGGATTCTTTGAAAGATACTCCAACGACTCCTTTTCTGTCAAGACCGTAAACCTTGAGCCTCTCAACCCCTTCTGATTGATGCTGGTTGTTCTGTCACTTCTTTGGATTGTTGAGGAGTTTGTTAGTTGGCAGTTGCGGCGTTACACCTGTTTCAATGGCCCATATGCTTCTTTCTGAAGACCATCAGTGGATGATGCACCTGGATGTTCGATTGGAGTGGTCGTTCCTTGATTTCCAGCGATGGGTTCTGTGGCTTATTGTTCGGGCGGTTTGGTGGGACATGTCACGGCACCGTGTCCAACTCTTTCGCAGGTGAAACAAATTTATGGCAATCCTTCATAGGCAACTCTGAGGAGCTCTCCATCTAATTCGACTACTGAGTAGAGGGGGGAGCTAAGGTCGATGTCAGTGGCGACTCTGGCAAACTTTTCCCTTTGCAAATTCTGGGTATTGTTGTCTATTTTAATTGTTCGATCAACTAAGTTTCCTAGGGCAGTGAGGATTGATGGGTGATATCTTGCTATAGAAAGCTCAGGAAAGCACACCCAGGCAACCGCGTGGGAAATCTTACCAATGGATGGTCTAAATCCTGGGTGCCATGGCTGATCGGAAAGGGCGTGACCCAAAATCACCCACGACCCCTGTGTTAGTGTCCGGATATAATCGTCTTCCTCCATGAATTTGATCAGGTAAAAGTCATTTTCAATGTATATGATTTTAACAGGACCCTTAGGATTCCACATTGTGAGTAATTGGGTTTTAAGCAGGTTGAAACCCAGTTTCCTTGTGAGCAATTTAACTACAATAACTATTGCTCATTATTGGTCAAGTTTACCTCTGAAGGTGTTGGACAATTCGAGACCCATACCGAAGTCTCCTTGAACCAGATTAATGTCTCCCTTATCAATCTCGATGGGCTCCTCTACAGGCCAATCCAGTTCCCTCGCTCCAGTGCCTTGATCAGAATGTTCAGTAAGAACTATACTGTAACTGGGTTGATTGTTTTGTAAAATAGGTGCAGAAGGAGGAGGAGGGTCCTCCTCGCATTCCCGAATGTGTACTTTCTTTGTAGCATGACCTTCTTGTTCGGTGGAGTTGAGAGCAGTATGAGAAGCCATTGCAAACATCGGAGACTTCAGCCATTGCCACAGGCCTTCGGCAAAGTGAAGAGGACGCCAGTCAAGATGAAAGACTCAAAGCTGAAGAGGGTGATCATTGCTTGATAGGAAACCAAAACCAAAACCAAAACTACAACCAAACCAAACCAAAGTTACCAGTGATTTTTAACTACAGTAAGGTCAAGGATGAAAGAAACAAGTGGAAAAGGAACAAACCGTGCTGTGGATCTTTGAATCCCCAAAATAGAAGCAATCAACGGCTCTCTTCTCGCCCTTTAGGAAGTGTGTTTTCATTGGACAAGAGAAAGAGGAAAAGCGGGCATTCAGATCCAAGTAGGACTAGATCGAACCTCGTCTCCTGTCTAGATCTGAACAGGAGCTGGTAATGCTAATGTTCTTCGCCTCCGATGTTGTCTTTTGCTTAAATTTTAGTTTTAGCTTCAGCTTGAAGATAAGCTCCAAACGAACGTTGCAACATGCCGTCGACCTTTCAGAAATATTTTCATTCAATCCTCTCTTTCTCTCTCAAGCTGCGGATGAGAAAGCGACATTTTCTCTCTCTTTAATAAACGACATTTTCTCTCTCTAACTTAAAACTTTCTGGCTAGGAATATCTTTATGAGAGAAAGGGAATTCCAACTTTATGCAACTTCATTCGGGATCTCGTCTCTTAGTTAAATGAGAGCATGAGCATAAGCAACTTTACCGATCACCCTCACCCTTGAAATAAGTCTTAATGTATTATACACACAACAATAACTAGCACTACAATGGTACTTTGAGTGACGAAATTATTGCTAAAAGTGACAAAATCATCGCTAAAAGTGTTCGTCGCTTAAGGTACTATTGTAGTGCTAGTTATTAATAATAATTAGTGACAATTTAAATTCATTGTTAGAATAATCACCAAATCTCCATAGGTAAAAATATAAGCTACATTATTTCATATTCGTTGCTAAAATATTTTTTCTACACTTCCCCTTCATAGTGTTGCCAATATTTTTTTGCTATGAAATATTTTCATAGTAAAACATTATTTTCCACGCTTTTCAAAACATAAGTAAAAGTTTTTAACTACATTTTTGTAGACATAGCTACAAACTATTAGTGACGGTTTAAGAAATGTAGCCAAAACTTTTTAGCTACATTTTTAAAAATATAGTCAAATTTTTAATATACATTTTAACTAAAATGTAATCAACTTAAATGTATTATAATTATGATCTTATTAATATTAAAATTTTATGTATGTTATCTTTTTATACAAAAAATTAATTTAAAAAGGTAAGTTTATCTTTTTAAATTACCTACTATTAAGTGCTTTTCAACAATATGTTTTAAAGCTTTAAAAACGTTTAACAATTTTAAGATACTCAATATTTTCACAATGAACAAGATTTGCCTATTGACAAAAGAAGCTCAGACTAACTGTTATCAATTTTCTCATAATACCCAAATGCATTATATAGAAATGCAGAGAATTAATGAATTCTAGCAAGCACTTTCCTTGCAATAATCAGTCTTGCACCAGAAAGTTAGAACCATCTAGTTAAAAGATGTTGATCAGAACACTGGCTTCTTTCATGCTTCTATACTTGCCAAGAGAAATATCAACTGAATTATGCAGCTCCCTAACTCCTCTAGTAATCACCATTCTAACCAATAAGCATTTTTGGATATCACTGGAGCCTATTTTGAGTAGTTGACGGGTTATCCTCACCAAACCAACCAATCTATTTCAATACATAAATTCATCGACAACCCTTTACATTAATCCATTAAAGGCTTCCTAATAGCTCCTATCTATGACTCTAATATTAAAGAAATACTCTTTTCTCTAAAATTCTTGAAAACTCCTGGGCTAGATGGCTTCACTGCTTATTTCTTTCAATACACGTGGAGTATCACAGGATACTTGTTCACTCAAGCTATGCAAGAAACATTGTCATTAAACAAAATGCTGAGAGAAGTTAACCACACATTCATCTGTCTCATTCCCAAAAAACCAAATCCATCCTTTTTGACAAATTACAGACCCATCTCATGTTGTAATACCATACAAGGTTATTCCTAAGCTGCTGGCTAGTTGTTTTAAAAAAGAACTGAAGAAGATCGTTAACCTTACAAAAGGAGCTTTCGTAGAAGTAGAACCATTTGTGACACTATACTGCTTATGCAAGAGCTATTAAAAAGCTATCAAACTGGTAAGAATTTGAAAAGTTGCCTCTAGAAAATTGATTTTTACAAAGCATCTGATACAGTAAGTTGGGATTTTATTGAAGCATATCTGTCGGCTATGGACTTTCCATTGAAGTTAATTAATTGGATAAAGCTTTACTTACATAGCTCCTTAATAAGTATTCTAGTTAATGGAGTTTACAAAGTAAGTGAAGTGTGCACGTGGAATACGACAAGGAGACCCCTCTCCTTGTATGTCTTCATCTTAGTCATGGAAGGGCTATTGAGAATGCTTGATAAAGAAGGGCTATTGAGAATGCTTGATAAACTTATTCTTCATAATGGCATATTTTGTTTCCACTATAAATATAGAGCTCTAAAAATCACACATCTCATGTTTGTTGATGATTTGCTTTTTTTGTCTGGAGTTAATATATTTTCAATTGAATTTCTTAGAGACATTCTACAAAGGTTCTCTAGTTTGAAATAGTGCAGACATTGGGTATGGAACTACACCCCACTCCCTTCAAGTACTTAGGCGTCCCCATCTCTCACACCAAGCTAACATACAGAGATTGTATTCTACTCTTAGAGAAATATAAAGCCAGAATCCTAGTTTGGCAAAACAAGTTTCTCTCCATAAATACAAGAGCTACACTTATCCAATCAGTTCTTAATAATCTATAAAAACATTGGATCAACCACTTGATATTGCTAAAGAAAGTGATCAAGGAGCTCGAACGTACTATAAAATCCTTTCTATAGTTGGGGGCTACGGAAAACGCTAGGAAAGCCAAAGTCCAATGGGAAGAAGTCACGCTTCCCAAGAAATAGGTTAGGAATACTCTCAACCAACTTGCTGCAGAAAGTGCTATTGTGTAAGAAGATATGGAGCCTTTATATTGATAAGAATGCCATTTGGATCAAATGGATCCATCAAACATACTTGTAGAATCAAAACTTCTGGCAATTAACAAGCTTTACAGACTGCTCATGGGTATTTAAGCAAATGCTAAGTATCAGATCATAGATATACCCTATCATCATTCATAAGCTGGGAAGTGGATGTAATATCTCTATCTGGTTTGACAATTGGACTGAATTCAATCCATTAATCCAAAGAACAGAACTCTAAGTTAAAGCTTTAACTCTCATTATCGATGGGCAATGGTTTGGGAACTATAGAGGGTTCAGACTCTTAAGTCAATATCTCCCGAATATCACCAATAGCAATCAGGAGGACATGGTTTTTTGGAAACCTCATCCTAAAGGACTCTTTACAAACAAGTCATGTTACAGAAGCCTTCAGTCAGTATACCCAATAATGCCTTGGTTTAAGTTGCTTTGGAAGAAAAGTCTCAATCCAAGAGCCTCCATGATCACACGGTTAGTGACTAAGAATAAACTTAGCACCAAAGACAAATGGTATGACACTTATGATCCTATATGCATTTTATGTCATCTCACAACCGAAGATAGGAATCACCTATTCTTCAACTGCACTTACACTAAATTAGTATAGAGCCAAATGCTTCACAAATTAGGGTTCTTTTGTTATTCATATGACTAGTTTCAAGTGCTACAACAAGTTATTAGTGTAGCAAAATATCGCAAAAAAGATTCCATGTTGATAAATACAACCTTCACCTTATCCATATACAGTATCTGGTGGGAGAGTAATCGAAGACTATACCAGGGAGAGCTAACCCCTCAACACCAACTAGCAGCTAACATCATCAATGATATCTGACAGGTCATAATCTGAATGACAATATGCGATGGAACTGAAATCTTTAACTGGGTAGCTTTTTTCCATTATGTACAAACTTGAATATTAGTCATTGCAATACTTTTGTCTTCTTAGGGAAGAATCAATCTTTTTGTTGTATATAGCTTTTACTATAGTGAATGAAAATTCCTTTTAATTTTTTTAAAAAAAAGAGAAGTACTAAAACGCATAAATTAAATAGATCAGCTTTTCTTTTACCATTTTTATATTACTATTTCCCTTCACATGATATTTGAAGTTAAGTTTGAATTGTAGTTTCTTTCAACTTAGATAATGTACATTGAAGGACGTTAAAGATTTTTCATTTTTAAATTTCTCTTTAGGATAAAGAATAATGAGAAAAGTAAATCATTGTCAAGCCTAAAAGTCAGTTCCCTAAGTTAATATCTGCTTATTTTCAGTGTCTATAATTCACTCTATTACATTTGACGATTTTTTTTGGTCTCATATTTGATTATAGTATTAAAATTAGAATACCACCAAGTGCTACAAATGATTTCAAAAAATAAAATTATATTAAGTTCGTTAATATTAAAAGATAAGCGTGCCAACTTAATTGAATGGTTAAACTGACGCAGCAAACTGGGGCTGAATTAGTCATACTGCTTGTCAAAGTTGTGTAGTTTCAATGGATTCAATTCTTTGCATAAATCTCCCGAACACGCCAACGTCACAGTCAAGCAATAACTAAATTTATATTTAATGGACTTGAAAAGTCGGCATGGTCTGGTCGGATTGGGATAAGATCGCTTGACCTTGCAGGTTTAACAAACGCAAATCGCGCGAGGTAGTCAAGTTATGCTGCCTTTGAATAAACGAAAGAAACTCAAGTATGACTGCAATATTTCCACCGCCGCCTGATTGCTCTAAAATTTCCGTTGATATTAAATGATATATAATAAATAAATTATAAAATTATAAAAAGTAAAAATATAGTATAAAATAAAATTGTACTAATAATATTTGTTAGTAGATAATAAATTTAATAATTTACACTAAAATTGAATCTAACATAACTTTTTAAATAATAATAATAATAATTATATTTTATGTTATCATTTATTTAAAGTCTAAGGTAAAGTATGTTTAAAGAAAGTCAATAAAAAGCTAACTTTATTTTAACTTCTTTTTCAGTGTCCTTTAAACATACTTCTTTATAGTTTAAATAATATTTTTAAGACATTCCTAAATTATCATAAGCAAAATTACTTATATATACTAATTAATAATTAAATTTAATTAACAAACCATGACAAAAATAATAATTAGTTTTTAACAAAAATAATTTAAAAATTTTCAATAAAAATATAAGGAGATAAATAAAGAATATAAATTTTG
>JANZLD010000005.1:54662817-54673964 GCA_026413575.1 Erythroxylum carthagenense | reverse complement strand
TTGTCATTATTATTTATTATTAAGATTTTTGAAAGCATGGTTGATGTAAATAGTAAACTAGTAAAGTATACAGTACAGTTGTATAATATATCAATTTGGACTATTTTGTAATTTTTAAAAATGTTAGGGACTATTTTATAAATTTAAAAATATCCCGAAACGGCACCCGGTACCGACCGGTACTGGTATAGTTCCGTTCTAGAGCTCAATTCGGTACCAAACCCATTAAGGTATTCATAACATTGTCTTTAATGCTTTATGGTTTTTTAAGCTTAATTAATCTTCCCAAAATACCCCTTATACAAGCTTACCACCTTAACACTTTAATTCTCTTAACCTATATCGTATTATCTTACTGACATTAACATGCTAATTAATTCCAACATACATTAATCTAGCAAGACTCCAAAATTAATCAAATCATGCTTATTTATCATGAACAAAATTTTTAGGGGCCAACAAAACCAAATCTTTAATGATGGAATAATATAACAATATCAGTACATAGTGGAAAATCCACTACGAGGAGCTGTGGGAGAGAAGACCATTAAAGACACATATGAAATCTTTGAAATGTTGGGGCTTAATTCTCAACAAAAGAGCATGAGGGGGAGAAGAGATGGAGTTCATAAAGTGAACTCGAGCTAAGAAATGGCTATGCAATTGGTTGAGCTAACGAAATATGTCAAAATGCTAACAATGAGACAATCCCAAGGTGCTTCAAATCATGAGGTATGTGGTATATATTGAAGTTTTGGTCATTGAGCTAACTTTTGCTCGGATTCTTTTGAAACTTTTGCAGGTGAGGAAGAACAAGCAAACTCACTAATGGTTTTCAACTGAGGGTACGAAATGATCCATATTCGAACACCTACAACTTTAGTTGGAGAAACCACCCCAATTTCTTTTGAAAGACCAGTAATACACCATTTTAACCCCAACCACAATATCAAAATTTGTAGAGGCATAATCAGTTCTAATGGCAATCCTTAAATTAGAACATACCAAGAAAGCCTTCTTTAGAGGAAAGCCTAAATGCTTTCATTCAAGCAACCATTTAGAATCAAGAAATGAACAATAAGAGATTTGATTCATTGAAAGCTTCTCTAGAGAGGCTTGAGACTCAAGTAGGGCAACTCGCTACTCAAATGCAAAACAATTAAAAAGGAACATTATCCAGTCCACTTGAACAAGCCAAGGCCATTACGATTCTAAGAAGTCGTAAGGTGATTAATAATCATATTGAGATTCCTTCCAATATGTCTAATGTAGGTAATCAAGAAGAGGAGAGCCTTATAAAGGGAAAAAGATGAGCAAAATGAGGAAAGCAATGGGAATGACTCTTCAAGTCACTCTCAAGAAGGTAAAAAACTTAGGCATGCAACTAAAGGCAATGGAGGACCAACACTACATAAGTTGACTGATCTTTATAGACTACCAATTCCATATCTAAGCCACCTTAAAGGCTTAAAACAAGATGAGCAATTTTTTGATCTCTATAACATGCTTTCTAAAGTTAATATTAATATGCCATTGTTAGATGTGACAAAGAACATTCCAGCTTGTGTGAAGTTCTTCAAGGAACTAAGCACCACAAAGCAGAAGTTTGCGCATATAGAAGGTGATAGTTTTAGAAGTAGTAAGTGCAGCCTTTCAACAGCAGTTACCCCTAAAATTGAAAGACCAAGGGAGTTTCATCATAAAAGTATTAATAGGTAATGATGAGGAGGTTAAGGGTATACTTGACCTTGGAGTAACTATAAACCTTATGCCTCATTCTATTTATATGAAATTGGATCTAAGATAGTTAAGACCTACCAACATGTGTTTGCATTTAGTTGATAGGTCAATTTGTTATCTAAAAGGAATAATGGAAGATGTGTTGGTGAAAGTTGGAGGATTGATTATCCCTGTAGACTTTCTATTTTTAGACGTGGGGGAAATAAATGAACAAGAAAAGGAGCACACCATACTCCTAGGGAGGCCTTTTATAGCCACCGCCAACACGTTGATTAATGTGAAGAATGGGAAATTGACCATAAATGTCCTAGGAGAAATAGTAGTATTTTCAATCTTCAATGTTAAACCTATTCCTACTACTTTTGTTTATAAAGAGTGTTCTCTTATTGATCAAATTAATGCTGTAGATTTTGATTTTGCCTTGCAGGAAAAAGAAGAAAGGGAGTTATAATTGGTTAAAGAGATTGATTAGTACTACCAATTGCTAGACAATGCTACTGAGGGAGAGTTTGGTGAATTTTTAGAGACATCTTCTAATGAAGAGAAGAATGCAATCCTACCAAAATTAGAATCGAAAGAGTTACTTGAGAATTTGAAGTATGTGTTTTTAAGTGAAGGGGAACATATAAAGCCATTATAGCATCTACTTTGGATGCTGACCAAGAAAAAAGAACTTTGAGTGAGATGAAAAGATTGATAAAGGCCACAGGATGGAGTTTGAGTGGCATTAAGGGAATTAGTCCCTCTATAAGCATGCATAGGATTATCCTAGAAAAGGGGGCTAAACCAGTGAGAGAAACCCAAAGAAGGCTCAATCCTAATATGTGGGAGGTAGTGAAGAAGGAAGTATAAAATTGCTTGATGAGGGAGTCATTTATCTATTTGCGGATAGTGAGTGGGTGAACCCAATGTATGTAGTTCTAAAAAATTTGGCATTATTGATTCGAATTGATAAAAATAAGTTAGTGCCTATTAGGACTACCACTGGATGGAGAATGTGTATTGATTACAAGAAACTGAATGTGGCTACCAAAAAGGACCATTTTCCTCTCCCTTTTATTGATCAAATGCTGGATAAACTTTTTGGACATCAGTTTTATTGTTTTCTTGATAGTCTTTTCGGTTATTATTAGGACATTCACTTGAGGACCAAATAAAAATGACATTCACTTGTCCACTTAGGACATTAGCTTTTAAGAGGATGTTATTTGGGTGTTAAGACACCTATGACATTTCAAAGGTGCATGTTTTCCATTTTCTCAAACATGATCGAGGACTGTATCGAGATATTTATAGATGATTTCACAAGCTTTAGAGCTTCTTTTGATGATTGTCTAAATAATTTGACTCGAGTACTTGAAAGATGTATTGAATGCAACTTAAATTTAAGTTAGGAAAAGAGTCACTTTATGGTGAACCAACGGACAATCCTAGGTCATGTTATGTCATAAAACGAAATTGAGTTTGATAAGATTAAAAATGAAGTTATAAAAAAACTTCAATCACCTACTTCTGTCAAAGATATTATAAGTTTTTAGGACATGTTAAATTTTGTATTGAGGTTTATTAGAGATTTTTGTAAGACAAGTTTTCAACATTCTCAAGGAAAAATTGATCTCTACACTGATTGTTGTGGCCCCTAATTGGGCTTTACCTTTTGAAATTATGTGTGATACTTCTGATTTTGTTGTGGAAACCATTTTGGGCCAAAAAGTTAAGAAATATTTACGTAGATGTTATTATGCTAGCTTAACTTCGAGTGATGCATAATTAAATTATACAATCACTAAGAGAGAATTGTTAGCAGTGATTTTTACATTGGAAAATTTTAGATCTTATTTGCTAGGGTCAAAATTTATAATTCATCTGATCATAAAGTTATTAATTTTTTTTGACCAAAACGTATGCAAAACCACGGTTAATTAGGTGGATCTTGTTATTACAAGAGTTTGATGTGGAAATAAAAGATAAGAAACAGAATGATACTATTTTTTATGGATCATTTGTCTAGGATGGCTCCTAGCTTGCAAACTCTTAAACAACAAAAAGTATGCAATAGCTATGAACTTTCCTAATGAGCAGTTATTTGTTGTTAATAAAGTGCCCTTATATATTAACTATGTGAATTATCTTGGTTATGGCATTTTGAGACCGAATATAACTTTTTAGGAAAGTAAAAGGTTCCTTCACCTAAGTAGGTACTATTTTTGGGATGATCTATACATCTATCAAATTTGCAAGGATGAAATCATTTAAAGGTGTATTCTAGAGGATGAGTAGGTAAGTGTCTTAACCTTTTATCATGAAGTCTACGGTAGAGGCCATTTTGAAGGGCAAAAAATTGTTTCTAAGGTTCCTCAAAGCGGTTTGTATTCATCCATTTTGTTTAAAGATGCTCATTTCTTTTGCCTAAAATGTGATAAATGTCAATTAACTGCAAATATAATTAGAAGAAATGAAACGTCCCTAAGTAACCAATTGATTGTTGAATTATTCGATGTTTAGGGTATTGATTTTATAGGCTCATTTCCTAAATCTTTTGGATTTGAATATATACTTATTGAAGTTGATTACTTGTCTAAATGAGTAAAAACAATACCTAATCGAACTAATGATGCTAATGTTGTTAAATTTGTGAAGGAAACTATTTTTAACAAGTTTGAGATTCCACTAGCAATCATAAGCGATGGAGAAATTCACTTCGTCAGTAAGATTTTTGAAAAAATCATAAGGAAATATACAATCACTCACAAGGTGGTGACTCCATACCATCCACATGGAAACAAGTAACAAGAAAATTAAGGGCATTTTAGAGAAGATTGTCCCATAAAGGAAGGAATGGTCAACAATGTTAAATGATGCACTATAGGCATATCTCATGACTTACAAAATCATCTTAGGCATGATCCCTTATTGGCTTGTTTTCGGGAAGGTTTGCAATTGGCCTATAGAGGTTGGTCGTAAGGCATTATGAGTAATCAAGATGGTGAACATGGACCTAGATGATGAAGGAAGGGAGCGTTTGCTTCAAATTTTAAAATTGGATGAGTTCCGGAGTGAGGTTTATGAGAAATCCAAAATCCACAAGGAAAGAACAAAATGCCTTCATGATAAGGGTCTTATAGGTAAGTCTCTCACACCTAGAGTGAAAGTTATTTTGTATAATTCTCAGTTGCATTTGTTTCAAGGAAAATTGAAATCAAGGTGGAATGGGACATTCGAAGTACCAAAGGCATTTCCATATAGATCTATAGAACTAGAAAATTCAAGAATGAAGGAAATCTTTAACGTGAATGAACATCGAGTGAAACCATATTTAGAAGGAGCAATTGAAAAGAAAACCGTATAATCCATCAATTTGAGCGACCCACCTAAAACGTAACTATTAAGGTGTCTAGCTACAGGACATTAAAAAAGTGCCAAATAGGAGGCAACCTATATAATTCATATTTTATTTTTGAATTATTGATTCATATTTGACTACATGCATTTAAGATTGAGAAATCCTTTGTATAAATTATTCCAACATAATTGAAAAAAGATGCATGCAATCCTAAAGATAAGACGGCATAAATCTTCTAAATTAAGATTAAACATAATAGAGGAATTCATAAATAAGTTAATGAAATTCTAGAGGTTTTTATCTTAAAGAGATTACATTTAATTAACCTCAAATTAGATGTTAATAATCTTGAGAAAGATATTAGAATAATTAAAGGATTTTTACATTTTAATGAACTTTAACTTAATTTGATGTATTATTTGCCTAAGAAGTTGTAGGGAGATTACCAATTTGAGTACCATTGCCTTTATTGATTGTTTCTTGATTTATCTATATTATAGTTAGTTATTGTGTTAATTTAATTTAGTTTATTTTTTTAATTTTAATTTTGATCAATTACCATCACCATAATTTGTTAGACTATATAATAGAGAGATTGTTAGTACTGGTGATTTTAGTCCTCGTGGATTAACCTGTACTTGCTACTTTTAGCTATTAGGTGACTTTTGAAATATGCCTTTAATACTTAATTGTTATTTAATAATGACTGTTTTTATTTTTTATTAATTCATGTTATTACAATGTTTGAAAATGATAACTTGTTACTCATTTATGTCTACCTTATATTAGGTCAAATTATACAAATTCACTTTATTTTTGGAGGATTGTTAGATTGAATTAAATTAATTTATGATTTAGTGTGAGTATCTAAATGCTTGACTAGTAGATAAATAAGGCAATTGAGTGTATGATAAATAGTCTGGATTTCTTTAATTGACTTATTTAAATTTTCCTAGAATTATTACTTATCTAAGTTAAGAGTAAGTAAAATAATTTATTTTATGACAAGTAAAAGCAAAAGCTTATGTCAATACAAACTTTTAAACAAAATTGTAAAAGTTAATATTTATTATTGATATTTGATATTTAATATAACAAACCTATTGATTTAAATTGATAAACAAGATTTTCAACAATTTTCTTTATGCCAAAAAATTATAATTTTGACATCAAATTATTTAATCAAAAAGTCTAAAATTAAAAAAAAAAGAGAAAAAGTAACAACAATAATAACAACCCACTGAAAGTTCCACTGATATGCGAGATCTGAAGAGGTCCCATAGTATACAACATTACCACTAATTTATTAAGAGGCTATTTTAGATAGACTCGTGTGAAAAAAGAAAAAAATGCATATACATATTAAAATGATAAAATATTTATAATTAAAAATAAAATAAAATAAAATAGACATAAAAGATAATAATAATAAATAAATAATAAATAAATAAATACATATAAATAAAATATAAAAATAAGTAAGTAATAAAATAAATAAGACAATTAACATATAATAAGATAAAAGATAAAAGATAAAAGATAAAATAAGCAAATAAATACACAAACAAGAAAGAAGACAAATAAATAAATCAAACAATTCATTATAAGAAAATATTTAATCTAAATGAGAAAATTTTTAGGATAAATAACTAAGGGGAAGTAATTATTTAATGTTTAAGCTAAATACTAGATATAAGACTAGAAGGAAAATGTTTAAAAGATCTATGAGAACTAGAAGGATCTCTCTATATGAGATGCTTTATCTGTCTCTTAGTATGCCAACGTTTTCAATTGAGGACCATATCTTCGGTAAATTCCAACAGAGCCATATTAGTAATGATCACCTCCCCCAACTCTTCTTAAGCCTTCATTTTTTCCTTTTATAGTCTCTAAGTACAATCTTCTCACATATTCTCACTAGAACATCAGTGTGTCTCCTCTTAACATATCCGAACCATGTAACCCTTGTCTCTCTTAATTTTCCATTAATTTTAGCCACCTTTAATTTGTCTTTTACTATACATTCCTAACTTTATCTCTTCTAGTAAGGTTGCATATCTAATGGCATTCTCATCTCTGCCACTATTAGTTTATGAATATACACCTATTTGATTAGCCAACACTTGGTCTTATAGAGCGTGGCTAGCCTAATTGCTAAATGATAGAATTTAACTTTGAGCTTTAGTGGTATCTTTTTGTCACAAGAAACTCCTGATGCACTTTTCCGTTTAAGTCACCCTGATCTAATACTGTGAACTATATCTTCATTGATCTCTCTGTTATTTTGGTTGATAGATCTTAAATCTTAAACACTCTTTCTATAGTGTAACTTCTGAACTAATTTTTACCTTCACATCAGAAGCCACTTTATGGTTTGAAAAGTTACACTTTATCTTAGTTTTGCTTAATTTAAAGCCCTTCAACTCTAATATCTTCCTCTAAAGTTCTAGCTTCACATTGTCAGCCTATTTTTTCTTATCCATTAAAACAACATCATCAACAATAAATAAAAAAAGTTCAGCAAAAAAGCATGCAAGACACTTTTTGCAGATTTCGCATAACACAAGACTGGAGTGGACATATTTATTATAAGATAGTGACGTCCATCCATCTTATCCATTTATCTTATGGATGGGAATCAATGGAGGGTTGCTTACGAGGGATAAGATCAAGTTCTCCGTTAACACATTGCATTTTGAGTTATGTAGTACAGAAATGGAAAATCTGGAGCATCTTATGATTAGATGCAGATACACTAGGTAAGTCTAGGATCAGATGCAAATTATTCTCAACTAGGACAAACCAGTGGACTATTGGAGTGAAACTATTACTTGGTTGGGAAAACTTAGAGTGCCTAGTGTAGCTGATCTTAAAGAAATTAAGTTAAGTTGGAATCTTTGGTATACTACATCTGAAAGAGCATAATTTCATAATTTTTAGACAACAAAGTTGAAGCATAAAAATGGTTTTTTAGGACATTTGCCTCTATTACGGATTGGCCATGTTAGAAAAAGGAATAACAGTAAATTTGTCAAGTAGTATGAAGAGAAGATGAGGATTGGAGTAATACTAGTTTATGTGGTCTCATAAGTACCTATAGATATTAAGAAGTCGATGTTTACTAGGAATCACAACTCTTTGTATTGTAGTTTTTTTAGATTATCCTTATCCTTTTGTATTCTACATGTAATTACTTTCAATCAATGAAAACTTTAACTTTCAAAAAAATGTGATCAACAAACAATATATGTAATAGCCTATTTCTACACTTAAGGATTTAATTGTTAGAATAAGTAATATCATATGAGAATATATGAAGTACAGTTCATTTGTATACATCATATTCACATATATACATGAATCATGATTTAGAGACATTGTAAAGATAGTATATGCACTCATTGACATATCCTAAGATATGGAAGGTTTTAATTGATTATGATGTACTTGTATGTTGATTATGTCTTGAATTTTGATTTGATGGATTATAATTAGTAATTAGGAATTTGTTGTTACAATTGGGCGATTGATGAAGTGATATGTGCACCTAGTTTAGGAAAAATGTTAAATGACAAGACAAATTGATACATGGGAATCTAGGATGACTATGCCTATAAAATGGTGACACGTGGCATTAGTAATAGAGTGACAAATGACTTGAATAAATGAGTGAAAAATGGTGGTATACTTGGGTGACAAATGGCTTAGGAAACTATGTGACAAATGGACCAAACATCAAGTACCAATTGGTAGTTAAAGTGTGAGACATATGGCTTGAATCTTAGCACGACAAGTGGCTACTCCTTCACCACACACCTACACCCACAGTTTCCACACATGAAAGACCATCTTTCTTTTACTTTTGGCCACATGTTCTCTTCTTCTTCTTCTTCTCACCATTGGCACCTATACATAACCCATCCAACCTTGAGATTTTGATAAAGTTCTACACTTTGTCACTTTAAAATCTTACTGTCTTCATCTTATGGTTGAAAACCTTTTATGTTTTCATCTTATTCTTGGAGTATTCCTCAATCTTGTGAGTTTGGTGTGCTAAATTAGCTTTATGATTAAGGAGATATTAAGTTGAACAAGTAAGTGATTTATCAATTTATTATGATATATGTTACCATAACATTTATGATGATTGAATTAGGATGTATTGCATATAGTATTGATGATGAAGTTATGATGGATGAATGGAGGGTTTCTGTTTTGCTTTTGATACTTTAAAATAGTGGATTGTATGGGTGGTTTAGGTAGAGATTTGAAGTATAAATGATGGTGAGGTATTAAAGAGGGATGTTATTGAAGTGTTATTAAATTTGACAAAGTTAGCGTTACTTGTATAATGATAGGTGGTGAATGACCAAATAAGTAGGTTTTGATGAGATTTATGTAGCTAATATGGTAGTTGAATTTGCATAAATTAAAGTTGAATATGAAGGTATGAATTGTGGAAAGTAGGAAGTGTTTGATATGTCTTTAGGGCTGATGAATTCGTGGAGGAGTGAGGGAAGAATGCAAGGCACGATCATGACCCTCAAGTGCACAATCGTGTCCTGGTCATTTTAGGTCTATCACGATAATGGCCTTCAGTGCATGATCATAGCCTAGATGTTTAGCTTTTGTCACGATTTTCGGAAGGTCCTCCACGACCATATGCAGTGCCTTGGAATGATGATAAGTCATTTAAATTGCATATATTTTGGGCGTAATTATTGTTGATGTGTTGAAATTGGTATCCGAAATTGATGGAATTACTTTATAATTGTGTACAGATGGTTTTCATCACTCTAAGGACAAAAAAAGATCAAAAAGAGGAAAAAGGAGGAAGGAAATCCGAAATCCCCAATCTGGCCAAAATTAAGAGATTAGGAGTGGGCACACCTAAGGGTGGAATCTGGAGCCTACAGAAATTCCAGAATTTGATTCCAATTAAAACACAATCTTTCAAGATCCTCTTGCCCTCTTTCTAAGAAGTCTCCTATCGAAAATAGAAGTACACCTACTGTTGACAAAATCAAGAGAAGATAATGAGGAGATTCACATCAAATAGGAGGCTTGGGTGGTTGCTGCATATATATATATATATATATATATATGTATTAGAGTTAGAGGGAATTATCGTAGGTTTAGGGTAGGTTTTAGGTTGCTGCACATTCTGTTCTTATTTCTTTACGTTTTCTGCATAGTTTCAATTAGGATTTTCGTTTCTTTTTTCAAAAGACCAGGGATGGAAACTATTTACTTTGTTATTTTCTTTGTTTTCAATTTAAGTATGAGTAGCTAAATTTTCTTATCTTGGTTGAGGGATCCATATTACAGGTTATTATGGTGAGATAATTCGGATATGTTTTCTGATTGTTGATGAACATTGAATATTTTCAGTTTTGTCTTTTCAATTGAATTCGTTAGTTTATAGGTACGCAACTAGAGATTAATTGGTTCAATCGCTAGGTTAACGAAATCTGACGTTCAATTTCGGTAACCATAAGTAGAAATTAGGATTAACTTCTCTAAGTTAGAGTCGGAAAATTCTAAGAAGGTATTCACTTGATTGATTGCATGTCGTAAATGTTTTTCATTTTTTATTAGTTCTTGATTCTTAATGCTATTATTCAATTTTACCTATGATCGTATCTAGGTTATTGTTTAATAAGATTGCTAGAATACATGTTTCTAGTCATTACACTTAAAAGAAAATTTCCCCCAATGAATGTTTATTGATAATTGCAATTTTACGTCGAGGATCCATAATAGCACGATAACATCGGTGACCGAAACCAAGGTATTTTTCCTATTGAATATTCAGATTTAATTATTGTTTCAATTTGCGATTTTTCCCTTTTATTTTTATTATTACCGTGAGTGACAAATGTAACACCCCACTCCCGAGTGACCTGAACCTGATATCGTTGGTGATATCTGAGTCGGTGCCCCGCGAGGGTGGCGTACTACATAAGTTGATTAAAACTCAGTATACATTTTTTTTTGAAACCATTGATTCCACGTTAGCGCGGCAAAAACAGTAAGTAACTAAAACCCATGTTCATAATAAACC
>JANZLD010000005.1:54536598-54546743 GCA_026413575.1 Erythroxylum carthagenense | reverse complement strand
TAAGCTTTATTCGTTGGCTACTCTGGTCACAACTGCCATTATATTTCATGCATTCATGCAATGGAATGCATCACTCACACTTGCATATCCCATTCAATCCCGTTCTCAAATCATCGGACCTTAGTCCAGCATTCAACATTAGAGTTGAGCATATATACTTTCATTTATATGCAAATACACATTCCTAACTCATTTAACAATCACATTAAGCACAGTACACACAGTTAATCCAATTCACATTCAATTAGCACTTCAATATCCATATCAACATCACAATCATCGGACCTTCTGTCCGAAAACTAACATAATCAATCACATTTATGTAATCATTTAATTGTCAATTAATACAAAATTTTAAATAATAAACAATGAAATAAGACCATCTCGGCCTACTCACAGTACGCTCCAGATTAGCATTTGCTTTTAAATTCTGGGAACGCCTTAATGCGGACACTTGATTTGCACAACCTATTTATATAAGACACACATTGCACACTCATCAATAATTGCACACGTAAAAACATTCATTTATGCACAATTGAAATAATGGACCATGTATAATGCATGCTCAATGACAATCCTGGGCATATGTTCTAGAACACATATTATGCTCATTCCCATTTCATAATTCATATGTTTCTAATTTAACTTAGCTTTATAATTCATTTGTACAGAATCTTTCTAAATTCTCCTTTCAATCTTTACCTTTTTCATGTGTCTAGCTTATTCATAAGCTTACACCTCAAGAACACTTGGTTACTTTATATCATAACTAAATTTCTCATCATCTCTTTTCTAACCTCATATGATCTCAAAATATCCAGATTATCATCCAATAAGAATCCAATTGAAAATCCCATAACGCAAAAATCACTAAAATTGATTCTAGAATCCTTAAACCCAAACAATTTCTAAACTCCATGAACTAGAATCCTTCAAAAAATCTAAAAGATTCAAAATGATCTTACCTTGATTGTTCACTAAATGAAAAGATCTTTAGCTCAAATGGAAACTCTTTTCTTCCTCTTCCTTTTTCTCTTCTTGGACAGCTTCAAAATCTTTCTTGAAGACTAAGAAGAATTAAACCCTAGCTCAACTCTCTTCTTTTCTCTCAAACTACCAAACTCTCATTCTCTTTCTCTCTCACTTTCGTTGTTCTCATCTCCCTTTTTTCCTTCCATTCATGTGTTTCTACTCCATTTATAGGCAAGACAACACTTCTTCTTCCAATTATGCCCTTAATGATTGAGAATTGTCACATTTGTCCTTCCATTTATGCCTTATGTCTCTTACACGTAAGTATCTTGCCAAAAGCACCCTTGAATATTCTGACATAATACTTTATTCTAGAGGAATCTTCTCTCTTGTATTACATTTCTAATGACACCAAATCATTCAATTCATGTCAGTGATTCAAAATATACACTTCAAACATTTTGGGACTGCTCTTGTCCTAAACAATGTACTATGCACAACTCCCATCTAAACTTTAAGCATCTTAGAGACTGAATTAGATTCCAAGTTCTTCATACCATTTGTATCTCCATGTCTCTAGTTTATCACAAATCAAAAATAATCTCATTTAGAGTTCTACAGATCAAGATATCATCAAAATACTGAAGTATGTTTAATAGAATAACATTAGTTCATGCTATTTAAGAATACACTCACTGTACCTGTTTCACTTTTTCACTCAATCATTCTCAATTTGATTCAGAGGGCTATGATTTTTGGTAGAGATGTAGAGCAAAGTCTTATGAATCCAATGTTTTAAGAACTAGATCATTTGGATGTCTTGAGAGGAAGTTATGACCTAAAGAAGCAACTATGTTTATGACCTCAATCGTCTTACTTTGCTTCGTCTTACATGAACAATAACATTGTCTTAGATGAACAGTAGCATCGTCTTAGATGAACAATAACTAAGACAATGTTTTCTTCCTTCTTTCTTTTGCATCGTCTTAGATGAACAGTAACATCGTCCTAGATGAACAGTAACTAAGACAATGTTTTCTTCCTTCTTTCTTTTGCATCGTCTTAGATGAATAGTAACATCGTCTTAGATGAACAGTAACATCATCTTAGATGAACAGAAACATTGTCTTAGATGAACAATAACTAAGACAATGTTTTCTTCCTTCTTTCTTTTATATCTCCTTTTATAAAGACCATAACTTTTGACTCAAATGTCCAAAATTTTCATACTCTATACCGTTGGAAAGATAAAAGAAAGCTATAAAACTCTCAAGAAGGCAACTTTTCCAAAATCTATATTGATCAATCCCAGATTTGCCCCTAAATTTCTAAGACAAACTTTACATTCATCCACCAATGTACTGCACCAGTTCTAAACTTCACGAAATTTTTGACATACTTAGAGGTATAATTGATATTTGATGTCTTCATACAAAATGTAGTCATATATCTCTAGATTAATCCTAATAAGTATCATCTCGTTTGGACAATTAGGGAGAATGTTATGGCTAAAAGACTGAAGTACACTTAGTGAACATTTTCCAGATCACTACCAATTTTGTTTCCAAATCTTTCCTTATCACAACTCATACCATGATCACCTTCTTTACTCCCTCTACTTCTCATTTTCATTAAAATCACATATAAAACAATCATACCTGGAAGTTGTCAATGAATGCATGTACACTTAGTTTTGTGCAAAGATTTAATATTTATGTGCATATATGCTAACATTATGTATGAGCAAAATGCATTTCCTAAATCTCTCTTTGAGCTTACATATACTGAAATTTCAGGTCCTAATCCCTTAATACGGGGATGGGATGTTACACAAAACACAAATTTCCTCTTTCCCAAGCATTTCCATGATCGTGGGAAGGAACCATACAATTCCTATGATCGTGGGAATTGTAGGAAGGAACCATACAATTCCCACAATCACCATACAATTCCCACAATCATGGGATAGGTGAACTAAAAATTTTACCTTCATTTTTCTTCAACTTTTCTTCCAAATTTTGACACCTTCATGATAGTTCATCAATTATACCTTAAAGATACTTCAATTCTCAATCTAATTCATCCTTAAAACAATCTATAACCTAAGGTTTCCATACATTAAGAACAAAACCAATTCATTCATCAAGTTTCAAGAACATCTAATCATCAACCCTACATGCAATTCATCCCTAATCAATCCTCATGGAAATTATGCTCACATATATCATAATAAAGCAATCAATTACTTACTTTTTTTATCTCAAGGTCTCTTTAATTTAATAAGCTAAGCAAGCCTCCCAAGCTTTCGATCATATGCCAAGAATAAGATGGCATAAAAAGGTTTCAATTGTAAGATGAGGGCTGCAAAATTTTGACAAAAATCCAAAGGTTATGGAGATTATATGAGGGTGTCATTGATGAGGGGAAAGAAGGAGAAAGCTTAAGACCAAATCATGAAAGAAGGTGGTCTTACAAGGGTGAAAGTCATGGGTACAAGTGCATAGTGGAGAGGTGGGACACATGCCTTGCCACTTATTAAATGGAGAGCCAAGTCATGTGTCTTCCTCTTACACTACCAATTATCAATCCATAACTAGTCCATTTGTCACTTAGTCACTAGGCCATATGTCATGCAACTAGACAACTATTTGTCATTAATTTATTCAAGCCATTTGTCACTATATTATTAATGCCACATGCCACCATTTCATAGGCTCATTCAACCTATATTCCCATATATCATTTTTGTCTTGTCATTTAACATTTTTCCTAGACTAAATGCATATATCACCTTATCAATCACTCAATTGTAACAATATATTCCCAATTCACTAATTATAATCCATTGAAAACAAAATTCAAGACATAATCAATACACAATTACATCATAATCATTTAAGATCTTTCATACCCCGGGATATGTCAAATGAGTGCATATACTATTTTTACAATGTCTCTAAATCATGGTTCATGTGGGTATGCAAACATAATGCATGCAAATGTAATGCACTTCTTGTATTCTCATAGAATATGACTTATGTAACTAGCCTAATCCTTGAGTCTAGAAATGGGCTATTACATATATGGCTTGAATCTTAGCATGACAAGTGTCATGACAAGTGGCCACTCCTTCATCACGTACCTACATCCACGGTTTCCACACATGAAAGACCATCTTTCTCTTGTTTTTGGTCATATGCTCTCTTCTTCTACTTCTTCTTACCATTGACATCCATACATAACCCTTCCAACCTTGAGATTTTGCTAAAATTCTACACTTTGTCACTCCAAAATCTTGTTGTCTTCATCTTGTAGTTGAAACCTTTTTATGTTTTCATCTTGTTCTTGGAGTATGCTTCATCCTTGAGTGTTTGGTAGGCTAAATTAGCTTGATGATTAAGAAGATTTTAAGCTAAACAAGTGATTTATTAATCTTTTGTGACATATGTTAGCACAGCATTCATGGTGATTAAATTGGGATGTATTGCATATGGTATTAATGATGAAGTTGTGCTGGAATTTAATGGATGAATGGAGGGTTTTTGTTTTGCTTTTAATACTTAAAATAGTGGATTGTATAGGTTGTTTAGGTAGAGATTTGAAGTATAAATGAGGGTGAGGTTATATTAAAGAGGGATGTTATTGAAGTGTTCTTGAATTTGACAAAGTTAGGGTTACATGTATAATGATATGTGGTGAATGACCAAATAAGTAGGGTTTTGATGAGATTTATATAGCTAGTATGGTATTTGAATTTGCGTGAATTGAAGTTGCATATGAAGGTATGAATTATGGAAAGTGGGAAGTGTTTGATAAGTCTTTAGAGTTGATGAATTCGTGGAAGAGTGAGGGAAGAATGCAGGGCATTATCCTGGCCCTCAAGTGCACGATCGTGGCTTGGTCATTTTAGGTTCTATCACAATCGTGGCCTTTAGTGCACAATCGTGGCCTAGACGTTGAGCTTGTGTCATAATTATAGATAGGTCCCCCACGACTGTAGGTAGCACTTTAGAATGCTGAGTTTAGTTTTGTGCAATTATTGAAACAAATGATGATAATTCACTCTAATTTGGTGTCTTTGGAGTCAATTAAGGCCAAGATCTAAATGGGTAAATGAATATTGAATATGAAGATAGTATGAATGGGAATTTAAATAAATGTATGATGGATGGATTAGGAATGGATTAAGATCTTTACATAAAGTTACATACCTGAAAAGTCAATTGAGCATGCATGGAACATGATACATATACACACCATGATTGTATATTGATTTGATTGATTAACTTAATGATGTGTGTACCATATATGTATTGCAAGACTATAGAAGCTCAAGTTGATCATCAACACCTAAACAGTGCTATATCGTCAAGACAATAGTTTATTGGAGTGCATTTTGAGTTGACCTAGATATGCAATCTCAATTATATATGTATTTCTATTTGAATTATGTGAACCAACCTAGTTGTTCTCTGATTCTAATTGATTTGTTTTATTTAAATTTTAGTTATCGAATCATGGTTATATGATTGTGATAATTCCAAACAGTGATAGTCTGAGGAGTTTGATATTCAGGAATGTATTGGAAGTGCTCTCTGATTGTATGTGAATATGGAATGTTTTATTAATTGAATGGTGAATTCCAGACTTAGATTCGAAGATCTTGATAATTGATATGAATAAGATGAGCGAAAGGCCTTGAAAGTATGAAATGTGAATTGTTGCATCTTATACATCAAAATGCATGATTAGATAAAGGCATTTTGACCAGAGTAGACAAAGTGTGATAGAGAACTTTAAGCTCAGAAATGTGATAAAGAGCCTCAGGCTCAGATATAATGAGCCTAGTATTCATAATGGATACAGGACAAAAATGAGCTCGATATCTACGACGGATACGAGATATTATAGGCACTCAATCACAACAAAATAAAAATGAAATGGAGTTACATGTGCATTTGCATATGTATCCTTATATGCAATAAATAATTGTTCTAATGTGCCTTATTAAACTGAGGTAAAATTCTGAATTAGTTGAATTGAAGTAAAAGATGATGTGATTGAATTGCTTATTTATATGATATACTTAGTAAATTGAACCAAGTGCCTATTGTTATATTCTGACATGAGTGAGTACATCAATGATAGTTCACTCACTGAGTTTGTAAACTCATCAAAATTACAACGTTACTTCTTTTTAGGTTCAAGGGAGTTCTAGCTCCTAAGGTGATAAAGTAAAGATATAGTACCTGTGTTTTGGGGACAATATGGCTCAAAGGTCTAGTCAGCTGACACTGAGCAGTCTAGTTAGGACATTTTGATCTAGCATCCCATTTCATGTTGGACTTTTTATATAAGATTGTAAACTTGCATATGTTATGTGATGTATATATATATATGAGTTATGAGCTGTGAGGACACAATGACTGTTTTTTGTTTATGAATGAAATGGGCAATATTAACCATTTTTTAAATTGTGTGATGCCTTAAAAAAAGTATGTGATTGCTCTAACGTGCCATTCCTTTAGGGTATAAGCTCGGATATACTCTAGTATGTCAGGTGTGTGCTCTATAGTAGTGGTATGTTACATTTTTACTTGTAATGAAAAATATTTTATAAGGAATGTAATTAAAAAAAATTCCCACATTTGTAATAAGTTGGTCATTTCAATTATAAAGGGGTAGGCATATTTCATTCATTAGGCTACATAGTGAAAAGTCGATGAGTCATTGCTGGAACTTAAAAGTGGATGCATAAGAATTGTATAAAATAAGAGACCACTATTACTGAGCACCATGATAAGTTGGAGGTATAAGATAATCCATAAAAGATTATCAATATATAAAAGCAAGAAAATTAGAATGCATTAAAGGAAATTTTTTTCTCCATTTCTTGTTAAATCCCTTCTTAGAGTTGTTACTTTCTTATAACTTATCCTATCTTAAAAAAAATATTGGTTGCTAATAGCATCTAAAAGGGGGTGAATTTGGTGTTTGTAGAGGTAAAAATTGTTTTTCTAATTAATGGATACAATTTGACAAGAATCAATATATGATAAAAACATTTAATATAAATCAATAGCACAATCAAGCAATAATTTAAAGAGACTAGAGAAGAATAAATGCAAACTAATTTATTATGGTTCAACAAACAACCCTTGCCTACAGCCACTCTTATTAGAATCTTCAACAAATCTCTTCTTTCAACAAAGTGAAGAGGAACCTTCTTATAACAATCTTGTTTTCCATATGTAAAGAAAAACTCTTCTTACAATCTTTCTCTAAGGTGAAGAGTAAACCCACTCAAAAGTATTTACAACTTAAAAAGTGTCATTTGATCACTTTGATAAAGATAAATGCACTCACTAAAACTTTGATAATGGATGCTCAGTTACTTGAAAAACATTAGAAATATATGTATAGAAACACCTAAATGCTTTTCGATGCAAGAACTAATGAGAAAATATGTATTTATAGGATTTTATAACTCACATTTGTAATTGGAGCCAAATAGTAGCATTACAATAGCTAGTTCCAACATATTAGTCAACTAGTGTAGCACATTGGTTGACTGATGTCCATTAAATTCACAAAATTTTCTAGTTATTACATATTGGTCAATTACTAGGCAATATTAATCGACCAATATATCAACCAATGTTACAATAAACTGCTAATATATCGATCCTTAATAAGTTTAACCAATATTGTTCGACATTACCTTATATAGGTTGATCAATTCCCATAACATCATGATTTTAACAACTTCAAATGCTCAAACCTCATTATCTTAGGTTCTCTTTGAGCTTAAAATTTTAATCCCTTTTGATGAATAAAAATACTTATAAAATTATTTAAAATGATGATGTGCTTATACATGGTGAATCTTTAAGAATATTAGAGTGACTAAGTGAAAGTACAATAAGCATTACAAATTATATAAAACCTTGATATGCCTTGATCTTCTTTTTCCTTCACTTTGAATGTTGCAAACTTCAACTTTTCATTAGAAACTTTATGGAATGTCTCTTAATTTATGCATAGAATAATATAATCTCATATTGCTTTCATCGAAAATAAAACTCATTAATAGTACTTATCCTTTTATCATCAAAACAGCGATCGAAACTTTCCTTTATTCTAGAAAAAATCATTAATAGATGAAAGATTACTTAAAAATTTGCAACTATTGTATACTTAAAGTATAAATTTAATATAAATTACTATCATGGGTGTAATCTTTCTGAGTTTTAACAATTTTTTAATTCCCTACACATAATAGATATGACATGAAAACTTAATCTATAATAATACATACACGCCCATCTGATCATGTCACTTAATTTAATGCTATTATAGGAAAATGATTTGCTACATAATCAGGTACCAAAATGTGTTCATAGTTTATTTATTCAAGTACATCATTGTTTACATGACTATATTATCCATTATGTTTATTGACTTAAACTTTTTATAGATATTCATATAGGAAAATACATGCCTATATATATAATTGTATTTAAGACAATGTAATCATTTGAGCCTAATCCAAAACTAAACACAGGAATAAAAACCTTTGTATATATTACTATGTAAAGATGTTCAAACCAACATAGGAAATAACTCATGCATGTTTAGCATGAGTTTATCAACCTATAATTCCATAAATGTATAGATTCATTAGATTTACTTAGTAAGTAATATCATAGACAAGTTGAAGTATGCAGTAATCAATTGTAAAGACTAAGATTGAAGGAACTTGACACTCATATATATTCTTTTCTGCTCATAGTAGGATAAGTGTAGAGACACACCCGTGTTTCGCATCATATAATATACCCTATGTTGGACCTTGTACTTTTCTTGGAAGTTAGAACTATTAAATGAGAAATTGTTAGTGATTAGTCATGAGTAAAGAAAAAGGAGACTTCATGAATTTGAAATGATATACAAGATTTAGGTAGTGAATGCAGTAAGTTGATGATGAGTGTGTATATGTGTGTATGTTTTGTTATTAATGTTCATGATCAATCATGGACTATAATTTTTTTATGGATAATATTGAGTTTGAATAAAAGTTGAAAATAAAAATAGAGAATGTAAAAAGGATAATATTATGGTATACTATGTTTCTCTTCACTGTGAATATATGTATATATGAGTGTACTTGAATATGTGGGTGTTTAGAGATAACCAATAGAATGGTTTTTGAGTTGAAAAACAATTGTAAGATGATGGTCTGAAGTAAGAAAGACTGTGTAAATGGAAGTCGAGAGGAAGAATAGTGTTTGAGCATAAAAGTTGAAAATGCAGAAAAGTAACAAAGCATGAATAGGTTGATTATGAATTTTGTGTTTTGATGATTTCTTTGACTAAACTTGTATATTTTGGAGTAGTATGAATTTATGGTGAATGAGTTGATTGAAATGGAGTAGAAAAACTAGAAATAAAAGTTTGAAATGTTAGTTTTTGAAAATTTGAAGTCTGAAAATTTTGGGAGTGAATAGTAGTGGAGAGTTGGATTTTCGATCTAAAACTTTTGTAATTTTTCTGTACTGATCTAGAGAGATTTTGATAAAATTGTCTGCATGAAAGTTGGAGCTTGTCCTTATAGCTTTCTAACGCTATAAAGCATAAAATTTTTGGACAATGGAGTTAGAAGATATGATCATTAGAAGTTGTGATGCTGTTTAGGATGGAACTTTCGGGACAGACACATTGATCTGGCATTTTTACCCTTATAGAGGCAGAAATGGTTTCTAATTTTTTCATAAAAGTTGTAGAGTTTTCTTTTATCTTTCCATTGATATAAAGTTTGAAAATTTTGGATTTTTGGATCAATAGTTATGGAGTTTAGAAGATAGGATGTCTGAGAAGAAGAAGGAGTGGAAAGGCACTATCTTGCAAAAGCACGACGGTGAATTTTAAACTTTAGGCCAAAAGCACCGTCATGCAAAAGCATGAGGGTGACTTTGAGAGTTAGCCAAAAAGCACCATCGTGCAAAAGCACGACGGCGACTTTGGAGGTGAAGAGAAATTTGCACTGTCGTGCAAATGCACGATCGTGCATATTGGAACCCGATTTTTAAGTGGAATTTAGAAATAAGAAATGATATAAAATAAGTGTTATATATATATGTTGTATGTATGTTTTAAGGAAACTTATGAGA
>JANZLD010000005.1:54511223-54524489 GCA_026413575.1 Erythroxylum carthagenense | reverse complement strand
TCATATTAGTTAGGGTTTTCTTATTTCCTTTTCCTATGTGAACATCGCCTATATAAGGGCTATTTCATGAATAAAGCAGCAAGTCATATTTTATGAAAATAGAGGTTTGGAGCTTTCTCTAACGAGGTCCAAGGTTTCGGTCTCCCTTAGAGCCGAATTTCTTTTCTTCTTCCAAAATAGGTAGAAAGAAGAATTCTAACAAGAACAGGGATATCACAGAATTGCAAGATTACTCTGTACATCGTCCTTTGACTCGATCTATGACTAAGGGTCCTAACAGATACCTCGGAGATGATGCGGAAGAACTGGAAACCAAAATGCAGGAGGAAGTTGTGGGAGAAATGCAGAATAAGTGTTTTTGATTTTTGGTTTAGGGCAAAAAGCATTTTTCATGCATTTCCTTCTAGTTTTACAATGTTAAGATATGGTTTGTAGTGTATCAAGTGCATTTTCTCCCCAACATGTTTTTGCAATGCTTAAAACTCCCCATTCGGGGCATCTTGTGCTTTATAGTTGAAATCAATCTTGTACAATTTCGATGTTCTAACCCTAAATGGCAAGCAAGTATTGGTACCAAAATTCCTTATTGGCATTTTTGTCTTGACTTTTATTCTTTGGGCAGGCAATTTCTAGGAGAGCCACTTTACATGAGATGATCAGAGATTATGGGCATGCAGCCAGTGATCTCCAAAGACTCATCTCCATTCTTGAGAGTCAATCACAAGAAAAGTCCAGTCAGTTTGGCAGGCATGGTAGATCTGCTAGCACCAGAAAAGAATTAAGACAAGCCCAACGTCGATTGTCCTTGATGGAAGAGGAAGCAAAAAATGGAATTCCGTTGGATTTATACCTTATCCTGTAAGTTATCATTCAATTACCTTATCCTGTAAGTTATCATTCAATTTGGTTATCCTGTAAGTTGCCATTCAATTTGGCTTTGACAATTAATTTTCAGCTATAAAACTGCCGTCCAATAAATAAAAGTTGATGCAACTATTCTAAAACTATAATGATCTTACTGTTACAATCACTTCCCTGTGAATGTTATGATGTTCGAGAAAAATTTTTAGCTGCTTTAAGTATTTTGTTCTCTGTGTTAGGGAGTATGGAAGGGGAGTCCATTCTCTTAGGAGGATGAGTTCCTGATGATGATTTTCCTATACACATGTTTTTATTTAAGCTGGCATTCTTCCTACCTAACAAACAAGAATGTAAACCATCTTTATGTACATGTGCTGGGCCCAAATTTCTGTTTCCTTAGAAGCTATTTGTTTCAAGTGTTAATGCATGTGAATGTCTTCACCATCTCATAAGTTATGACATTCTACCCTGCTTGTGAGTGGACTTATAATTTATAATCTGCTTCTTAGTTCAATTTTGTGGGATATGTGCCACAGGATGCATTAATACCAGGGAAAACAATCTTTGGTTTCTGTTGCTTTACATTTTTGTGCTTTTTCTCTGGAAGTTCAGATGCCATTCTTGTTGCATTCTCGCGCATGGGAGTAAATGATCTGGTTGAGTCAAGTTGGGACCAACCTTGTAGTTCAAATTGCTAGTCCAAAAAATTGAAATAACAGCCTACTCATGTAATATAAAAAGTCTACTGCTTGTAAATGGAGCTGATTTAAGTTTTTGTGATCGGGCCATGCTTGTGCATTGCATTGCATCTTGGATTGTTCGAAATTTTCTTCACTAATCTTCCTTTATATGAACTAATGAAAATTTATTGGGTCAAAACAAATAACAATGGATTCAAAACAACATATGCAGCATCCTGACAATGTGTCCAAGGCTTTGCACTCTGTTGTTTGATCAAACTCATAAGTCATAAGTTAGTATGGAAGAGGGATTGCTTGAATTAAAGAAGTCATGAAAGGTAGATTGGCATTGTGAAAAATGGACACAGGTTCCTCTGCATAGATCATAGAGAAATGAGATGCAGAATGTTGTTTGCATTTTGGTAGGTTGGTTGAGTTAATGAACCAATCATTGCTTCTTGTATTACTGGAGTAACTCAGACTGTACCGTCCTTGCTGCTCTGTGATGCGGCTTATTCTAACTTTCTTAGTTAACTACTGCTTTCCAGTGGAATAAAAAAATCTGATACTGCAAATGATGTAAAGAAGGCATACCGGAAAGCAGCCTTAAGACATCACCCAGACAAGGTTTGTCTTTCTGTGATGCATACGATTCTTCCAAAAATCTCATATCTTGAAGCAGTCAAAAAACTCGTCCTTTATTTCTGCAGTTCTTTATACTGTTCATATTTGCTTCTTATTATTAGATTTTATTTATCTTATAGGCTGGTCAATCTCTGGCAAGAAGTCAAAGTGGATATGAGGGAAGACTCTGGAAGGAAATTGTCCACGAGGTTCATGCTGATGCTGACAGGTTGTTTAAAATGATTGGAGAAGCTTATGCAATACTCTCTGACCCTACAAAGGTATGGTATATTTTTCATGTGATGTAGAAAGGTTTCTGTGAATGATTATCATTTAGAGTTTGAGAATTACCTGGATCTAAAGGAGCTGTCCAAGTTTTTGTGTATGGTTGATTCATAAATTCCCAGCTATTTGTTGCTCGTGTTTGAACTGCACATGCACTTTTTATATCTTTAATCGGAGTTCTAAATGAAATGATTTTGCTAATAGGTTTAGATGTTTTTCTTTTATTCCTTCTTTGTATCTCTTAAAGTTTACTTTTGTCTTCATGTTATCTGTTTTATTTGCTGGTTTGTCTTGGTTTTAAACCTAGCATCCTTAGTCATGGTAGCATTCTATTTCTGGTTGCAATACGAGAATGTCATCTCTCTGGATAATGGAAACTAGAATACATGGACCCTAATTTCCTACAGCTGATCTTGTATCTTGAGGCTATTCAATATGTAAATCTTCTTGTTCCAATGGTCTAAATTTTGAATTCATGAACACTCCTGTGAGCTGTCTAATTTTCTACAACTTCAGCGAAATTGTTGCAATTGCTCATTTGGTGATCATTATTTGATTTGTAATTTTGGCTCGTAAAGGCAACTGTTTTTTGTTAACAGCGTTCAGAGTATGATTTTGACGAAGAAGCTAGAAAGAAAACTAAAGAAAGCAATGGAAGCAGAAGGAATGGAAGATGGACATAGCTATCCATGAAAGGGGCTATTGCCAAAGATATTCAAAGGATAGTTGGAAGCATTATGGTAATTCACGTTCTCGGTGGTGAGAAACAAATGGAGGTCTTTCGATCCTTATGCAAACGGATTATCGTGCTTGATAATGCCCTATGAACTGCCGAAGTAGCTCAGTACAATTCGTGGATGCATGTGGCTACCTCTCGCTTCCAACAATTCATGAAAATCCAAAAGTTGATCTAAGGATAAGAAATGGGTCATTTCCCAAGTTTTATTTTGGATCTAAGGAGTGAGATACGGAGGCTTAGATACACAATACACATTATTAAGGTTGAAGGAAGACAATGGAGGAAATTCAGATTTATTAGACCATTAATGTGCGTAAATAATTCATGACTTGCCTCTCTGCTCTTTCCAACATTTTTTAAGTAGCATAAAGACACGGGGCAATGGATGTGGAATTACTGCTTTTGCTGTTTCTTTTCCGGTTGTTGTTTGTGAAGCGCACAGTTTGATTGTGATTAGACTAGCTTAGACCATGAGTGGGAATGTTGCTTGCTCGAGAAAACGATCATGACCATTCTTTCTTGATACTTGCTGGAAAGTTTGTTAGCATGAGGAAAGGAGCATCTAAATCAGTCATAAAGATGGTTAGAATCTACTGTAGCTGTTAAGCTAGTGGTAGACATAAGGGTGATAATTGGGCCTAGATTCAATGTATTTTTAATTGAGTCTGAACTTTGAGTTGTTTAAATGACTTCGTTTTATTTAAAAGAATTGGATCTTGAGTTAAAGCTGGACAGTCTAAGTTTAGGTTCAATAAAAAATTATTTCACTTTTAATTTTAAAAAATTGGTAAAAATTAGGGCCAACCCTTTGTAGACAATAGTACATTCAAAATTTTCCGTTTTGTTCCAAGTAGCGCCGGGTATCTTATTGGAGATCTACTGTTGGTGAAGCTCATGTATTTGAACCTATCGTGCTATATATGTGCCCAGCTAAGAAGCTCTAGTCAATGCAAGGAATTGATTCTTGAGTGGAATTGATTTATTTTCGAAATCTTTAGCAACTACATTACGTGTTCAAACGCAATGCAGACAGATTTTAAATATGTTATTACAAGGGAGTGCATGCCAAACAGCAACTTGTGTATATATTTGTCATTCTTTTGATACTGTAACAAGTAATTCACTCCCATGGTCATATAAGCATTTTTCATACGATCACTTGGACAATTCATGAAATTAGTCGACGAGACTAATTTTGCTCAACCCTGACTGCAATTGCTCCACACGGCTCTCCACCCACGTCAAGACCTATAACTCGAGTATCATAAAGAAAATGCAAACCAGCTGGATGCATTGTCACAAGTAAAGATCGCAAAGTTGGCCGTTGTTACAAAGGTTCAACGTAAAGAAATAAATCTCAACTGAAACAAAGCTAACAGCAAGCTATGAATCATAAATTATCCTCCAAAAATTGTCATTTAATCCAGCTAAACTTTCCTGGAAAATTTCACTGAGTACAGTTGGTCTAATTGGGATCTCAGAATCATCTTCAGATGTCTAACAAATTGCTACACTGGTACAGGAAAAAAAAATTCATTGAGCAGCCTGTGTCTGTGCATGCTCCAGAAGTTGACTGACCAACTTGTAGGTACGAACCGATAGTGCCTTGGTGTGATCTATTAACTGCTCATACCTGGAAACAAATTTTGGATGCATGAGAACAACAAAATAAAACAGAAACTGAGTAGATCAACATGATAAACTGGATTCTTTTATCCGTATCTTACACATTCGGATGATTAGGATCCATGATTACAGTTCCGGACTTTGAATCAATTTTAGCATCAAGCTTTGAATTTTGGATGAGATTTACAATCCACCTCTCAGCTTCCTCATAATTCAGATTCAATTTCTCCGCAAGAACTCTGCCACACATTAAACAGATATAAATTAGTATGTCAGTGAGTCGATAAGAAAAAATTTCCAATAGTGTATGCCAATACTAAGTTGAGCTTGTGGAGGAGGCTTTACATCAAAGCAGTGTATGGCAGAAAAAATAATCAAAGAAGAGATTGTTTAAGTGTTTCATTGTACAACAAAAGGAAGTTAAAAAAAATACTATGTTCATTCGATCAAGTGTGAGGAAAATATTATAGTGTTCAACTTCCATTTGACTCAAAAACGCCTGTCCTAGATGTATAACCAGACATAATTCCTTTGCATCAAGAAAGTTGCGGGTTAAAACTACACAAAGAAAAAAGCTGCTGTTATTTAAAATATTATTTAAACAGATATCACTAACATTACCAATATCACAGAATGTTGAAGATTAAATCAGCATTGTTAAGAATTAATTATCATCTAGGAAGTCTTATTCAAGCAGATGTTTTACTTCAGAGTTTCAGGGATCTAAAGACTACATATCTTTTGGGATAGACAAGCCAAGTTCAGGAATTCAGCATGTTGTTTCCATGAATAAGACTACATTACTAAATTCTTCAAGCCAAGTACTAAAATTATCACTCAAGTTTAACTCCAAGCAATTTACTTAATCTCTCGGAAAAGAAGTTCATCTGTGGAAGTATATGGAACAATTAAAGGAGTACAGTCATTACCCCATATCAATGCGTTGATGTATTCGGCAATAAGTTTCAAAGATAAATAGACGAGCATTCTCAAAGAACTCATCTCTTAATGGCACGGTAGAAAAGGTACCATCTTCAACTCGTTTTCCAAGGAATGGATCATTAATTATCACCTGTAATATGAAAAATGTCTAAATCAAACTGGAAACAAAAAGTTCGTATCTGAATGTCTTTATCATAAGCACCAACGAAAGATGATCAATTGGCACAAACGTTCAAACAAGCATAAATTATCAGCAAGTCAAATTAGGACAGGTAACTTACTTCTTCACACTCCCTCATCTTCCTTTGGGCCCCATCAAAATCATAATTAACATAGACACATGCTAAAAACTCTGTAATAGGGTCTTTGTAAACATGCTGCTCTTGGTGAATAACCTTTATAAATTCTTTGAATTGAGGTCGTCTCCTTTTGTTGACAATGAATGCAGTTGCTAGGTAACGTAAGAGATGGGGAGCATTGGTCTGAATGGCATTAAGATACCTAAACAGAATTTGTAAAGAAAATACGAAGCAAATATGAGAGGTCATATTAAGGAAGCTAAGAATATCGCCGAAATAAGGCAAACACTTGAACTTGCACTTCAATATTATTGTACAAGAAGCAGAAGGAGATGTATTGCTTTGCATACTATTGCATGCCTTTTAAGAATAAATCTAAACCAGTGTCTTAAATTAACTATGCCTGCATGATAATCCATAACATTGCTTATCATTAACAAGAAAAATAATGAGTTGAATTATTTTCTGGACTTCCGAAGATATAAATTTGAACAACACTATGTACACCAGCCTCTGTTTAAAATGGTTAACATCTAAAAGAAAAAAAATGGTAAAGCAGTTACACTCATTGGAGTGCAAGAGCAAACATGATACCTGCTGCAAAATAATTGACGCATTGAATTGCATAGTTTTGATAGATGAAGATGTAATAACTAAGCACTACAGGAATATCAAATAACTGAGTTGTTAAATAGCATTCATAACTTCTCAAAAAAGGATAGGAGTCACATGAGGGCTCTCTATTTTGTTCACATTTTGTGGCAATAAGTACCGTTTTGAAGTAGAGCTTCGCCTGCTATTATCTAGAAGGCCAAGAATACCTAAATAAATTATTTAATCTTATAATTCAAATAACACTGAGCAAATACAAAGGGTCATCTTTTGTCCCACTATGAAGTTGTGTGAAAAATAAACGGAGTAACAAACCAAGTTTGTTTTCAGCAACAAATAGAAGCAAGAATATTCATACTTGTCCTGATTAAAAAGGTCAATGATTTGAGTTCTTCCATTGTCATTGTTGAAAAATATGAAGAGACTCCAATGCATCAACCAAATCCTACTTTGCACCTGATTCAATGGTGACGAAAAACTCTGTGTCCACAAAAAATATAAAGTACACAATCAGCATGTCTATAGAAGACAAAACATGGTAATCAAAGCAAAATAGAAACAATTTTGTTTTTGCAAAAATCACCTTAGAATCAATAATTTCCTTCAAACGATTAAGTTCTTCAAGAGCAATATCCCAGTTCTGCATGAGAATCTCTGCAGCCAACTTTCCCCACAAAGCACTGAGATTCCTCTCATTGTTGGTGCACAATGCCCTATATTGATCCAAATAGTCAGCTGCTCCTGAGTAGTTCCCACATTCAAATTGAAATTTCGCGTACTGATATAATGCCTCAATCTGTTCAGAACCAATCTGCTCAAAATAACTAAGTAAATAAGTAACCCACTTTCATAATAGTATTCTTGTTTACTATTTTATCAATACTCAACAAATTAATAAGGCCCATATTTCTTCATACCAATTCCTCAATAACAGAAACAACTCAATTCACACCTCTATAATTGCATCAATTCCTCAACAGATTAGGAAGCTCCCAGCTTTCTACATACTAGTCCACAATCGAAAAAAAAAAAAACGCGGACTACTGCACAATTCCTCAACAAAATTAAAGTTCTCCCATCTTTACATACCAGCCCCTCTATTAAAAAAAGTGAACACTTTGACCATTGTATCAATTCCTCGACAAAATAAAAAAGCTGCCATCTTTCTACGCACCAACCCTCTATAACGAAAACAAATAGATCCTCACTTCAAGTGTTGCATCGATTGCTCAATATAATTAGAAATCCCCCATCTTTCTACATACCAATCTCTCAATATCAAAAACAAACAAATTCTCACCTGGTAACGGTCACGAAGCATCTGGAGATTGTATTGCTTATCAGATCTTAACTCCTGAACCGCGTTTCCATTCTGCAAAAACGCCACCAATGGCGCTGCCGCCTCCTCCAACGCTTTTAATCTTGAGACTACCTCCAATCTTCTCTCCACCATATCTAACATAGTAAAAACAACAATAAAGAAACAGCACTATAACTCTAGTACTTCAACGAGGAAAGAAGAAAATAACTAACCTTGAGGAACATCATCAGTGTGATAGAGACTCTTGTGGATGTCCATGGCGTAATCGACCATGTTAGTGTTATTGAGTAGTTGTATTTTGGATTTCAAGATCTGCTCATCAGGGTAGAGCTGCCGTTCCTGCAGAAACTCCAGGAGAGGGAACACCAAGTGTCTGTCAAGATTCGGAGCAAGTATCGGCGTCAAATCGTAGTCCGCCATATCCAATGAAACCTAAGAAAGAAGTCGAAAGTAGTACTAAGAGCCGCGATAAAGCAAACCCCAGCACTAAATTGATTCATTAATGTTGCCTTCTTTCTATTTTACATTAATTTCCAATTACAACCCTCTAAATTACGATTGGTGGGAATTTCTTTCGGTTTAATTTTGACGAAATATATCAATCTATCTTTAAATTTTATCAAAAAATCTACAGTAAATTTGATTTATTAGTTAACTTTTAAAGTGAAATTCACTCCAAAATATTCTTTCTTTAAATAAAATTTAATAACAAGTCTTTAAATTAGTTTTTAATATAAACAAGTTAATATTACTAATTAGAGATAATAATTATTTTTTGCTGTTTGAACTTAATTTAAAACTTAGTCATTACTAAAATATACAACTCGATTGAGTACTTTAAAATGACATTATTTTAGTATAATTGACTAGGTTAATGACATTTTGATCTTAGGTTTCAAGTCATCCCCAAGCTTAATCAACTTAAATATGATCTACTAACCTTAGTCCAGTCAAACCCAATTATCACCCTTATTGAAAATTCATTAATTCTAACAATACTGTTAACTTCTATTTAAATAAATTACATTTAAATGAATATTAATATGAAGGTTAATTTACAAATATTAAACATTAAAATTTTACAAAATATTAAGAAAAAATACGTATATTAATTATAAAATAATGTTAACATAAAATTACCAAGCCACAAAATATTTATTAAATAAACACCAAGCCAAAGCACTGATCAAGTAGAAAGTAATATATGAATAAGCTAGATTTAGGTAAGATATCCTTAGGACTTTGCTATGCTGTAACTTCAATATGATTTAATGCATGACTAATATGGTTTATCCCTACCTTATAGATCTCACAGGCAAGTGCTTATATCAAACTACTATATGGTGTTAGTGAATATAGAGTGTCAATCCTGACTTAGCGTTCATCCTACCTAGTGATGCGAATCTTAATAAGGATTTATTGAAACGTAAACACCAAATGAATTACTTGGATCGCTTCACTTGAATCGGACTTATTCAAACCTAATGACTCAATGTCTAGTTGAAAAGGAATCATAATAAGATTGACTTCACACACTAATGGATCAAATATTAGTGTTATAAGTCAGATAAGAAAGTCACAAGAAGGTTTTTTCTTGATAAGTTCAACCCTAGGTTAGAACCAAGGAAAGAGAAAACCTCTCAAGTTGATATATCACACTAAGATAATATGTCTATGCATATTTCTTTTGGGTGTGTTTTATATTAGCAGCCTTAATAACAAAAAACCAAGAAAATACTTCATCTTGCTTCATAATTTATATGATTAAGGCTCTAAGTGTGTCTTGAACCACTTTAGTTTTAGAGTGTGTAATTGGACTAGTTGTTATACTTAATGGAGATTTCATTGACATCCCAAGTTGGTTCTCATCATTCCCCTTCTCCATGAAAGGATTTATCCTTAAATCATCAACTAAAAAAAAGGAAGCAAGATGAGAGACATTAAATATAACACTAACTTATAGTCACCTGGTAAGTCCAAGTTGTAGATGTTACTAATGCACTTATTAAATGCATATTTGACTATAACTATGCCCCATATTTCATGTGTTTTGGTTGATATTTTATAGTTTTGTTGTATATTTGGTACTTAATTTTTTGCAAGTTCATTTATAGGTGATAATTGCTTTCATTAAAAAAAAGAGAAAAATTGGAATGAAATCATGGCATAAAACAAAAATTTAAAGCAACATGGACTTATATGGCAGCGTTTATGCCCATGCAAGTTTGTATGATCATCTAAAGTCACAATTTTAGGTATTTTTGGAACTACACGACTATATAAGTAACCATGTATGTCCTAGAAATCTAGTTTTCACTATAAAAGGACGTGAAAGGAGTCAAAACAAGGAGAGCATAATTATTAAGCAATTTAAAGACGTAAGACACATAGAAAGGTGACAATTTTGATTAAGGGATGGGGAAAAAACAAATAATTAATCAAGAGATTCATTAGATAATTTCATGAAATCTAAACTAGCAAGAAGATTCAACAAAAGAGAAAGGGAGATTTAGAATTACGATTTCTTTGCTTTCTATTAGCTTTTTATCATGTTTATCTTTGATTTTGTTCTCTATGATTAGTAACTAAACTTATTTAGTGTCTAGATGTAATAAATCCTAGTTTGAGATAACAATATGTTTTAATCTTTTATTCAATGCAATTATATTGATTGATTTATTGCAATTCTTAAGGGGATTCATCACTTAGACACCACTACTTGATATTGAATTTTCTTTGTATCTACTTTTCCTAAGTTCATAATTGTTTAATATTAGTTTAGTTTAGTTGTTTATCTTTATTTTTAATTAAAAACAAAATTCAGATTCTTAGACTAGATAATAGAACAAAGTAATTACTAGTATTTACAGTCTTTGTGACATCGACTTGTACTTATGTATACTAGCTACAGTTATGTCGTGCACTTATAGTAAAATTAATATTGAACTTAACCTTAGGTTCAGTCAAGTTTTTGGCATAGTTTCCAGGGATGGTAATATTAGGAAAGCCTAGATTATATTATTCTAACCATTATTTTGTGTATTTATTTTATTTTATTTAACTTTATTTTTGTCTTGCTCATTTAATTATCTTTTGAGCTTCTTTACTTTGAATTTGAGTTTTTGACTTATTGTTAGGATTTAAGATTCATTGCTATAGCCATAACTCTCAATGGAAGGATGGAGCGGTCAATATTCTTATGAGAGTTATGACATGCCATTATAATAAGTAACATCGCCATATTGGAAAGAGATGTTTCTTTAAATATTTTTGGAAGTTTAATTGATATCCATGTCATGTTGCGCCATTTATGGGAGTAATTATTACAATCATAAATGTCGACACCAAACTGTATATGGAAGCAACCAAACATATAATTCTAGTGTCAGAATGTTCTTAATAAAAATATGTATAATTCAGAGTGGACCAATCCTTTATAATAGCAACAAGAAGAAAATATTACAAATAAAATAATGGAATACCTTCCCAATAGTGCAACTAGCCAACGTGAATTTAAGAAGAGATTTTCTTCACCTGAATATATTGAGCATAATACCTCAAACTGTCTAAGCTTACTAACATCTCAGAATGAAGAAGAGATCAAGGTCAATTTCATGAATGAAGTTGCGTCTCAAGAAGGTGAGGAAGTAATTATTGTTGTAGGAGAGGATGATGAACAAATGACAGAGGTAGAAGAGGAAGAAGACAAGGAAGCCTCTGTCTAAGAAGAAGAGGAATTCAAGAAGTGGAAAAAGATGTTGAAGTAAAAAAAGAGGAAGAAGCCTTTGTCCAGGAAGAGATGAGTGGAAGAGTGGACAACGGAGATTAAGGAAGAACTAAAGGAAGAGCCAATTGAGGAAACTGTTGATGAATTATTGGTAGTTACCTTGAGCATAGAGGGTTCCCACTTCCTATATAACAGACTACTTATGTCAATTGAAGATTCAAGAAGTTTTGTTATCCCTTATTTTATTAATAGTTTGTCATCGAAAAGGGAACTAATGGAGTCTAATGAAGTTATTAATTTGATACATTATTCCCTCATCATTATCTAGCAACAAAAGGCGTATTTATATGCTACTAAATTGCCTTAGGGAGAAATGGGTAGAGATGATGGTAATATATAGGGTACATCGAGACGATGATGTTAAACAAGCACTGCATAAGAGTCAACCCATGAATTAGGATATGTTTTATTTTAACTTTTATGTTATTTTTATTTTCATATAATTTTTATTTTAAATTTTATGTTATTTTTTTCATATTTCATATTTATTTTCTTCGGTGTTATATTTATTTTCTTTTATTGTTTTATCCCTTTTCTTTATATTTTGTAAGGATGTTAGTATCTAGTATAAGATGCACAATCCCAAATTTCAACAAAATCATAAATAAAAAATTCTTATTACTCTGGGAAGTACCAAACTCTACTTTCTTAGTTATAGTATATGCTTACAATATGTATATTGGGGACAATGTACAATTTTAAGTGTGGGGGAAGGGGATTATGATTTTCTTAAGCTTATTACAATCTTTATTATTAAATTTTATTAACTAATATCCTAAATCAATTAAAAATTTTCCATTAATACTTTATTTCATTATTGATTATTGGATCTAAATAGTTTGCAAAAGGATGATATTTATAATAAAATTTTCTTTATAAGTCATATTGTTAGTAATCATTGAAATAGTCAATTTGAATGAAAATTACATATTGTTTATACACATAAGACCATCTTTTTTGTGAGCTTTTGAACATTGAGAGCAAAAATTTATACATTAAAAAACTCTTTTATTCTTTCATATGTGGTATCATGCATAGTTGAACAATTATAAAACTTGCTTTTGTGATGCATATTAGGATTATAATTGTTAAATTAGAAGCATTGAACTGACAAAGCATTTAGATTCAACACTTGTTTAGGTTGTTTCTCTAATATTTACCTTACCATAATTTATCTTTAGAAATAACTAATTTTGAGTCTTAGTGTAGCATCCCACTCCCGCAAGACCCGAACCCGACATCGTTGGTGATATCCGAGTTCGAGCCCCACGAGGTGGTGCGCTAAAGTACTCAATCATTCAAAATTCGATATATATATATATATATTTTCTTTTTCTCAGACACACATGCGGAAGTCAATAATCAAAGAGGGCATAAGCCCTTTTCCATCATACAATGTCATTTACAAAATTCTCGTATGGCCATTTGGCCCTTTTCACAAATACAAACACTTGAGTCATTTCAAAATACAATTCATACGGAAATTTGCG
>JANZLD010000005.1:54483303-54499124 GCA_026413575.1 Erythroxylum carthagenense | reverse complement strand
CACACATTCACAGCACATATTATCACTTAAAGATCGAGGAACCAGCTAGGTTACTCACCTGTAACTTCCGAGCTACTGCCTGGAAGTCTCAGCAATATCCGTGGACTGTCGATCCAACGGCGCCTCTATAACAATACAAATGAATTCTCATCACTATATGCTCAATCAATTGAATTCACTAATGCACATGTCTTAATTTGAAATTATATAATGCATGATCATGATTTTCCAGTGCTCTAATCTCAATTCACTATCTCTCACTTCGTAACCAAAATTCACTATTCACTAGGTCCATAAGATCCCTCAAATCAAAGTTCAACTCTCAATTGATACCACACTAGTAGACCTCTTTCACTAGTTCATAACGAATCAAGGTTCACCTCAATTGGAGATCTACACTAACAGTTTTACTCAAAACACTTAACCATTTCACTTCAGAATTCTCACCCTTCGTCGCGACGTACAGGTCGCTCGTCGCGACGTCTACGAGTCACTCGACGTGGCGTAAAACTCATCCGCTCGTCGCGACGTCTCGCTTAGCTCGTCGCGACGTATGCTCGTCGCGTCGTCAGCCGAGCTCGTTACGGCGAATAAATTTAATTACTCGTTGCGACGAAGCCCTCATGCCTCTATGCTCGTCGCGACGTGCGAAGGTCCGACCGTCTTCTCCGATCAATTTCCACCATTAATGCTCTCTCAAACCAACATTAAACACATACAACTACTCTATCTCTCATATTTAACATCATAAATGCCATAAATAACCATAAATAACATCATTAACACAATAAAACTTACCAATTCACAGAATCGATCGTTAACCCTAAAAACCTCTGAAAATCCCTCAAGCTCCAACAATCACGATGATCTCCTCAAAGCCTAAGTAAAATATCAATTTCTCTAACACTCCAGCAAATCTATAGCCACAATAGAAGGGAAACCAACGAAATCTCCAAGAAAAAAGGGTGAAGGTCGTCGACAGAAGGAGAAGAAGGAATAGCTTAACTCCAAAATTCAAAACCATTTATATATATACACAAGGGTTTATTTCAACCGAGACTAAAATCTACAAGTCCTCAAATCACTAAATTTCAATCTCTAATTTCAATGGTTTGCCACAAAAATTGTTAAACTCATAACTCTAAATTTTCAAGCCATTTGCCACTCGCTTTCGGAACCGGAAACCCAACTATCAATTTCTAGATCATTTTCCCGGTCCGGTCACTTAACTCTAAAAATTTTCGAAAAATTCTCATAATTCCTCGAAAATGCAAAACACTCAATCTCAAACTAAATTTTCGATTTCCAATTCTCTAACATTCAATTCTCTCTCTAACTCAACTATACAGCTCATATTATCGCTTAATTCACTTTAAATCATTTCTAACTTAATTATCTCAAAATTTACAATTCAACTCATAAACACAATTAAAATGCTGGAACAATCATGAATGCATGTCACTATGTATGCATGTGCAATTAACTCATGTATCACTGATGCAGAGGCAACTATACGTGCAAATTCAATGATGAATGCACTCACTGCTCAATCCATCCAAATTATCGATATGCCCTCACATCGGTAACGGGATGCTACACATGATCATGGCTTGATAGTGCACGATTGTGACAAAAATGCCTGATATAGGCTACGATCATGGCCTGTATAAGGCAGATGCACAACCACTCCCAAACTTCACATTTCGAGGGATTTTTTGGACCTTTTGAACCCTAGAAAAACCTTAGTTTAACCCTAAACACAAAAGAGCATAAATAGAACAAGTAGAACAAAAAGGGGGGAGCTTCTTGCATCAGCCACCATCACAAAACCTTAGAGAGAGTTCATTGAGAGATTGAGAAAGAGACAAAGGAAGAGAGATGTGGAGAAGAAGCCTACCCGAAGTATTTCCCAAAACAGGAGATTTCCCGTCATTGCTCCTGCCATCACCCATTCGAATCCATTTTTCTAGTATATTTCTATGTTTATCTGTATATAGAATTGGAATAGCTATTGAGATAGGATTTATGAATGTTGAGGATTGTCTAAACTCACTTCAAGTTATTTTTATCTTTGATTCAATAAAAATATGATTGTTTATATGAATTAGATTTACTGTGATTGATTTCTGCATTTTCATAAATCAGTAATAGATTGAGAGGGTGAATCGATGAAAAATAATTAAATTAGGTTAACGAGAGTTAGGTAATTTAATAAGAACAAGAAATCAATCAAATTGATAATTGTGATATGAGAGATCTCACATAGGTTCAGGTAGTCTAATGGAAACCTTAAGATCTAATTAGGGTCAGGATAAATTATGAATTGAGAAATTGTAATTTTCCATAATCTGATTAGAGTTTATAATTTAGGACTTTTGGTTATAACTTGAGAGAGAGTAACTAACCCTAGGATAATCCAGGACCAATAATCTGACATTTCATAATTAATTAGGTTAGTGTTGAAGATAGGTAAAAAATTCCCTTTGCTCTTAATTGGTAGTTCCTTAGGTTGATTCTTGGTGTGCACATTGCAATTTGCTTATTTGTTAATATTTTGAGATTAATTATTGAGTTAAATTGGTTCATTGAATTGCGTTATTGTTTTAGCTTAGTTGTAGTTAAATTCCTGCAATTTGTTTCGGCCTTAGATTTTAGGATTAGATTAACCCTCCTCGGTGGATGACACCTTAGGTATTACGCGAATGACTCATAAGCTCACGGAATATTGAGGTTAAAATATTAAAACTACCTATATCGAAAAAATTGTGATTAAGTTTTTGGCATCATTGCCAGGGAGGCGATTAATTTAGTTCTTTAGTTTAAAGCTTTTTTACTATCTTTTGTTTTAAATAACTAATATAAAAAGAAGAAGAAGAAGATGATGTTTGAGGCATAAAGTATAGACACATCAAGACATTTTAGAGTAAGAATGAGACATCTGAAGAGCTAGATGCCAAGAAGAAATGGAAAGAATGATCATAGAGGATGTATATTATAGGGAGCAAGGAACTTTTGCAAATTACGATAAGGCACAATATGGTTAGATAAGTAACGATCCTTATTGGAACATGTACACTCCAAGGTGGCAAAACCACTCAGATTTCTATTGGTCAAATAATGTAAGTACTCAAATGGGACATCAAGGTCTATTTGAATTTTAGTAAGATGAGTACAGTTCATAGGATTCCAAATTAGACAAAATCATGGATAAGCTAATAGACAAGAAAGAGAACTAGAAGAGACTGGAAGAGCAATTTGATCAAGTAATAGAAAATCATGCCTCATCTATTCACAAGCTAGAGTTTTGAGTGAGACAACTTTCCTATGAATTTTGTAAGAGAAGTGTGGAAGACTCTGTAAATGATATGGAAATACATCAAAGAGAGCAATATGAGGCTATCACACCTAAGAATCAGGGAGAGCTAGAAGGATCAGTGGAAAATCAAACTGAACCCATCTTATTGAAGACTAATAGGTGAAGAAAGAGAATGAAGAAAAGAATGCCAACTGTTCCTATTATTCACCAGTTCTTAATAAAACATGTGTGAACATCAAAAAATCTTTGGTTGATGTCCATGAAAAGAACCTATCCTTTGGATTATTGACGACTGAATGAAATTCAAAATGAATGATGCATTAATGAATCCGAAGTATAGTAGCTCATTCATGATAATTGATGTGTTCAAATCTTCTAAAGAATAAGAGGACAAAGAAAAAATGTTAACATGCATCAAGTTTGAAAAAGCTATAAAAGTCTCTGCTCATGAAGTGGAAGAAGCAGAGGAGACAAAGGCGATTACCGAACAAAGAGAGAAACTCACCTTCTTATAGGACAAACTGTCAGATTAGATGGAAGATTAAGGGACTTTTGTTATTCCCTATTTTATTGACAGTTTGTTAGCAAAAGGACATTATTGAGCTTAATTAGTTTTCTCAACTTTATTAATATTATCATTTTGATCATTTTGTAATTTGTAGCTTACTCACAAGCTTCAAAACTTATATTGAACGAGAAGGGTGGAAGGAAGCTGCTTATAATTGATCTTAGCTAAGTTTTAAAGGATGAAGCTTAAGCTAATGAACATAAATTAACACGTTTAGTTGTTAGGTTTAAATTATTGCGTAGTTAGATTTATCTTAAATTTCAAAATAAGTTCTTAATAATTTGGAATGTTTTAGAGTGCTAACTCTCTTACTCTTTTTGAAGTAATTGTAAGATAGGGCAGTTATCATGGCTTCCCCCTGGTGTGTTTGTGTAGCCTTCTCATATTAAGGACGACGTGTTGTTCAAGTGTAGGAAGGGTTATGTGCTTTTACCTTGAGTGTGAATTTTATATATTGTACGATAGTTTGTTTAGGTTGCATGATGTGAATTGTGTGAATGGGTCAATAGCTAAGACTTAACGGGATAGATTTAGCCTTAAACATAGCCTTTTAGGTTGCAAAGATTTATTAGCTTATGAAATTAGTGACCTAAGTTACTTAGGGCTAAATATGCTATTTAATTAGGATACGATGTTAATCCGTTCACTATAGGAATTTTCCATACTTATTTATAATTTTTAGGTTAATTAAATAAGTGACATTATTATTACATTTTCATGAGAATGATTAGCTAAAGTAATAAGGTAGGCAAAATTTTGTGTGAAAGTAAGTTGTATAAATTTTAACTAAAACAACTATTCCGCTAGCCTTCGGGTTATGAATAGAGCTAGTAGCTAGTTGAGTATGTCATGTAATTGAGTAACTGGATCACATCACAAATGTGTGCCTTCATGTAAAAAGATATTCCAACAGAACAACTTAATAACAATATGACTTAGTTGACTAATCAGATTGAAATTCACCATAAATGTTTGCTTCCACATAAAAGACTAGGTTTATGTCCTTAAAGAAAAATCAACAAAAAGAATGTTTTCAAATAAAAACCTACCAAACTTGTTAGTAGCTTGATTTTTCATGAAAACCTACTAAGGAATAGCTACACTTTTGTTTTGATTGAATGATTATCAATGTGTGTGTGCAAGTGATAGGGGTGAATAGACTCAACATTAAAATTTTGAATAGTTTGTATATTGAGTCCAAGGTGTTTAGACTTTCGTATGTTAATAATTTTGAACAACTTGAATGATTGTGTTTAGAGTTAAATTATTTCATAAAGTTGAAGCCATTGCCTCATTTGTTGCATAGTGTGTTTTGTGCTTTGTGCTTTATGTTGTTTGTTGTTTTGTTTGCTTAAGGACAAGAAAACGTTTAAGTGTGGGAATGTTGATAGGTATGAAATGCATCGTATTTTAGGGTATAGTTTGATATATGTTTAGCTGTTTATTCGATCGTTTAGTATGTGTTTAGGTTAGAATTGTTTCATTTTGTTAGTTATTCATGTTTTATGGGTTAGTACAAGCTTTTGACTTAAATGTTATGTTTATAAGGTACCTTGATGTGTTTGCTAGTGTTTCAGGGTCAATATCAAAGAATGGAAGAGTTTCGGAAGACATTTGACCTATGATCGTTGCCTGATAGTGCACGATCATAACAGAAAGGCTTGACATAGGCCACGATCGTGGCCTGAAGGGTTTCAAGCCATGGTCATAGCCTACATTAACCAAATGCATAGCCACTCCCAAACTTTACATTTTGAGGGAGTTTTTGGACCTTTCAGACCCCAAAAAGACCCTCGTTTAACCCTAAACACAAAAAGAACATAAATATAATAAGTAAAACAAAAAGGGAGAGCTTCTTACATCAGCCACCATCATAAAACCCTAGAGAGAGTTCATCAAAAGATTGAGAAAGAGACGAAGGAAGAGAGACAAGGAGAAGAATGGTACACGAAGTACTTCCTCGAAACAAGAGGTTTCCGTCTTTGCTATCTCCATCATCCATTCAGATGTATTTTCCAGTGTATTTTCACTTTTATCTATGTATAGAATTGGAATAGCTGTCGAGATAGGATTTATGAATGATGAGGATTGTTTAAACTCACCTCAGGTTATTTTTATCTTTGATTCAATAAAAATTTGATTGTTTATGTGAATTGGATTTATTGTGATTGATTTCTACATTTTCATAAATCGATAATAGATTAAGAGGGTGAACCGATGAAAAATAATTAGATTGGGCTAACGAAAGTTAGGTAATTTAATAAAAATGAGAAATCAATCAAATTGGTAATTGTGTGATGAGAGATCTCACATAGGTTCTGGTAGTCTAGTGGAAAACTTCAAATCTAATTAGGGTTTGGATAAATTGTGAACTAAGAAATTGCAATTTTCCATAATCTAATTAGGATTTATAATTTAGGGCTTTTGGTTATAACTTGAGAGAGAGTAACCAAACTTAGGATAGTCTATGACCAACAATCCAACATTTCATAATTAATTAGGTTAGTATTGAAGATAGGTAAAAATTTCCTCATTCTCTCAATTGATAGTTCCTTAGGTTGGTTCTTGGTGTGTGCATTGCAATTTGCCGATTTGTTTAATATTTTGTGATTAATTCTTAAGTTGAATTGGTTGATTGATTGAATTGCGTAATTGTTTTAGCTTAGTTATAGTTGAATTTTTTCAATTTATTTTGGCCTTAGAGTTTAGGATTAGATTAACCCTCCTCATGGGATCGACAACTTAAATACTACGCAAACAACCAGTACGCTTGCAGAATATTGAGGTTAAAATATTAAAACTACACATATAAAAAAAACCATGATCGACTACCACTATGGATGCAAATCCAAACTTTTTATAATGGGCTAGGTCAAAGTATGAGGTAGTTGATAGATGCAGTAGTTGGAAGAATGCTAAACAATAAAACACTTAAAGCAGCCTAAGAGTTGATTGAAGACATAGCCATAAACAACTACCAGTAGTGCTCGGTTAGAGCACGAACAAATAGGGCAGCAGGAGTTTATGAAGTAAATGTGGTGATGTAGTTGGCGAGCCAAGTGGAGGCCATGATTAAAAAGATAGATAGATTGATGATGTCTTCACAAGGAAGGGTAATGCAGTGTGAAGCGTGCAAGCTAGATCACCAAAGATAGGAATTTCAATTAGTTCAACCCGAGCATATGGATTATTTGGTGAATACTCCTAGACCCTAAAACAATATGTACAATAATAAACAATCCCTACAATAATACATATAACCCTGGATGGAGGAACCACCTTAACTTTTCATGGGGCAATCAAGGACAAAAAAAAGAAATAATCCTCCATGTAGATTCCAACAGTAAGCATCATAACCAAAGAAGCTTGGTATAGATGAGCTGATTATTGTATTCATTTAAGAATTAAGGACAAAAAGTTGGCAAATGGACTCATCCATATGAAATTTAATGGTTAGAATGGACCAACTTACAAATTTAGTGGCAGAGGGACCGAAGGGGATTTTGTTGAGCACAATAAAGACAAATCCTAAAAAGAGAATATGGAAACCACCCAAACCATTGAGAAGAACCTCCAAGAAGAGAAGAAGGAAGTGACTACCAAGAGTCATTTAGAAGCTAAATGTGGATTTTACTTGAAGAGAGTCAAGGAGTATCGACCAACATTTCCATACCCTATTAGAGTAAAGAGAAAGTCATTGAAGGTAGAGGTAGATAAGATCCTTAATCTTTTATAAGAATTGAAGAAAGATTTCCTTAAGTAGAATGTCTTATACAGAACCCAAAGAGTAAAGAATCATTAAAAGAGAAAGCATTAAACAAAGAAGACTTAAAGAAGTTAGAGACTAAATGGCTGAGTGAGGAGAACTCCAACAAGAAGATTAAACTACTAGAAAATCAAAATGACCTAGGGAATTTCTATTCCCTTGTACTGTATGTAGTTTAAAATAGATAAGACCTTATCCGACTTAGGGGTTAGCATAAATATGATGCCTTTTACCTTATTTGAAAAAAAAAAGAATATGAGAACTTGAACCAACTAGGATATGTGTTTAAATGGCTGATAGAACACTAAAACATCCTAGGGGAATAGTAAAGGATGTACTTGTTAAGGTTGTAAGTTCAAGTTCCCAACTAATTTTATCATTATAGACATAAAGGAAGATTTCGAGATACCATTAGTCTTTGAAAAACCATTCCTAGCAATTGCTAAGTCACTCATAGATATTGGTAGAGGCAAGTTAACATTGAGAGTAAGGGACGAAGAGGTTACATTTAAACTCTCTAATGTTAGAAGTAATTCTCTTGAAGTAATTTTCTTGAAGTAATCATGTCAAGATGTTTTGTAGGGCTCCAAATATACAGATCCACCATAACTATTATAAATTCAAGGGAATAAACCAAAAGAGAAGAGTGGCAGAAAGAGCCAAAAGGTAGCCCACCTATATGTTATAGAATCTACGGTAAGGTTGCAATACAATTTATATACGCCATCACAAGTTTAAAAGGTCATCAAGATAACAACGGTAAAGAAGCACTATATAGGAGGCAACCAATAAGTCAATTTTAGTTTTATTTCCATTTTAATATGACTTTATTTTTGCTTTCATATTAGTATAGGTTTTACTTAATTGAATTTTTTTGAAGTGTATTTTGATAGAAAAAAATAACAATCTTTTGGAAAAATTATGCATAATTGTGACTTTAGGGGAATGAGTGTTATAGGTCATGATTGAGCATTAAGTGTAAAGTTGCACACATTTACAAAAAGTTAAATGCTCTTTAGGCACATTGGTGTAGTTTTACATGCTTTGATATATGCCCATATACCAAAACATGTAAACCCACAAAAACTTGTAACTTAGTGAAATACACAGTATGATACATAATCATGTATTAGATCGTGAACTCTCGCAATACACCTTTAAAAACCCTAACTTCTTAGATTTTCACTCTCTCCTTTCCCTCTCTCACTGTCATTGCCATCTTTGCTTTCTCCCAACCTAATTTTTGCATTTTTAGCCAATTAGTGACATCCATGTATTTTTTATTACTTTAACTTATTTTTGCATGATTTATTGGGTGTTCTGCATTATTTGTAGATTTTTCAATCAAAAATGTCAGTTTCACTATTTGGAGATTTTTGGAGAATTTATGTGATTTTATGCATAATTATATTTTAAAAGTTGAATTTAGGCATTACCCAATTGTTTTGATGATTCAATTTGATTAATTGGATGTAACTTTGAGTAAACTTGCGATTGTCGCTCATTATGTGTTTAATTGCAATATTTTTGTTTTTAATTAGGTTAGTTAGTTATTTCTGATGTTAATTAAGATTGGTTTTGTCTTTAATTGCATGGATTTAGTGCGTCAATTTTGGGAAATTGCTAATTTAGGGTTTTTAATTTCAATTTTAGAGTTAGAATTGTAATTTAACAATTAAGTTAGTTTAATTTGTTAATTATACAATTTCTAATTCTAAATTTGAGATTAATTAGTTTATTAATTGATTTTCTAATTTTATTTATTTATTTATTATTTTTATTTATGTACATTACTTTACTAATTTTTCCTAGTTTAATTTTTCGTATTTAGTTTACTTTCGTAATTAATAATTTAGTGAGCATTATCAAATTGAAGTGTAGGGAAAAGTGAACCTTCTTGAATTATATGTCAATTTTCTCACATCTGGTTAAAGTTGGAAGTAAGATGATAAGATCATGGTGTGATAAGGAGACTCTAAAAAAGAGGCAACGAAGTGAATCCTCTACTCTAGTATAACCCTTAGAGTGCTTGCCGATGCTACTGTTAGGGCCTAGGAGGAATAGTATCAGTAGCTAAAGGTTAAGAAATTCATCACAAATCGATACATTAAATGGGAGGCATTGGAGCAGGTTGGCTTAGCCCAATAAGTTAGAGAGCTTATGGAGATTAGTGCATGGTCTCGATTCTTTGAAATCGTGGAACCTTCATATAGAGAGTTTACCTTGGAGGTCCTTTCCACATTCTTTGTGGAGAAGGGATGTTACAACGAGGATCGACCCAATACAGTCCAATTTTGAATGATGGGAGAGAAGCATCAAATGAGCTACACTAAGTTTTCCATCATCAAGGGTCTGTATGACTGAGAGTACGTTGGGACACCAGAGTACCTAGTATTATAGACAAATCTACGATATGGGTTGTCTTCGTGACACTTTTGGAGTTAGATTAGTACTAAGGATGACTATGATCTAAGTAAGTCCAAAGCCTCCACCTTACGCCATCCAACGTTTCTATACATCCACAGTATCTAGAGCCATACATTAAGTAGTGGAGGAGATAGTTGGGGAGTTTTCAAGAACATGGATGTTTATTATCTTTGAAGTATGAACGAGTGGATGTCAATTCACATGGGACAAAACCCTTTTCTAGTATATTTGGCATCAGAGTGAAGGCAAAAAGGTTGACATAATATGTGTTAGATCTTATATGACCCAACTGGCATGAAGAATGAATATATTCAATCAACTACCGCCGATTTGAGAGGTGATGACCATGGTAGCATCAACCTAGCAATAATGCAACATATGCACATGGTACGTCGACATCGAGGTCATAAGAAGCTAGCACCAGAGGGTGGAGATAAAGTAGAGTAGCCTGTAGCAAAACAACCACAAATACTACGAGCAGAAGTGAATGAGGCATTACCAGACAAGGAGGTTTTGAGAGAAACCCAAGCTAGGTTTTATAATCCAACTCAATTGAAGACAAATTTATTGGGGAAATGGGTTAGTCGACTTATCAAAACTCATTGGACACTTTGAACTTAGCAGGAAGAGCTTTTGGAGTGGATAGGATGGTTGGAGACTCTGGGTACGTAGTTAGGCAAAGCTGTAGTCTACGATTTGATGGATGGGAGAGATGATGCTTTTAATAGTGAGCTACCTAGGCATTAATTTCTAGCTCCTATCATCCAATGAGGGCACTTGCTTTGCAACTCCACTACCTGGCCAAGATCATCATTACGAAAACCCTCCTTTGTCAAACCAGCTAGGATCACAGGATGCAAGAGATGTTTAGTTTTGTATATTCTTCCCTTTTCTTTTTCTTTTATATTTATTTCTTATTTTCTTTTTGTTAATTATTTTTCTCTAATATTATAGTTCAGGATGATTTTATTTCTTAAATTTAATTATGTTATTTTTATTTCTTTTGTTTCTTTTTATTCCATTTCCTTATATTTTGCAAGACTATAGTTAATAATTGGATGAATCATAATTCAGAAAATTGTCATAATTAGGAAAGTACCACCACTCCTCACTTATCATATATACTTATATTACGTACACTAGGAAAAATGTACAACTCAGTGTGAGGAAGGGGTTAACAAGTTTTTAATGAATTCTTGAAGTTTATTATAATCCTGATTACAATATTTTATGAACTGATATCTTGACTTAATTGAAATATGTCTGTCAATACTATATTTCATTATTAAATATTGATTGAATTGGTATGCAAAAGGATGATAGTTAGAATAAAATTACTTTTCTAAGTTATATTTTGAGTATTCATTGATATAATCAAATTGAATGAAATTGCATATTATTTACACATATAAACCCATATTTTTGGTAAGCTTTTGAGCCTAAAAATGAAAATTTTAAAGCTCTCTTTATTTTTTTCATGTATGTTATCATGTATAGCAGAATGATTCTAGAACTTGCTTTTATTATACATATTGAGATCATATTTGTTAAATTAGAAGCATCGACATGGTGAAAGCACTTAGATTTAACAATTTGTTTAAGCCTATTTCTTTATAATTACCACATCTATAAAATTATCTTTTAGTAGTAATCAATTTGAGCCTTAGCCTTTTTCATTGTTATTATACCCATATATTAACCTTTTTCCTATCTTTCTTTGAAGAACTTTTTATTTTTTTAAACCTTAAAGGTTATTTAGATTCTTTACTTGTTAGAGACTTGAAATTATTGAAAGGTCCCATATTTCTTTAATTATGGTACAATATGAATGTTTGAGCTTCTTTTGTTTTGATAAAAAAAAGAGCATAGAAAAAGAAGAGAAGAAAAGTATAAAATACCATTGTTTTTTATAATGAGTGGACCTGTATAAATTGTAAACAAGTTTCTTGTAAATTCTCTTAGTAAATTTCCTTCAATTTAACCTTTTTTAATATCCCAACCATACCGTACCTAAGCCCCATTACAATCCATATAAAGACCTTTTGGTTTTTGTTTCTAGTTTATACATAAATGTTGGAGATGTGATGATATTGCAAGCCTATGGTAAGAGTTCTATTATGTATTGATATATTTCACCCTAAAAACTTGTGTACATTGAGTAAAATCTTGGTATGGGTGTAAAGGTGTATGCTTTCGATTTCAATGTGATTATTATTAATATGGAATTAGAAAGTTAATTTTAGAATAATTTGATTTTGATTGTATATTAATTTGATTTAATAGGATATTATGATTTATAATATGAATGGATAAGTTGAATTGATGAGGTATTGATTTTATAAAATTAATAATTTTAATGATGGTTTGCTTGAGGACAAGTAAAAGCTTAAGTGTGAGAATGTTTGATAAATGCATAATTAACTATATTTATACTCTATATTTGATGTATTTTTCCTTTATATTTTATAATTTTATTGTATATTTGGTACTTAATTTGCTACAAGTGTGTTTATAGTTATAATTACCTTCATGGACTAAAAGGAAAAAAAAATTAGATGTAAACAGGACATAAAAAAAGATGCAAAGCAAAGAAGGGATACATGGCTGTGCATCAATTCGTGTAATTCTCTCAAGCCATGCAAAATGTCAAATTCTATGTATTATACAAATCCCAATTTTTTTAAAAAAAGTCAATTCCAAAAGAGATTTAAGAACAATATCATTACGATTAATCAATGCCCAAAACGTTCATATGCCTCTTTTTGTGTTTTAATCTATACATTCCTTATTTGACATCCTAATTACACTTTTACAAAGCAAAATTAGGGTTATGTGGTTATACATGGCTAGCTACATGACTGTGCAAGTGACACTGTATGATAATTTTTAAAAAAATTATAGAGTTACATGTTCATAATCAGCTACACGACCAAGATACATGATCATATATCTCATTTACATGGTTATGTAAGTCTCCACACGGCTATGTAGATCACAAAGGTGGCTAAAATAACATTTTCAAGTTTATACACATTCCTATATAAGGTCGCGTAAGTCACTGTAACTCCAATTCTTCCATTCTTTATCTTGTTTTCACCTTAACTCATCTTTTTTCTTCTTCACAAAGGTAAATAAGATCAAACATCAACAGAACAAAATTAAAGATGTGAATTTATCTCATTTTTTATTTTATTCGTCTAAATTGTTTATAAAAAATATGAACCAAAATAAGCATCTTAGACACATAATAAACATTAATCACTAAGCACTAGGAAACAATATAATTATTTAGGCGCTTATCATCTTTTAACCCCTTACTCTTTAAAAGTCCAAGTTAGAGTCTTTACTTAAGAACTTTTTAACAACCCATATAAAGAAAAGTGAGGATTTAAAAGAGGATCTGTATGAATGATTTACATAGGCCTGCTATATTATTTATGTATGGATTCATTACCAGAATTAAGATTGCAATTTGTAGTTATTGAAAATTTGATTTATGTTTGTAAACTAAAGGTCGTGCATTATTAGGTATAACGTAGAATAGATTAAATGACTCCATTTTATGTGGTTGTTGTTTATATTAACTTGTTTTCTTAATATATAACGAGGTTGTCATAATAAATCTGGAGAGCTTATTATGGGTTGTCTGGTAGCTAGACCTAACTAAAGAGATTGTTTTAATTAGTTACAATTTAATGGGAAATTGGGATTAATAGAGCTTGCTATTAATCTATGACTAATAGTTTCAACGGGAGGTATTAAATTAATATGACAATTAATTGTTCATATTCAACTAAACCCTCCCATCTTATACATTGATTCATTCATTACAAAATCTATTTAAAAACTCTTTATAAATGTGATCCTTTCTCACCACTACTACAAATTTAGTTGTTTAGAGTTAGGTTTTATTTTATAATGCATTTCACACACATCAAAAAATTTTAGCGCTGTTGATAGGGAGTGAAGAAATTTAGCTTTTATATTTGATGTCAATTGGTGTTTTATGTATATATTTGTTTATAATTGATTTTTATTTTTTAATCTTTTATGTTTGTTAATGATTATGTATGATAGTTACTAGATCTCCTTATTAAGACCCTATATACGATAGTGACTAGATCTCCTTATTAAGATCCTGAGATCCTATATACAATAGTGACTAGATCTCCTTATTAAGATCCTATATAATTTGATCTTGAGATCAAAAGGACACTGTGAAGATTACATAGGGAAAACAAACTAACTCTAGGAGTAGAGAAAGAAATTTATTTAGAGGAAGTTATGGCTAATTCGAGAACTCTAAGTAAGTTGGCTACCCCTAGACTTGACTTAAAGACCACTATGCATAAATTACCCAAATTTTGTTGAGCATATTAATTTTGAGCTTAATTTTGGTTTGATATATCTTTTGCCTAATGTTCATGGTCTTACAGGTGAGTGAGTATGCTTATTGACACCTTAAGGAGTTTGATATGGTATGTCTTAGTATGAAACCTCTAGGGGTGATAAAGAGCAAATAATGTTAAGAGCTTTCCCATTTTCACTAACAGTATGTTTGGTTCGTGGGAATAGCAATGCTATTCCTTTGCTATTCTTAACTTATTATTAAAACTGTGTTTGGTTAAAAACCAAACACAGAATACGATATCTTTAAGAATAGCATTTCTAAAATGTGAAGAATAAACAAAACTTTCTCCAGCCTATCTCTATCTATTCAACGAAAATCTATTCTTCTTCAATGGAAATCTATTCTTCTTGAAGACAAATTTAACCCCCACCAAACTTCTCCTTCTTCAACGTTTGATGAGTCTCCCTCCCGACATCTATTCCTTATCTTCTTCAAGCTCGTGATTCTCCTATTCCTCGTGATTTTTTTCCTTCTGTAAGACAAATTAATCCTTCACGTTAACTGTAACATCCCGTCACCGAGGGGAAGGTTATATTGGTAAATTGGGACGGGTTAGGATTTTTTTCAGCATATTATTGACTGAGCATTCATTTGGCCTCTAATTTTAGAGGAATGAGTCTTTTAGCACATGCACATGTAGGCACATGCATTGATGACATTTTCCCGGCTTTTAATTGTGATACTGATATGAATTGTGAAATTGTGAGATAATTAGATTTGATTATGATTTATTAGGAATTTTGGAATAATTGAGTTTGAATATTGAATTGGAAATGTTCTGGAGTAATTGCCAATTGATAGCGACTCTTTGGAATTTTCTGGAAAATTCGGGAGAAAAAGTCCGGACCAGAAATTCTCCGAGTAACGGACTGATTGATTATATAAACACTGAAATAACTGGTGTATGGCAATGGAAAATTTAGAGATATGATTTTGGAGATAGTTGGGTTGTAAAGATGATTGTTGTATTGGAAAGAGGGGAACTAAATGGAGTTGGTTCCAAAGAAACTAAGCTAGAGTTTATTCATTAAGAAAGTGACATGTGTCACTTAGACCTTATACTCTAGCTAGGAGTAGTACTATTCCTTGAGAGTTGATAGGTTAAGTCTTGTCCAAGTCCCTTCTTTATTCTCATCTTTCAAGAAACTTCTCTCTCATCGACACACAGAGTTTTCCAGCAAAATATCTCCTAAGGGACTTCTGTGTTCTTCCTTTCCTTCACCAAACTTACTTTTCCATTTGTGTCATCTACTCTAAAGAAAAACTAGAAGCTGATCATTTCACTCAGTGAAGTACGAAAAGGTGTGGAGTTTAGGGCTTGAAGATTTTGGAG
>JANZLD010000005.1:54440090-54463477 GCA_026413575.1 Erythroxylum carthagenense | reverse complement strand
GGATTTTTTTTGTAAACAAAGGAAGAGGAAGCAAGTGGCATAGGAGGGTTTCTTGTGTGGGTGAAGATGAGTAGCTAAACCAACGAAAAAGAAGGAGAAAACCAATGAAGAAGAAGAAGAAATGAAAGCTACGGATGAGAGGAAGATTTGCACTTAAAATCACCTTTTTTACTCTTTCCAATGAAAGTGTCGTGGAAGCTAACAATTAGGTTACTTATATGCTTTAGCTAACCATTAAATAGAAGACTAAGTAGGCAAGTGACATGTGTCACTTGCCACTTGTCTTCTTCTTAACCACTCCTAAGGTTCTTTCCAATCTCAATTCAATTTCTAGTCCAATTTGTCTCCAAATTCCAATGGCTCAAAGTTATAAATCATAAAATCATGTATCTAATTTTTCAGTGCCATTGGACAGTCATTTCTAGTACCGAAAAGCCAAAGTCCCTAAAAATGTAAAACACACATAAATCACTCCAATTCAATTTTCCAAACACAAATAACACATTTTTCACAAAAATTTCATTTATCGATACATATGCCGGGAAATGTCATGAATGCATGTACAATCATGTGCATGTGCAAAAATTACCATTCATATATATATAGAGGCCATATGATGCATAAACATGCCGAGATATGTTTAAACATTCCTAACCTGTCCCAAATGATCAATTTACCCTTCTCATCGGTGATGGGATGTTACAATTAATGATTTATAATGTTATATTCCCTTACATGAACTTATAATTCATCAGTATGCGCAATCTTGGAGATTTCTGACTTGTGAGTTTTTAAGTGGATAAAACCGAGTCCATTTGATGGATATGACCATGGTGATTAAATTAAATGTGTTCTAATGCCCTAGAGGTGATTAGACATGATTTATAGACTTATTGGATACTTAGAAAGCTTAATTGGAAAATTTGATGTATATAAGGGCTTATTTGCAAATTGTCAAAAGTTAAAGGACTTAAATATAATTTTTTAACTCTTGGAGGATCAATTTGTGATTTTATAAAGTTAAATGGTTTAATTATAATTTTAAAAAGTCTAAGAACCAAAATGAAAATAAAAGTTTTGGTGATTCCCAAATTTTGAGCTTAATTGTAAATTTAGGAAAAGTTTTGGGGTATAATGGTAATTTCATATAACTAAAAGCAAATTGGTAAATTCACCATGTTTGGTCAAAGAAGAGTCAAATTCTAGACCCTTCTACATGGTGTGGCTGTGCAACCCCTTTATTTAGACGTTAAAACACTTAGTTTAAATTAAAAGAAAGAAGAAGAAAGGAGAAGAGAGGAGAAGAAGGAGAGTTTCAACTATACATAAAATTCCACCATCTTTTTGATTCTTCAAGTCAAGCCAAGGTGTTCCAAGCTAATTTGGGGTCAAGGAACTCAAATCTATCCTTAGATTTGAGAAATTCTCAAAGGATTTGAAGATATCATTAAAGGAAAGTATAGGTAAATTTTGTCTCATCTCTCTCTACACTATGATTTTGAGTTTGGTATTAAGATATGTTGTTCTCCATGCTTGAATATGCATGAAACATGGTTTAGAGGAATGAAATGTGACATGGAGAGGGTTATTTAAGTTAAAACCGAAATTGTTCCTTTTAGGTGAAAGTTGGTGAATTTTTGAATATCTTTTGAAATTGATGGTTAAAATGAATTCTATGGTGTTAATTATACATACATGATGTGAATTGATGATGAAGAATGAACAAGATGTGTGCTGGTTAAGTTTAGGTCAAAATGGTGGGAGAAGAAGTGGATTAAGGTAATGAGTTATGTAATTGATAAGTGTAGCTTAAATGAAAGGAGTTGGTTTGAATGGATTGGTGGAATGGGTCTTGGAAGTGTTTACTATATAACAAGATAGGAGCATCAATTACTAAGATAAAGTCTTGAAAATGTGACTTGAAAGTCATGCACATTAGGTGTTTGTTAAAATGCCTAAGTGAACTTGGCTTAGGATTTAAGGTTTTGTAATGGTATGCATTGGAAAATGCTTTCATGTTTACTTAGAGTGAACTTGAATTGTTGTTTAGATTGATGAGTAATGACCTAATGTGTTTGGATAAAGATGGGCATAATTATGTTTTGAAATGAGTAAGTATTAGATTACAGGCATTAAAATGCCTTAGAAAATGCAAAAGAAAAACTAATGTGGATAGCAAGGAAGTAACCATATGAGGAGTTTAAGTGTTAAATCTTATATCTCAAAGGGAATGATATTGTGTTTTATATACTTACGTGATGGTGTATAAATATAAAATTTATGTTAAGTAGTAATTTCATTGTATGTCTTTTATGTATAAAGTCTCGAGAGCTAGGAATCAAGGAACTCGTACCGGGAATTTTTTAAGGCAAAGTAGTGCACACCTTCTTTTAAGGTGAGTTGGGGAAACCATATTTCTTAAATAGGATTAGAACATCTTAAAATAGGCATGCTGACTTGTATAGGAATTTTGAACCTAGGCAACGTATGGTAGAATTGAATTTCAAACGGATGCTAATATGCTTATGTATTTAATAAATGGAATTGTTTTAAACAACTATGCAATTGGATTACAAAAGATGGCTTTTAATTTGTGAGAAAATGTTTTGGAATTTATATATGCATAATCGAGTCATGTATGATGCATGTTTTTATTCTCTTTTGGCTTAAAGCCATGATAAGGTTTCATTTTATCGATTGGACCGATAAATAAAGGCATAGTGACTTACTTGATTTTATATTTAATATTTGTATATGATTTGTTTTATGATTGGTGAGATAATGATTGGCCAATCGTCTGCTGGGCACAACTAATTAAGCGATCCCGTACTTTTGACGCTGGTACATTAAAGTCAAGTCACTGTATCGACACCTTTCTACAAGACTTGCGGGTGATTCCACACATAGGGTTTGGACACCGACGAGGTCATCACCTAGGATCATAATGCTTTTGTTGACTATCGTCCGGACTCACCACGGATGAAAGTCAAGCTAACACCAAGTATCGGTGGGTATGCACATTAGTTTGGCTGACTAGTGATGTCATAATTTTTTTGGCTTATCCCGATATTGGTTTTCCTATCGAGATTTGATTGATACATATGATGTTTTTATGTATTTGTATATTGGAACTGGAAACTATGTTCACTGGATGGGTGATTAATAGGTTGGGCCTTTGTGGTTCCTAACCAGTATATGATGAGGTATAGGCTAGGCCAATATGTTTTTTTTTTAATGTCATGAATGTTCACTTTATAGGCTAGTTATACCATCTTGATGTGTATCAAGTTCTATTTGTGATATATGTTTTTCCTGCTCACTGAGTACCTAGTGTACTCACCCCCTCCACTTTTCAACCATGCAAGTTAATTTAGTGAGCTTAAAGCTCTGCGAGGATCGTGCGACTTTTTGACATATTCGGGGTATTTCCACATGTGGGTAATTTATGTTTTGTACTTTGGTTGCTTAGTGACTCATGACCTGTGTTTATGTAGTTATGCTTTATGACTTTGTAAGTTAACTTTTGACTATCTGGTGTTTTATAAATGATTTTATGTTTGAACTTTCAATACCAATGTTGAGATTGCCTTAAGTGGACTTTAAAGTCCTGAAGTTGTGGTTGGATGTGAATATAGAAATGTGTTTGAAATCATTTGCAGATTTTGGGATTTTTAAAATACAACTATTATAGTGCCCAAATTTTTTAAAAAAAGAAAAGAAAAGGAGATATTCAATTATCCTTGAATAGTCAGATTAAGATACTGCAAGTGTCCTTAGCCCGAGTATGCGGCGATTGTAATGGGCCGGATATGGTATCGGGTCATGACACTATAGCCATATTTACTTCTTCATCTTCTATCCATCTTTAAAGCCTTCTTCTTATATAATAAGTTTGATCAATCTCAAACTCTGATTCAATAAGGTTACCAAGATTTTTGAAATATGGCATATGAGAAGCGAACTTTAAAAGAGAAAGGAAGGAGAAAACTTATTGAATAATAATAAAAATAATATAAAAAACAAAAGGATTATTCTAATCAATTTCCAAATCAAATCAATATTAAATATGCCTAGTATTATGGCACGACATTAAAAAACATAGATTATGTGTTTTATACTGTAAGCACACAGTGTAACTATAATTAATACTAGTCAACAGTGATCAATCCTATAAGGACCAGTTATTAATTACTAATTATTCATAAACCTATTTATTTATATTATTAAATATGATTGGTTAAAAGGGAAATAAATAAATAATTCTAAACCTTAAACCAAAGTAATGATCAAATAGAAAGCAATCAATGAATAAGCTATATTTAGGTAAGGTACCCCAATGAATTCACTATATTTTGGCTTCACTATGATTTAATGAATGACTATATTTTCTTAGACTAGTAAGAATTCCTAAGTCATAAATACGATCTCTTTTGATTAATATAACCCTTATTCTTATATTGAATTAACTGGAATTTTTTTCTAATCAAGATAACCTAAGAATGCATTACTCTAATTTGTGAATTATCATGATAAGTTGTACACTAACCTAGAAAGATTTATGGTTCTTTCTTAAATAACTCACCTAAAAAGCAAACTGCTTTAAAGGATTTTGTCAGGAGGGAAAGGTCTCAACTTGTAGGTTTACTTGAGACAAAAATAAAACAACAAACTTTTGGTAGGATAAATATACTAGGATCGGGTTGGGTGCAACGCTCAAACCATTCGTCTCATGCTTTTGGAAGAATAATTATCAGCTACAAAGCTGATGAAATTAGAGTAGCAATACTCTACTGCACAGATCAATTTGTGCACCTCCATGTATCTTTTCTATAGGAACAATATGATATCATAGTTTCCCTTATATATGCTAGTAATTTTGGTTTCCAACGATCTTTGTTATGGAATGATTTAAACAATATCAGCAGTGGGATCACTTTGCCATGGCTCATTTGTAGGGATTTTAACTTCACTTTTTAAAGGTTGGAGGCTAAAGGGAACTACAACTTATGCAATTATTCAGTGGATCTCAAACAATGTGTCGACAGATTGGGAATGATAGATTTGAGATATACTAGCCACAGATTCACATGGTCTAATAGGCAATCTTCTTGTTGGAGTGTCCAAAAGAAATTAGACCGAGCTCTGGTTAATGCCACTTAGTTAACGACATTACCTAATAGCTTTGCTAATTTCTAGGACCCTTTATTTTTTGATTATACCCCCATAAAAATTGAGCACCTATTCTGGAAACCTACTAACTTCCATCTCTTTCATTTCAATAACTACTTGGCACATGATCCAGGCTTATTGGTTGCTTGTCAAAGCGGTACAGATCATATGGTTCGAGGAACTAAACAATTTATACGTGTCCAAATGTTGAAGGCCATTAAACATGAACTTAAAATGTTGTAGTCTTTAAAGGGCACCACTATGGAAGTAGTCTTGAAGACTAAAATGAGCTCTCTACTATCCAAAATATCCTTGCAAAGTCACCCGATGATGATGCAATTCTTGCAAAGGAAAAACACGTGTTTTTGAATTATTTAATAGTTGTTATAAATCATGAATCTTTTCTTTAGCAATGAGCTAAGGTAAATTGGTTGAAGGGTGGTAATAGAAACTTAGAATTTTTCTTCAACTCCATTGTTGCCAAGAGAAACAAAAATAGAATTAACTCCATTAAAAGCCAAGAGGGGTTATTTCTTCAGATATAACATGATATAAAAAATGAGGTTGTTAAATATTTTAACAACCATCTAGGATCCCAAAGTACAACTCCAGTTTCTACTGCAGGATTCTTACTACTCAGGTTGACATAACTTACTTTGTAGGATAGTGAACTGCCAGTCAAGGAGATAGAGGATAAAGAAATTGAGGAGGTTGTGTTCCTAGCATACGGGAAAAACACCAGGTTTAGATGGCATCACATATTGCCTCACAAATAGGAATGAAGGAACAATCTCCACCAATGCTATACTTGGGTCTTCTAGTTTCCACCAAATGACTAACCTTCCTTAAATTTACTCCCATTATAGAGAAGATTCAGTGATGTATTAACTCTTAAGTAAACAAATTCTTGTCTTTTACAGGAAAGCTATAGCTCATTAAACCAATTCTTAACTCTCTGCACATATATTGGAGTTCCCACTTTTTTTATTAAAAAGTGTCACCAAATCTATTGAAAGGATATTTAAAGACTTTTTATGAAATCCATCTACTGGTATAAAGGGCAGTGCTAAGGTTAAATGGACAAACATTTGTTACCCCAAGTTAGAAAGAGGAGTTAATATTCTCCTAATGAAACTTACTAACCAAACACTCATATTAAAGAGATTATGGTCGATCCTAGAAGAAAGAACATCCTCATGGCTCAAATGGATCCACTCATACTTTCTTAGAGGTAAGAGCATTTGGACACTACAACCAAAAGCCTCCAACTCTTTCTTTTTGAACCAATTGCTCAAACTGAAAGATGTTGTCCAAGATAGTTTGTCATGCTCCATTGATAATGAGAAGCAAATATCTGTGTGGTTTGATAATTGGTCAGGCCAAGGAGAACGCATAAACTTACCTATCAATCAAAGGTTGGCTATTGATCTCCCACTTCACATGAAAATAGAATCCCTCATCCACATGATTACCTGGAATTTTCCTGCTAGTATTTTCCATCTATAACCCCACTAACTTTCAAATAGAACCACGTAAGAGCTTGTAAGATTGAAAAAACTGATTATGGCTTGGTGCAAGATCATATGCCATAAGTTCACACCTCCTAAGACATCCTTCATCTTATGCTAACTATTCAAAAATACCTAAATACTGCAAACCGACTCAAGTATTTAAATGTTGACCCCTCATGACCTTTTTGTTCCACAGAGGAGGAAACACATAAGCATCTCTTCTTCAAGTGCGAGATCACTAGCTATTTATGGAAAGAAGTTACCTTACAATGGAATTAGTCAATACCGTCTAACATGTTTCATAAATGTAATAGCCCATTTCTACACTTAAGGATTTAACTGTTAGATTGAGTCGTATCATAAAAGAATACATGAAGTGCATCTCATTTGCATGCATCACATTCGCATACACACATGAATCATGATTTAGAGACATTAAAAAGATAATATATGCACTCAATTGACATATCCCTAGGTATGAAAGGTTTTAATTGATTATGATGTACTTGTGCATTGATTATTTGTTGAATTTTGCTTTGATGGATTATAATTAGTAATTTGGAATTTTTTGTTGCAATTTAGTGATTGATAAAGTGAAATGTGCATCTAGTCTAGGAAAAATGTTAAAGGGTAAGACAAATTGGCACATGGGGATTTAGGTTAATTTGGCCTCTGAAATGGTGACATGTGGCATAGGAAATAAGTGATAAATGGTTTGGTTAATTAGGTGACAAATGGCTTGAGTACATGAGTGACAAGTGGCCTAGGAATTATTTGATAAATGGACTAAACATTAAGTGAAAATTGGTAGCATAAGAAGAAGACACATGACATAACTCTCTATTTAGCAAGTGTCATACCAAATGTCCCACCTCTCCCCCACACAATTGTGTCCCACGATCTCCACATTTGAAAGACCATCTTCTTTCTTGTCTTTGGTTACATGTTGTCTTCTTATTCTCACCATCGACACACCCACACAATCCCTATAACCTTGAATTTTGCCAAAATTCTATAGCCTTCATCTTGTGATTGAAATCCTTTTATTTCCATCTTGTTATTGGTGCATGCTTAAATGCTTGGGATGCTTAGTTAATTTGTTAATTGAGGAGACCTTGAGTTGAACAAGTAGTTGATTGCCCTATTAAGACATATGTAAGCATAACATTCATGATGATTTATTAGGGATGAATTGAGAAAAATTACATGTAGCGTTGATGGTGAACTGTGCTTGAAATTTAATGGATGAAATGGTTTTGTTTTTGATACATGGAAACTCTAAGTTATAGGTTGTTTTAAGGATGAATTAGATTGAGAATTGAAGTATACTGAAGGCAAATTTATACTAAAGAAAGGTGCTAATGTAGTGTTCCTAAAATGGGAAAGAGCTAGGATTTCATGTATGATAGGGAATGAAAGTTTTTGTTTAGATTTGATGCATAAAAGATAAATTTTTTATGATTTACCAATTGAATGATTTTAAATTTTAATTAGAGAAGAATTGAGGAGAAATTGAAGTATCTTTAAGTTATAATTAAGGTATAATTAACGGACTATTAAGAAGGTGATGAAATTTGGAAGAAAAGTTAAAGAAAATGGATGGTGAACTTTCTGTTCACCTATCCCACGATCGTGGAAGCTACACAAACTCCTTCCCACGATTATGGGCAATGTAGTGAAGTGAGAACATTTTCTGGTTTGTCTTTCCACAATCATGGAAAGGTACCCCCATGATTGTAGGAAATGCTCTAAAACAAAAAAAAATTATATTTTGTGTGATTGTTAAACCAACTAAGGATAAGCTTCATTACCTTGGAGTATTTGGATTTGATTAAGGCTTGAAATGAACCTAGATTATTGTTAGATTAATTGGTTAAGGGTTTGATAAGTTTAGGTTGTTAATTGAGGTTATAACTTAAGGAATGTATTGTTTAAGATCAATGTCTCAAAATCTCAAATTTGTGAGTTGTTAAAGGAATGAAGGTGTTCTTATAAACACAAATGTGATCCAAAGAATGTGTGAATTAGGTATGAATAAATGAGAATTGAGAAATTGTGTGAATATATAATGCTAGAAAAAAATTTGTGAATGAATGATTGGTTAATCTAGAGTAATCAAGTTTACTTAAGGCATAAATCTAATTATCAATAAGTTACGTACAAGATATGTTGTATAATGATCAAGATTTGCAAATAAGGATACATACCTAGAATAGTCAATTAAGCATTCATTGAATACAACACATATACATGTGTATGAATTAGTACTCATTTTATTAAACAAGTTAGTAATGTGTACATATATGTGTATTATATGATATAGAAGTACAAATTGACCAACCGCATCCAGATGTTACCAGATTGTCAAGTCAATAACTATTCTGGAGCATACTATAAGTCAACCTAGATGTGTATGCTCAATTATATATGCTTTTGTTTGAATTGTATATGTAGTGAGTTAACCTATATGTTTTCTCACCATGTTTGAATTGTTTATGATTATCTTTCAAATATTGAACTATTATTGATATGATTGTGATTTTTCGGACGTTGTTGTTCTGAGGAGTTTGATATTTGGGATTGTATTAGAAATGTTTTCAAATTGAATGTGCAATATGAAATGTGTTCTTAACTGTATGTTGAATGATGTATTTATATCCAATGAATATGATAAGTGAATATGCACTTTGAATAGAAGTTATTAATAGCATACTATGTGAAATGATGCCTTCCATTATATGAATATGCATGATTAGATAAAAGAGTTGTGACCGAAGTAACCAATCTGAAAAGAGCTTAAAGCTCAGGAATGTGCACAAAAAGCCACAAGCTTAGTTATTAATGAACCTAGTATCTATAATGGGTATGGGATAGTAAATGAAATGAGCCTAGTATCTACAACAGATACAGGATAGTAAATAGCCACTCAGTCATAACAAAATAAAGATGAAGTGGAGTCATATGTACATTTGCATATGCATCCTTGCATATTAAATGATCAAATTGACATGCCTTATTTAACTAGGGTGAATTACTAAATTGTCTAAATGTATGAAGAATGTGATGTGGTACGAATTACTAAATTACATACTATGCTTGATGATCTATTCTGCTATTGAAATGTCCGACTTTAGCATGCGAAGTGCTTTCTTAATAAATCTTATTCTATTCTAAATTTTAGTATGTTGAGATGGTGTTGTATAATATGATTCGGTATCTGTTGATGACACATAGTTTAGTTTTTACTTACTAAGCTATATGCTTAGCACGGTGGATTTTTCCCGTGTAGGTTCAGAGAGAAGGACTTAAGAGCTGGGATAAGTCAACCGCAATGACTAAAGGAGTCTGAGTTTTTGTTTTGACAAAAATGTATTTTTGAGTTTTTGATATTTGACTTGTATTTGAATTTGTATGAAGGTTTGTAATAACCATAATATAGGCTACTTTATGAACTTATGATATGTAATGTGTGTTTGCTTCAGATTCTGAAAATTTATATAATGAATGATTAGTGTGTTTTGAAATGCTTCCGCATCGATCTGTTATTTGTTTCTGTTTGTGAGTTTGATGTGGCACTCCTGCATCCTCTCAGAGGGTATTAGGGTGCCACAATAGCTATTAGTATGTGTATTAAAAACATTTTGAAAGAAAAGAATTGTAGAAGTTTTGAAACAAAATAAACTTCTATTCTATATCTTATCTTAGAGACCCTGGCCAACATCCCTAAATTCTTAACTTTGAGGGGTGTTTTGTAAACTCAACCATGATTCTCAGTACTTATCCTTGCATATTGTATTTTTATCATCTATTTGACTAGGTAGTAAACAACACTCGTTTGTATAAGGGCACCTGCCCAAGATCTTATTACAACCTGTACTTCTTTTTCTTCATTAATGAAAATTTTCTATTTATTTTTTAAAAATCACTCAATCCTCATCATCCATGTTGCGATCTAAATATACACATCATCTCTTAATCTTAATGTATAAATATAATAAATGAATCTTCGAATTTCATTCCTTAATTAAATATATATAAGAACACAAATAAATCTTTAAAAACTAGGTGTTTCATTAAATCAAAATATCAATTCAAAACATTACATCCTAGGATTCATCCCACTAAACCTATATCCTAATTAATTCATCAATAAATAAGAAATAACAAAATAAAAAACAAGAAAGAATAAAATATATATGAGTCATCATCATGAATCTTTAATCTTGAATTCTTAATGAATCATGTTGAAATCCTTATTCCCTTTCCCAATATTTTCTTTTCATTGATCTCTCACTATTTTATTCAATTTCTAATTCACTCTTTTTTCTTTCTACTTCTTATATGGCCAAAAACTCACTTCTTTCCTACAACTTATTCTTTTAATAGTTCATCCTAATTTTTTATATCGAACATATCCTAATATGGGGCTATGTAAGTACCATATTACTTTTCACCACATTCTATAAATTTTTATATAAATTAACATTTCCAATATAAGACTAACTACGAAAAGATATAGACATCATGTTGGTGACCATAGGTTGAGCTTGGGGACATGTTGGCTAAGTGAGGAAAAACAAAATATCCTTTTGTGGAACATAAGAAGAAAATGTGAGCTTCAATATTTATGTAAGCTATTAAGTATTAAAATTATAACTTATAATCTACCTGAATAAGAAAAATTATTGTTATAATGGCCAATCCTCTTATTAATTATATAAAAAATGTCTAATAATCCTTGAAAGTTAAAACATATTAGGATTCCTATAAATTAAAGGAAGGATTTTAAGTTTATAACTATAAAATGGTGAAGAATCTTTTTAATAATTGAGATACACTTGCTAAAACAAATAAGTTAATTTTTTCTCTATTAATAGACAAGACTAAAAGCTAACTAAAAACTTGAAATAAGTTCATAGATTTTTTTTATAAAGTTTGAATTAGCTATATTAAATAGAAATAAATTGATAAAGGCTTATTTGACTATAATTATAAACCTATATTTAATGTATTTTGCTTGATATTTAATAGTTTTGTAGTATTTTTGGTACTTAAATAACTTTAAGTGAATTTATAGGTGATAACTGACCTTTTTGGATGAAAAGGAGAATAATTTTGATGAAATCGTGGCATGGAATGAAGATTGATGTAACTTAAAGATACACGACCGCGTACAATATTATGTAAGTCTCTGTAACTGTGTGAAGATTTGAAGAATTTTGGTTCTAGTCGTGAAGCTACATGCCTATGTAGATTGATATATGTGGCTATATATGATACCCATGTAAGTCTTTGTGCCCCTTTAATATCACAAATTCAAGTGTTTTCGGTGATACCCAATTATTTACTTGACCGTGTAAATGACCGCATATATCCCAAAAAACCTAGTTTTTACTATAAAAGGACATAAATGAAGGCAAAACAAGAGGGGGTGAGTTTTTACATGATTTTGAGTTATAAGAGACATAGAAAGGCTATAGTTTTGATCAAAGGATGAGGAAATCATAAAGAATACGTCAAAGGATCCAATAGATAACATCCAATCCAACTTATAAGAAGATCCATTAAAGAAAAAAGGAGATTTATAATTATGATTTCTTTATATTCTAGCTATTCTTTTGCATATTTGTCTTTGGTTTTGTTTTTTATAACTAGGAACTAAATTTTTTTAATGCCTAGGTATGGTAAACTCTAAGTTAAGATAACAATATGATTTTATCTTTTATTTAATTTAATTTAATTGGTTGAATTATTGAGATTAAATCACGCATTTTATTCATATTCTAATATATCTAGAATATAAGTTGATAATTTGATTTCATATGATTAAGATTGTAAAATCCTCTTATATGAATGGATCTACTATAATTGGAAGGAGATGTATGCAAACCTACAAATACGTCAAACTTAATAATGAAATTCATAAATCGATAATGCAATCCTAGGAGCTTTAACTAGAAAGATTTATGTTAATTAACTAATGGATTAGTTGTTAATAGTCTTGAGAGATGTTAACAAAAGTTAGGAATTTCCAAGATCCAATAATTACTAATACAATTACATGATAAAGGATTAATATTTAAGGATTCTTAGGGGGATTCATCACCTCGATACAGTGCTACTCTTCTTTTAACTGACTCTTCTTTTCACCTCTCTTAGAATGTTCTCTCTTTGGAAATCTATCTCCTCTATTTAGATCTGATTCTCAGCTTCGCCTTGTCTACTATGGCCTTTTTACCTCCCCAAATCACATTGTCTACTATGAATTGACGTTGCTTTTTCTAGATTCCATATTGTTTACTCTCCTTTTTCTCTTTAGTGGTCTTTATTGTAACAAACTTTATTGTGGTCCCAATATATTGATTTTTATTTGCTCGTCAAGTAACCAAAATTTGAAACTAATGAAAACCCAGGTCAAGAAATGCACAAAAAACTAATGGATACAACTTAAACAGATGATTCAAGAAAAAAAAAATGGTCTTCTATAAAATAAGACCCAAGTCCGCAAGTAAGAATTTGAAATGAAGGGAAAAAGAAACAAAAACCAAAACTTCTTCCAACAAAGACAACTTTTTATAGATGTCTAATGCTTAGTTATTTGAGGGACAAGAAATAGATAAGCAGAGAGGTAACGGTAGAGAAATTTGGATGCTGGTAGTTCCTAAAAATGTGAACGGAGAAGAGAAATTTTTTAAGTTCAAGACATGTTTTGGGGTCTTAAGGTCATTTCTATGCATTTTTGCATTTTGTTCTTCTAGTGTAAATAAATAAAGACATTGCATGAGAGATTAAAAGAGGAAATATTGCTTTTTCTAATTCTAGTGAAAACAAAAGGTACAAAAAGAAATGTACTTGAGATGATGATGAGTATATATATATATATATAAAGAAGCAGAATTCATATAAAAAATTTACAGAAGAGAGAGAAAGCAACTTATTCTGATATAAAAATGGCGAATGTTGGGTACCATATGCCAGATTAATCAAAGTAAGTTGACAAAAAAAGGCCAAAAGAGCATTTTAGCCCCCCCAAAGTTTACACTGAATGCATGTGAAATGACCCTAACATTTGTAAAACATTCAAAACAACCCCTGACTAGACAAAACCACTAATAGAGTTAGACCTCCATCAGTTAAATGCTAACATAGCATTTTATTTTATTAACTTGGATTTTTCAAAAATTTTCGTTATAGTGGAACCCACATGTAGATGACACGATTCTTTTAAAAAATAAAAGTGGGTCCCACTTCCTATCATCAAAGATACATGATCAATATTTATGTTTATAGCTTCTTTCATTTGAGGAAAATATCTACTGTTTCTTTCTATTCTGAACAACTTCATATGTTGGAGTAATGAGAGGAGCAACAATCTTTATCCAAGAACAGTTTCATCTCATTTATATTAAACTTGAACTTTAGGCTAGTCTCTTCAGTATCTACTCCCTCATTGGTGCAACTTTTGTTAGCTAAACCTTAAATTTGGTTGGTCGTCGTTACAACATTATAGTTTCTAGATGTTTTTTTCTTTACAGGAGCCATACTGATGGGTTTTGCCACCAACTATGTTTTTCTTATGGTATTGCTGGTAATGGTGTTGGCCTTTCCATGATGATTTCTCCTATCTACACAGTTAAGGTCGCTCCAGCATCAATGCATGGCTTCATCACCTCTTTTATAGAGGTATCTATATTTATATTATTTTCATTAATCATTTTGAAGTTTTGTACAACTAATATTAATGGCTATTCTTGTGTACATTTTGGTTAACGTTGGAATCTTATTTAGATATGTGTCAAACTATATGTTCGTGAGACTCCCAACACACTTGAGTTAGCAATTCTTTTTTAGAGTGGGTTTAATCCCTTCAGTTCCTATTACTTTAGAGGTGTTAGCTATGCCTGAATCACCATATTGGTTGGTGATGCAAGGTATGGTTCATAAAGCCAAGGGTGTTCTTGAGAAGGTTAGTGCTTCAAAGAAAGAAGCTTAGTAATAACTTGTAGGAATCAAAGAAGTTGTTAATATTCCATTAGATTGAAGCATTGAAATCATAGAAGAAAAACCATAGAGTAGGCAAGTGAGAGAGTTGTTTGTCTAACCTAGTCTCAGTGTTCGACATATCTTGATTTATGCTCTTAGAATGCACTTTTTCCAATAAGTTTCAAGCATAGACATTGTTGTTTTATACAATCTAAGGATCCTCACAAAGTCAAGGATGTCTTCATCCAAAGGGTCTTTCCTTATGACTTTTGAAGTTGGATTAGTGAAGACACTAGCCATTTTTATTGCCACAGTTTTACTAGACGAGAAGTGGGTTCCATTTAAACTCAAATACCAAACCAAATGCAACATCTAATCTCGAGTGGTACCTACTTCCATTTTCTTAAAAAAGATCCATGTCATTATGTATGGGTCCCACTACAACAAAATTTTAAAAAAAATCCACATCAACATTTAACCAATGGAGGTTTAACTTTATTAGTGGTTCCATCCAGTAAGAGATTGTTTTAAACATTTTTCTAGCGAATCTTTAGAAATGGTATATCACATTTTTACCTCTCAGTAAAGGCTTCACTATCACTAATAGTTCTTGTGTTAGAGAAAAAACCCATATCACTTTCTGGTTCATCATCAAGATAAATAAGTGTTATTGCAATTAATAGTTTCAAATATGTCATTCTATCAAATCCAAGAAGAAAAGTGGTTTATTTCTTACAATAGTTAGTTTTATTCTTTTTTAAAATTTACATGTCACAAAATTTAATTAAATATTCCACATATTAGGTCACCTTATCTAAGTTAAAGATGGTTATTCAGGAAGGCAAACTTTAAGCTATATTTAATTACAAAATCAAAATTTATGTACTAAAGTGCTAAAAATGAAGTTTAAATTAAATTTTACAAAGTTTCATATAAATATCATCAAAATTTTCATATTCTTAGTAAGAGAGCAAATTGGATTAGAGAAATCATTTTGGTCAAAGGATGAATGAGTTCTTAAACTCTACATCATTCTCAGGATGGACCATTTAACTGTTCTTAACTTTTTAATGTCATCTAAATCATGGCAATTTCTTTACTTTTTTTCACATAGGTTGTATTTAATAATATGACCACCTATGTTCATATGTTCATAGTTCCCTTCCCTTAGTTTTCTTTAGTGATCCTACTTTTTTGTTTTTGTCTTAATCTATATAAAGAAGGAACAATTGTGATTTTTAAAAAAGGTGGAGAATGTGAAGAATTTGTCAAGAGATCCAATAGATTACAACATCAACCTTAAACTTGCAAAAACATTTAATAAAAGAGAAAGGGAGATTTAGAATTATGGTTCCTATGTTTCTATTCATTTTTCTTTCTGTTTATCTTTAATTTCACTTTCTATTATGTGTAACTAAATGTGTTTAGTGTCTAGGTATGACGAACCCTATTTCTAATAACAATAAGATTTAATCCTTTTATTTAATGCAATTATTTTGATTGATCTATTATGATTCAATTATAAGTTTTATGCATGTTCTAATAGATCTAGAATACTAGTGCATGATTTGAATTCATATCAATGAGATTGAGAAATCCTTTGTATGAATAGATCTACCATAATTGAAAGGAGTTGATCGTAAACCTAGAGAATGGTTCAACATAAATCTTCTAAATTATGGTCAAGCCTAATAACGGAATTCATAAATCAATAATGCAATCTTAGGAACTTAAACTAGAAAGACTTCAATTAATCACCCTACGGATTAGTTTTTAGTAGTCTCTAAAGAGTTATTAACATAAGATAGGAATTTTTATGGCCTAATAATCAATAAAATAATTGCATGATAAAAGGTTAATTATTTAATGGTTTTTGGGTGGATTCATCACCTTGAACTAATCTTTGCTATTGAGTTTTCTAAGTAATTTCCTCTATTCTTTGTTAATTATTGTTTCTTAATTTATTTTGTTTCATTAATTATTATTTTAATTAAAAACTAAAAATCCAATTCATAGGCTAGATAATAGGAGAAAGATAACTACTAGTAATTACTGTCTTTGTGTAATCAAACCATACTTACCTATGTTAGTTACAGCTATGTCGTGCCCTTACTGTTAATTGAATATTATAAGATAAAAATTATCAATTAGTATAACTATTCTCTAAATGTATAAAATGTAATTATAGGATATAAATACTTTGACATGTTTTTTTTTGTTATGATTGGATATGTGTTTTCTATTTTGAAGCTACTTTTTGTAAGAATATTAGTCAATCCAGCGTAATCTATTGATTAATTGAACCCTTCAAGTGAAATTTATAAAAAGGTAGCATTCAATGTCTCCAAGGATGAAAGTTTTGATGATAATGAGACCTTATTCAAGTGAGTGATGATGACGACATTAAGCTCATCAAAAAAGGTTTCAAGAAGTTTATAAAGAAATAGAAATATTAAAGAAACAAGATTTCAAGAAGAGTAAGCAAAATTCAATAATATATTATCTAATATCACTTATCATAATATCATACAATTTTCCATACAAAATCCCAATGTTAAAAAAATAAAAAGAAAAGGAAGAGGATATATAAGAAAAATAAGACCTTAAAAGCCACCATATGGGATGACTATGTGAAACTAAAAGTGAAGAATAAAATAATGCAATGGCCCATATATGCTTCATGATAAATGATAAGATACCCTCTAACTCTTATGCTTGTAATTATAGTGATGATTATGATGTTGATCTTTCATAGATAAAGGGTCATAAGTATGAAAAGGAAGAAATTTTTTTCCAAGAACAAAGAGACTCAATAGCTTATAGATGCATATGTGAATGAGAATGATATATTGAAATATGAAACTCATAGAATAAAAAAATTTACAGGTATGGTTATTATCAACAATAAATTAGATAAAATATTTCATGAAAATAAAGTATTTAAAAATAAAATCAAGAATGTCAAGAATTTTTTATTCAAATTCACTTTAGTTATTAAGAAATTAGAAAGAAAATTTTGATTCTAAAAGTAATCTTATAATAAACATAGCATTGGATATACCAATGTAAGTGCATTACCCAATACTAAAAGTAGTTTTATAATCAGAAAACATTTGTATCATAAAGAGAACTTGTATAAAGCATTAGACAAGCATAGGTCATCCATTTGTAAACATGAAAATTTTAATTATCAGTGCATCATCTTTTAAGTCTCTAGTTAAAGAGAATTGCTATGAATTTATTTATGGTTCTCATTCCAAATCTAGAGTATATAATTATCAAGACAAGAATAGGAAAAATTTTATATAAGGCTACGTCAAAAGAGCATGATCACATCTTCTTGTTAATATGGACATTTATAACATCAAAATGGCATGAAATAAGCTCATTAGACTAATTACAAATCTATAACACTTGTCTATACTTTATATATGTAATATTTAAATTAAAAAAACACAATTGGCTTTATAGATAGAGGAATAGTGATGGTTTTGGTTTTGTTTTCTCTCTATCTCTGTTATAAATTTTCTAATTACCAATTTATTACCCAAAACTAAGACAACTAAATCTTTTTATTAACAAGTAATATAATGGAAAGTAAGAGACAATCTCTTGACAAAGTTATGGATTAGAAAACCCAAAAATACTATCTAGCTTAAATAAAATATAGAAAGAATGATTTTGATAGATTTTAATTATAGAAATATAAAAGAAAACAAAACCTAGCTTAGAGAATCAACAACAAGGCAAATTTTCAAAAGAGAATTCAATCTAATATTAATATTTTAAAAAGTGTTTCCCTTATTATTACTTTTAATTTCATGATTCAATTAACCTAAAACAGGTATATTAATCTATATCATCATGATCTCTTAGACACTAAAGCTTTAGTTTAGCCATAATTTAACTACTCTTTGGTTGGTTAATCTTTATCTAAAGTAAGTTAACACCTCTTTAAATGCACTAAGATCTATAAAATATCAGGAAAGGTTTTACCCTAATACTAGAAACATCATGTAGGTCTCTTTTGAACCTCTCGTCTAACCTTTATTACCTTGTGATCCATTTATAGGTAGTCTTTCTTAAGGTAACCATCAATTATTTATAATAAGAATTAATCACTAGTATAACTAAATCATACGTTAAGATCAATTAAAAAAATTCAAAGAAATATATCCTTCATAAATTGAAGCAAATCAATCTATACAAAAAAAAACTAGATTCTTTTATATCTAAACATAAAATAGACACAAATTATAATTAAAAATTAAAAAACAAAAACAAAAAAGAATGAATATATGGTAGAAATAAATATAAATAAAAATTTAGATTTCATCAATAGCTTGATCTGCTGAGATGACATCTAGGTATTGATTATTTGATGAAAATAGCCTCAAAATTGGCTTCTTAAGGATTTTGGACCTATTCATGGCTATAACTCGTTTGTTTTATTTACTTATTTGTTTCTTTCTTTTTTAATTATTTACTTACTCCTATCTTTATTTTGATTTTGATTTTTTCATTTAAATTTTTATTTGTTTATGCATTTGTCTATTATTTTCTTCTAATCATTTTTAAAAAAATTCTTGTAGATTTATCGAAAATAACGTCTCTACTAACTAGAGGTAAAGCTGCATACTTCTGGACCGCTCCAAACCCCACTTCTTAGTAGGATTCCTATTAGAATGTTATTTTTGGTATTATTATTGATGATGGTTAACCTCAGCCTTTAGAGAGAAAAAGATTTGTTTGAAGTGTAAAGTCTCCAAAAGTCTACCAAAAATTAAGGTTTCATGCCTTCAGATATGTTTTAGGCCATGGTTATAACGTAGGTTGTAGATATATATGTTTCCTCTAAGAGAGACATGGTCTTTGTATGGTAGTGCCCTTAGGTTATGGATCTTATTGTTTCTTTAGGAATTAGTACATGACCTCTATCTTCTAGCTTAATCTTGTCCCTAACTTGTGGATCTTAATATTTCCCTTATACTTAGCATAGTTATAGCTTAGTATATCTTGCTCCACATATTTTTATTCAACTTTATACAGTCTCTCTTTAGGCCATGTTTAGACCATGTTTGTTATTGTACTTAATCTATATAAGACACACGAGCATAGACTAGACTGTTTTCCTCTTAGAATTATAATTTTGCTCAAGTTTTTACTTAAAAAAATGGAATCCTTAAATAATCTCATCATAATATCAATTTATTGCAATTACTTGAAAAGAAATCAAATATTAAGTAAGACCATGTAATTAAACATCAAAATAAAGCAAGATACTTAAGAAAATATGTACTTTTATACATATCGAACATCTACGTTAATGGGAGGAAAGTAACGCAAATTGGAGGATCGTTTACTATAACACCTACCTAGGCATTATGAAACTCGTAATTTATATGCTAGGCCTTATCGTGAAACAAATAAGGTATCACAAATCTCTTATATCCTATAGAAGAAATGAAAAAGCTTACATATACTATATTTTTATAAATCTTACATAAATAGCTCACATAGTAAGAAGACCTAAATATATGTTTCGAGCAAATCGATTTGTCATTTTTACGTTAAGTATGGGAATATCAATAGAAATTTCTTTTTGAAATAATGTTTGTTAAGTAGAGTAACTAGGAGATGGGTTAAAAAGAAATCAAGAGCCAACTTTCAAGAACCCAAGTGCAGTTGGGTACCTAGACCAAATGTACTATATTATCATGTAAGACGTAAAGAAATGGAAACAATTGGTATTAAAACCTACATATTTACAAAATATAATTGTAAAATATTTTCATTTTATGAGAATACTAATCATTTATAACCAATGAGGAAAAAAATGGCATCTCCAATAACTGATATCAAGTGGAAACTAACTTAGAATCCTTACATGATTTAAGGAAATTGGTATTAAAAGCTAATTGTTAAAATAATGAGAAAGAAAAACAGGTAACCACTTCTTTCTATATTAGTGATATTTTGGCATATTATCTTCACATGTATACTTAAAGGATTATTGCATTTTCCTAGAGGGATAAAGAAAATTTTGAATTGGTATAAAAGCTTTTTAAAATTTATCCATTTCTTTGGTAAGTAATTAATTTTAAACTGGTGTAAAAGCTTTTCAAAAATTATTCATTTCTTTGATAAGTACTTTTAATTTTAATCTTTAATTGTATGATAGAGAATTTAAATAGTAAAAGAGGGTGTAATTTATTTCATTTTCCTTGTTATACTTAAAACTTCAAATAATTTTATACCCTTTTTAGTGTTGACAAAAAACTGGAGAAGGGATTTTGAATTTTGATCTTTATACTCATAAACTGAGGGAGAACTTAAATTATGAAATTCTACAAAATATGGGAGAAAATTCATAAGTTTTATAATTTTTTAAATCTTAACATGAATTGTTGGGACCTGATCTCAGAACCGGACCTCAACCGAAAAAAACAAAAAACGGAGAGCGGAACCAGAAACTAAACGCGAAACAAAGGAGTGGAAACGAAATCGATCAAAAGTATAAGCAAAAGGCGGACAAAACGGATGCGAAAAATGAATCGAAAAACAGAGCGAAACCAAAACGAAAGAATCCGAAGCGGAAACATAAGGCGAAAACATATCGGAAACAAATCGAATACAAATCTAATTGGATCAAAGGCGAATCACAAATCGGATCAAAAGGCGATAGAATCGAAAATGAATTGAATCAAAGCAAACTAACGGTTCAAACGAACTCAATCAAATTTTTCCGACATCCGTGAAACGTATACATTAGAAAAACGCGCATTGGAAACCCATAAGACATTTAATAACCCATAAGACATTTAATCTAAGCCAATCCAATCCGGTATAATTTTTTTTTCTTTTTCTTTTTCATTCATCTTTAATCAAAACCATTCCAATTTCCCATTTGGAATTTATCAATTATTTCGAACTCAAAACATATGATTCTTCTTAATCAAGCACACCACAATCTCATCCTTGAAAACATCTTATACTATTTTTTTTTCATCACAACAATCATACATGTCCATATACTATCAAATCAAACATACTAAGCACTTCAATATCTCAATTCCAATAACATCACAATTCATTGGACCTCCTGTCTGGAATCCCATCATAAACAAACACATTCAATCCTCATCACATACATAGCACTTCAAATAATTCTCAATCATCAACATCATCGGACCACCCGTCCGGAATTCAAAACACAATCAATATACAATTTATATACAAAACCATAATTCACTATTTTATTTCATATACAAATTCATAATTCAATCAATCCCATTTACATATCATCACCATACACAAATCGACATCTCAATTCAATATACAAATTCATATACCATATCCATGTACAATTCTATAACTCCTTACTATCATGAATTAAATGCTTACAAAACCTTTATGGCATTCCAAGCCATATACAATACCAATATCCAAAGTACACAAAACATAAGATAAATAAAAATTAAACAAAAGCCTTGTCTTTCTTTCATCCGATCTCCTGCTCGATACCTGGAGATGGGGATGAAAGGGGGGTGAGCTTGACAGCTTGTGGATAACATGTTTATAAATCGAAAAATAAGCAAAAATTATTTTTTTCCAAACTTTTGCCATTTAAAAACATTTCACAGCAGAAAATTCATCAAAAGCTTATTTCTCAAACCTTTCAACTTTTCAAATCATTCATAATAAATTTCCAAAATTTCATGGTTGAAAACTCACTTTCTCATTTCTCAAATTTCTCAAAATTTTCACAATTCATAAACAAATTCAAAACATGAATGTATTACAAATATAAACAAATCAAAAACACATAAACACATCAGAATGCTTTGGGTCGGTTCAAAACAGAACGTACTGCACATTCCCGCATAGCAGTCCTATGCAGTCGTGAACAGAACGTACTACACCTTCCCGCATAGCAGTCCGGTGTAGCCGTGAACTTATAGGAGTCCAAAACGGAGTTCCTATGCCACTAACAGGCAGGCGGAAGAAGCCTTTAAAAATAGACAAGTACACTTGTCCCTCTTATGGGACCTAACCAAACCCACAAAACACACAATTCATACTTGAAAAATCGGATCGCCCGAAGGCACATTTCAAAAACTTGTTCTTCATACACAAATCATATAGCAACCCAAATGTAATCTCAATTTATCAATCAATCTCATAAAAATCAAATTCATATTCAATTTCTCAATCATGCACAAACACGGAATGCAAAAATCATAGCAGTTGCTTAAAATCATAATTTATCACTTCATTCATAAGTAATGAATTTCAAAAATTTTCTTAATTTCTCAAATCATTTAAAACTTGTAACCATTTTCCAAAAACATTCGGAAACAAAACAATTCAATACTTCCTTTCTTCAATTCTTTTCGAAAACATATACAATAATTTTGCAAAACATTTCACTTCTTGATTTTTCGAAAACTTATAATTAACTTATAATTTAAAATATAAACATGGTACCCACCTCAATTCCGTGCTCGAAACTTGTCCAAAGCTTCAATCTCTCCAAAGCCTCACTTAAATTCCCTAATTCATAAAAAAAACTCTAATTAATAACCATCCAAAATTGAGCAATTTAAACCATGCTATCTCCAAAATTGACTTTAGAAATCACAAACCCATAACATTCTTAAGATATCTAAACCAAAATCTCTTCACAATTTAACAAGGTAAAAATTTCTCTTACCTTAATTCTTC
>JANZLD010000005.1:54419496-54439990 GCA_026413575.1 Erythroxylum carthagenense | reverse complement strand
ATTCAAGCTTACTTTAGGACATTTTTCTAACCATCAAATTGAAGGAATTTGCTAAAACTTCCTTCTAGAGAATTGTTTCTCATTTTCTTAATTTCATAACTCCACCAAAATCATTTAATTTGGTGCACTACTCCAAAAGTTATACTCCAAACATTTCAAACTATCATTATGCTAAAACATTTTCCAACACTTTATTTTCATCGAAAATTTGACATTCTTAAAGGCTAAATTGAAACTCTAATCCTTCAGAACATTTGTACCCCTATTTCTCTAGTTTAATCCAAATTAAGAATCACCTCGTTTGGATGACTAGAGCAAAAGTTATGGCCAAAATACTTTCAACTCTTTCTAATCCAAGACTAAACATTAAACCTAACTTCAATTCAGAAATTGAAAACCTTAGGGGCTAAATTGAAATTCGATTCCTTCATATGACTTGTAGCCCCATGTCTTTATTTTATTTTGTAACAATAATCAACTCAATCAGATCTCCACACATCAAGAATTTCTCAAAAGACTGAACCATGTTTAGAAAATTATCTAACTCACTTTGATTAAATCAATCATCCTCCATTTAATCTCAAAAATCATAAATTTCCTATACTGATGTAGATAACTATCTTAGGAATCTAACGCTTTAAAAATCAAGTCAATCGGATGTCGGACGGAAAAGATACAAGCAAAAGATCAGAAGAGGGTCGGATTGGAAAAGAGAAGGAGAGGAAATTGCAAAACGGCGTCGCATTGGGCGAGCGCGAGCCACTGGCAGGGTGAGACGCTCGCCCTCGTGAGTGCTCGTGCTCGCGAGACGCCGGCGCCCTCGAGAGGGTGAGCGATCCGATTTTTTTTCAACATATATATATATATATATATATCCAAATTTTTTCCAAAACTCATATCTTTCAATCTAGGGCTCCAAATTTGACAAATTTAGTATCAATGGAAAGATCAAAGGAAGCTCTACAACTTCTATGCAGAGCTCAAAAACTAATTCCTTCTGTCAAGGGGTCAAAAATGCAATCAAAGTTTCTATTCCATTTAATGTCTCCCTAAACAAATACTCAGCTTTGAAAATTTCTATCTTTCAACTCCAAGATCCAAACATGTCATATTTTATATCAATGCAAAGATCAAAAAGCACCCTAAAACTTTCATGAAGGGCTAAAAAATCAATTTGGCCCCTAAGGGAGTTAAAAAGCCACTCAAAGTTTCTGCCCACTAATGATCATGCCTACTAGTAACAGAAACTTCCAAATTTCATATCTTCCAATTTCCACAACCAAAAATAACATATTATACATCATTGTAAAGCTATAAACTTCTTCTACAACTTTCATGTAGACCACTTAACTCAATTTAAAACATATCAGTCCAGAATTCGCCTCAAAACACAGCATACATAATCCTACACTCAAGAGCATTTTCAAAAACAAAGCAAAATACACTTAACTTTGAAAGATCATAACTTTCAATCCCGATATCGAAAAATGTCATTCTTTATGGAGATAGAAAGCCCTTAACAATAGCTACAAGTTTTATGAAGATCTTCTAATCCAATTCAAACTCTAAGGGGGTCAAAAACTCAGTCAAAGTTTCTGCCCAATGAAAATTTTGACAGCATCTCCTCTAAATTTACACTAGCCAAAATCTTCAAACACCCACACAACCTGCACAACACTTCAATAATCCACATTCAAACACAATACACAATACACAATACCTCATCTCTTTATTAAACATATGCAAAACTTTCATTTCATCAATTGCTCATAAATTCATTTATTCTTTTTCATTCATTACAAAGAATCATTCCATATTTTCTCATTTAATTTCATTTTATTATTTCTAATTTTTAAGAAAAGTTCGGGGTCCAACATGAATAAAAAAATTTATCATAAAAAAGGAAGAGTTTATTGAACCAACTGAGATTCTAATCCATAATTTTGATGAAGACAAAACATGTTACTACTATTAATTTAACTTTAATGTTATTAGTAATATAATTGGTTAATATAATTAATTCTGTCTGAGGCTAATCTGTTTTCCATTACCATCCTTAAAGACATCTTGAATAGATTTTCTAGCTGGTCAAGTTTGCAAGTTAATTTCCAAAAGAGTTGGTACCATTTCTCCTCTGATGTTCCTCACTCTTTTAAGATTGCCAAAACATTAGGGATGGAGTTACATACTCCTACATTTAAATAATTGGGATTCCCCATTTCTCATACTAAACTCATCTATTTCAACTACATTCCCCTGTTGGAAAAATACAAATATAGAATCTCAACTTGACATAACAGATTTCTATCTATGGCAACACAGATCACTCTTGCAATTTCAGTCCTTAGTAGCTTACATATGTACTGGATCAATCACTTAGTTCTTCCATGTAAGGTGATCAAAGAGATCAATAGAACTATTAAAGCATTTATTTGGTTAGGTTCCATGGACAATGTAAGGAAAACCAAAGTAAAATGGGATGAAGTCACAACTCCAAAATAGCAAGGTGACTTAGGCATACTATCTACACATACCATGCAAAATGTTCTTCTCTGCAAGAAAATATAGAGGTTAATCACACAAAAAACTACCATTCGAATTAAATGGATTCATGAGACTTACCTCCTTTCCTAAATTTTTTGGCAAATGCCTGTCATTTTAGGTTGTTATTGGATTTTTCATCAAATGCTGAAAACTAGAGACCTTATATACCCTTTTGTTTTTCATCGATTAGGAAATGGCTATAATTTTTAGTTATGATCCAACAACTGGACTAATTTCAGTCTATTGATTCGCAAAATTGAGCTCGCACACTTTGGAGGTATAGTCCCTCATAAAGCCAAAGTTTCCTCGTTTATTTCTAAAAGGCAATGGTCTGGTAATTTCAAAAGGTTTCACATCCTCTATCAACGCTTCCCCAATCTAAATAGTTCCAACAATTTAGACATGATTATTTGGAAACCCCATCCTAAAGGTATCATCACTAACAAGTCATGCTACAACTGCCTCTAAGCTGATTCTCTAGGATTTCCCTGGTACTCCCTTCTATAGCAGCACTGCTACAACCCTAAAGCATCCATGTTTACTTAGCTAGCAATTAAAAATCGACTAAGCACAAAAGACAAATGGCATAGAACATTTGACCCAATATGTGACTTATGTAAGCTACTACTAGAAGACAAAAAGCACTTATTTTTTAGTTGCACCTACTCCACTACCATATGGAGCCAACTACTCCACAAGCTTGCACCTTTTGTTATCTCATACAACTGGACTTCTACCCTTACCTAGATCATCTGAGTGTCTAGCTTATGGATGCAAGATAGTCTGTTATTCAAAATAGCTTTTTCACTCACACTTTACAATATATAGTGTGAGAGGAATCGAAGAATATATTGTAAGGAGAAAACCAATCCATACCAGCCTACTGATTTTATATTCATTGAGGCATGAAGCCTTATTATAGCTAAAGACGCAACCCACCACTTGTCGAATAGAATGAAAACACGTTGGTTTTTATAACTTAAACTTTTGTTAATTCTGCTTTCTAGTTTTTGTTTTGCCATTGTAAGGGGATTCTTTTGATTTCCATAGCGAAAAATATCATTATAGTGTTATAAACAATTTCACTATAGTCAATGAATTACTTTTTTTTTTTAAAAAAAAAGATGTTTGAGTTATATATGATTGTGTTATTATAGCAATTGGGGATAATTACTGAGATATATATTATAATGATTTCTCTTAAGTTTAAATAGGATATAAAATGGTCTTTCTCAATAGTAACAAGAAGATATTGGAGATGTATATAAGAAGGATTGCCCTTCACCCCTTGAAGGAAGAACCAGTGAGTACTTAAATTGAATTTAAGGAATAAACATAGGTCAATAAGTGCTTAGCATACCATTATAAATTAATTTTGTACACTCCCTCTCTTTTTTTTTATTTATCATATTTGATAATTGTGAGTACATGTAAATACTTAAATTAAATAAATTTTGTTATATGTGTTGATTGTGGCTAATGCAACTAAAAATTTTACCATTTCGACATCCATATAATCATATTAAATCTTAAAATTTCACATATATCAAAATAATTACACACTAACAACCCTTTTAAGTAACAATTTTGGAATCTCCAAATCTTAATTGATAATTAATTGTCATTATAAAAAAATTGAATATAATCTTTTACAAGCTCTAGCCACTTATAATTATGGATATCATAATTAAGGTTTAAATAACATAATTATAATTAGTTCTACAAAATTTTAAAATTCAAAAATAAAAAACTTACAATGTGGTTGTAAAAATAGTCTCTTAATATCGATTCAATTTTAAATTAAAAAACTACTATATTTTATACATTCAAATACTACTTTTTAATTAATTAATTCTATACTATATATAATAGAAAAATCAATGTGAATCTTCACAAACTAATCAAAAATTGTAAATTGCAAATATTTTAAGATACTTTTCATATTAATAAAAGCGTATGATGTCCAAAGATTCTTTTAAAGATTTAATTAAAATATTTGCTAATTTTCTCTACGATAGATAAATATCATAATCTTAGTGTGTAAATAATATGTTGAAATTAAAAAGTGACAATTAATAATATTAGCTTTTGTATCTTTTTTACTCGTACAAATGATATTGTTTTGTAAGTTCAAGTTTTAAAAAAATTAGTGCGAAAGTTTATAATAATTAATATATCACTCATTAACATTAACATAAACACATTAAAATCTAATGGTAATTATTTTATAACAAATTAAAACATCACAATTTTGTGATTTGTGTTAGAATTAGATTTGTTTGTAAAATTAACATCTTAAATATAATATATCCTTTTTATTATAAGGTACGCATATAAAGCTAAATCTTTGTGTATCCAAATCTATATTACTACAAAATTTAATTTTCAATTACACAGATAATTCAAAAGGGAGTAAAAATTTTAAGAATTTTGTAAATAAATATAACTTATAAGCTCATGTTTTAATTTAAAAGATGAGACTGGATGAATTTTTTGTTTAGATTTTAGCATAAACTAGGCATATTTAACTTGAATTAATCTAAATTGAAATAATCAAAAATTTTAATAATATGGATAAAAATATACATAAAACTCCCTTTATTACAACAAAAGATATATGATTTAAATGTGGATTAGAAAAATTGATGGGACTTACAATTTCAAGAATTAGATTTATACTTAAGAAATATCTTGTCTTCAAGGCTCAACTTAGGCTTGAGATTTTTAAATAAAAGTTGAAGATACATTTTCCCCTCAATACTTGTTATAAAATTTAGGTATGATCCCAAGATTTGCCAATATACAAAAAAAGACCCTAAAATTTTTAAAACATTTCAAATGAATATAAAAATGATGAAACTATCAGGGTTCCACCAATTTTACTAACTTAATTTTTTAATTATGCTATCCATATTAGCAATATATATGGTTGATATGGACTCTTAAAATTTTAAATCCTAATTAAGAAACCCTATATTTTTAAAATTTTCTTCTTTATGATGTGTCTCTTCCTCTCACTCTCTTCTCTGTGTATGAATCTTTGATGTGGGTGAAGCTTATTCTCTATGGATCTTGTAATGAACTTAAATTGATATGACTAAATTTTCTACTTCAATGACATAACACTCATTAATACCATTTTCTACTTCAATGACATAACACTCATTAATACCACTACTATTCCTACTATTTCCTTACTACTGTTATCCTTTCATATTTTATATCTTTGATAATATGGATAAGGTTGATGCAAGAGATGTCAGGTAAATGCCTAAACCAAAGTTTCTATGACTTCTATAATGAATCCACTCTTTTACTAGATATCTTAAGAATGCTCCTCCTATCCTTTAAAGAGTACATAAATAATGCATATTACTTTCACATTAGTATGAAAATTATAATGATTTTGTACATTTTGAGCTTAAGGAAGCATTTTACCCTGAATCATTCCCATCAACTCTTGGTGGCCTCCATTAGAGTTATCATAGTTTTCATAATGTTAATTTCTTACCAACATAACTAGAAGCAATATAAATGACGGCAGTGGTAAATTTACAAACATTTAGTTGTTAATGAACTATTAGATTTAGAAAAAAAATTTAGGGATTTAGAAAATTGAGGATTTATAGTTTTTAGATACTAAATTCTTAAGCTAATTATAGATTAATCTTTTAACAGTTCATGTTACTCACACATGTGACTAACATGAATCCTTTAATAAAAAAAATTATTCAAGTCATAAAATTTAGAGTTCAATCAATTTGAGGAATATTTCAAATGTTTTTCAAAACGTTAGAATTTTTTATATGTTGTAAAACATTTTGAATTTTTGTTTTACTTTGCTTTATCTATGGCATTGGTCAAAGTTGTAGGCATTGTTGAATAGGGGTTTTAAAGGATTGTTGTAGTTTTTGTAAATATTATTTTTGTAGTTGAGACTCCTAAATGTGGTTTATTACTTCTAAAAAGAAATTTAGTCTTTAGTTAGCACTTTAACTTGTTTTTCTAAATTTGCTTATTCATTGTATAATGTTTCATCACTATTTGTTGAACTATCTATTTCTAACTTTAAGGCTATGTTTTAGTTGGATACAAAGATTTTAATGGAATGGAATGAAATAGAATGATTTATAATGAAATGGAATGTAAATAGATGTAATATTAGAAAGTTGTTGTTTGAAAGGGAGGGAATGGTTCATAATATAATATAATTAAATGTTGTTTGAAAGATGGATGGAATAAAATATAATATATGTATAATAGTAAGGAATGAATATTCTACCTTTGATTAAACAAAACATACGTTAATAGATCAAAACTCATATCCAATAATAATTATGTTTTAGTAATAAGCTCTTTTTTACATTATACTGAATATTAACTAACCAATGACTTTATGCAACTTGGATTTTTATATAGTAAGTATTAATTGATGTTAACGTCGTCCTTTATGAGTAGATAAAAAAGACAACCTTGTTGAATATATTTAGATTATTGAAACTCTTCTTTAAGATATGAAACACTTAAAACTTTATCAACATAAGTAACTACATTTATTTTCCAATTGATTCATCCTGCCCAGTAACAACAACGAGCTTTAGATATCCTCATATGCAATCAAGGAAAGAGAAAATTGCAAAAAAAAATTAACAATATATAAAGGACATCTCTTACCCTAAATGCTCACTAGTCGCTGTGTTTTCAATTTTGTCCTTTAGAACTTTCAAAAGCCTTGGATCTCCAGCAAAAATAAGGCAACAACCCACAAAGAGAAAATTAGAGATCAACGTGATAGGTAGTAGACAACAACAAAGAAGGAGATGCAATAACATTATGCAGGCAATTAGAGCACAAAGAGGAGAGACTTAGAGAGTAGTTGTTGAGGGTGTGTTATGTATAAAAATATTATAATCATCGTTCGAACTACTACATAGAAATGCAATGTTTAAATAAACCCACACCATTGTTATGAAACACCAACCCTTATACTAGTCAAACGCAATGTTTAAATAAACTCACACCATTGTTATCAAACCCCAACCCTTATACTAGTCATCCCTTACGTCTATTTAAGACGTTATAGTAGCAGATAATAGGGATATAACATATTGGATATTGTCTTATTCATTTAGAATTCTCTTTATGTATCTCTCTACCCTTCTTTCTCTCCTATTGCTTATCTCTCTTCTTTTCCCTCTCTCTGCTAGTTTCCTTCTCATTTTTGTTAACACAACTATTTGCACTTTAATTCACTATCATCAAAATATACATAACATTTAGTGTCAGAGAAATATGTTCCTTGAGGCATGAGAAACTATTCGTAGAAGCACAAAACAGAGCAGAAAGAATGGAGAAGGATCTGCTTGAACTTAAAACTATGTTTGCACAATTCATGAAGCTACAAGGAGTGGAATCAAGAGCAACTATTCTAGTCACTCTAGAGATGAAGTTTTGTAGTCAGACTTCTATATTTTCTGAACTATCTCCATGTTTCCACTCTGTGAATTATTGTATGACTAAGTAATATGCCAATGATATTAAAAGCCCTTGTAGCCCTACATGTCAGGGAAATGGCTTAGCGCCTATGTCCTCTCTCTCACCAATATCTGTGCAAGCAACAGTTTAGAAAGGTAAAGGCAACTTTATGATGGATTTTCTTATGGAAAGAGTCTCAGTTGTTGTTTGGAAGACAACTATTGCCCCAATTGATTGTTTTAAATTCTTGACTCAAAATCAAAATGAGATGATTAAAGCTAGTTGGCTATGCCAAAACACGTTTCTCTAATGATGCAAAGGCTGCTAAAGTGGGAGATGAAAAGAAGTTTGTATGGTTTTTTATTTTTTGCCCACTTTGTAATCCTCCTTGATGTTAATTTTTATTAAACCTTGTGGTCAAGGTTTTCTAAAAGGGAAGGAAATGTTAAGTATAAAATATTATAATCAACGTTCGAACTTCTATATAGAAATGTGACATTTAAATAAACTCACACCATTGTTATCAAACACCAACCCTTATATTAGCCATCCCTTACGTCTATTTAAGATTTTATAATAACAGATAATAGGGATAAAACAGATTGGATACTGTCTTCTTCTTCTTCTAAAATTCTCTCCGTGTATCTCTCTAGCCTTCTTTCTCTCCTCTTTTCTCTCTCTTCCAGTTTCCTGCTCATTTATGTTAACACAACTATTTGCACTCTAATTCACTATCAAAAATATACATAATAAGGTGACAAGAAGAGACCAAAATATTTTTATTTATCAATGAAACTATAACGTTTTATATAGAGAATATTGTGTTTTATAAAAAATTATTGAGAGTATTTTAAGTAGTAAATATTTATCATTTTACTTTCCATTTTAAAATTTTCAAATCGAAAGTAATTTATTTTTACTGTCTACGATGGAATAAAATGTAACGTGAAATTATTCTCATTCATCCTATTCCATTCAATTTGATTATAAACTCTCATTTCAAATTATAAAATAATATTACATATTAACTGTCCTATCAAACATAGCCTAAGGTTTCAAATTCTTGAGAAGATTCAATATTAGAAATCATTGTGGCTTGGATTCTATCTTATGTCTCTTGCTCAAAATCTAAGTTTTGAAGTTTTCTGTTGATCCTATATTTGTTGTGTTGCCTTTTTTGTTACACTCATAACATGTATTGTTTTAAATTAAATTTTCATATCAATATTTAAATAAAATAAAAGTTCCATTGGAGATTAGATTTTCGTGAGGGAAGGTCATGGGTATGGTTCTTATCTATGGAGATTAAATCAGTTATAAATATGTCATTCATATGATTAACTAAGCAATGTTACCATTAAATCAGTGATCATGGATATGGTTCTTATCTATGGAGATTAAATCAGTAATGAATATGTCATTCATATGATTAACTAAGCAATGTTACCATTAAATCAGTGATCATGGGTATGGTTATTATCTTTGGAGATTAAATCAGTAATAAATATGTGATTCAATATGATTAACTAAGCAATGTCACCGTTCAAAGAATTGTAATTCACGCGCACCTGGTCTAAGGTGTTAAAAATTCGTTCCTCTTCGGTAGAGATTTTGTCCGTAGCGAAAAGTAAAATTCTGTCTCCTCGTTCCTTCTGCATTAAAACTGGAAGGAAGGAGGTGTCTACATTCATCAACCTCTCACATCAAGGAACTAAGAGTAGTGTGAAAATGGTTGATTGCGAATTCAAACTCTACACCAGCATCGCCCTCATCTCTTTCTTTCACGTTTCTCTCATTCTCTCTTCACTCACCACCTGCATTGTTTCTGTGTCTGAAGTTGGTATGCTCTCTCTCTCTCTCTCTGGTTGATGAGATTAATGGATAGTTTCAATTCTATGGTCGTTACCTATTTTTAATTTTCCTTTCGCAAATGCCCATTTACCAGAGCTGCTGTCGTAGAAAGCCTAATAATTCATTGGGATTCTGGCAGATATCCTAGGAGCCTTAATAGAAATAATAGAGTTGTTTGAATATCTGTTTCAGAACTAGTTGTCGGCTAATGAGTCAGCTTAGCTAGGCCAGACATTCTACCTTTCCACTTCCCATGCAACTACTCCTTAACGAGACACGTTCCTGATGCACAAAATTTCGCCTTGGTTTCTAAAATATAAATTTGAACTTAGTGGCGTTTCTTGAACATAGTGCAAATTTGTAATGTGTCAGTTAACCTTGAAAAATGCAGTCATGGAAATTTACGGGTTTTTCTAATTGATCAGTTTTTCTGGTTTTGTATGTTGGGGTTTTGTGCTTTTTTTGACCAAATGAAGATATGACATTAGATTCTTTGCTTGCTTAGAGATACTATGTTGATGAAGCTTTTCTTGCTTTCCAGAAGGTAAATCTTGCTTCTCATTTTCTATGTCATTGTACTTTACTTTGGTCCAAGATTACCTGGCCAAATCTCCTTTTAAAGTTTGAAGGTAGATAGTACATGAGCACAATCTTCTGTGGCTGCAACATTCTTTAAGCTTTCGGTATCAAGTCATTCCATAAAATCTGTTCTTTCTTCAACATTATTTATGCTTTCACTATCAAGTTATTCCGGAAATCCTGTTCTTTCTTCTTGTGCCTAACTGCATCTTGCTTTAAATTCCTCTAAATTCCAACACTAGTACTTGAAGTTTGATACTCGTCAGAGTTAGTGAAGTAGATAATGTTTCAAATCAAGGCAGGGAAACTAATTCATTCTCATCCATAACTAATGGGACGGTCTTAATTTTAAATATTTCTTGAAGGCCTTATATCTTTGGAATGTAGCTGGATTATTTTGAAAGCATTATTATTTTCTCTTATAGTCGATGAAACTCCATTTACATACATCGAAGGCACTGGAAAAGGGCCAAAAGATTGGGGTAATATTAACCCACACTGGCAAGCTTGTAGGAAGGGAAAATTACAGTCACCTATTGACCTTCTTGATAATAGAGTCAAAGTTTTTCCGAATCTAGGAAAATTGCAGAGGGACTACCAGTCGGCTCCTGCTGTTGTGAAGAACAGAGGACATGACATTGCAGTAAGTTGATTGTTAATTGTTATCCTTGCACAAATTCACAAAATTCTGTTCCATTGTGGAGCATCTCAGTTCTAGCAATAAGTAATTAATTAACATGTGGATTTACCCCATTTCACAAATCAATTCAACAGTGATGAGGTTTTCCCTCAAAATGAATGTTTCACCAGGTGCTTTGGAAAGAAGATGCGGGAAAAATTATTATCAATGGAACTGAGTACAAACTGTTGCAATGTCACTGGCACTCACCTTCAGAGCATACATTCAACGGTTCAAGGTTATTTACTTTCTTTTCTTCTTTTTTGATACACTGACTAGTTAGCTAATCAACTTTCCTCCTTTCTGATTTCCATACGCATATCCAAGACCAACTCAAATTTTTAGTTTATAATTTTCTTCATTAGGTATGCCTTGGAGCTTCACGTTGTCCATAAAAGCTCTCAGGGAGGTATTGCTGTGGTTGGAATCACTTACAAATATGGACATCCTGATCGCTTTCTTCAAAAAGTAACTAAAATGATTTTTCTTCTTTAAATTCCTCTCTTCTTTGCTATATATATTATATTTCAATAGGATAATCCATTTTCGCAGATCTAAATGACTTACGCATGTTTATATTGTTAGTAGGGGCTCCATAACACTGAAGAGAATGGTGTTGCTTTTAATTGGCACAGTATAATGGAGATGTATGCATGAATAAATATAAAGTCCTAGATGATTCTATCCTATATTGACCATATGTCCTGTTTTTGACAGCTCTTTCACCATATAAAGTCAGTTGGGAAAGAAGAGAAGGATTTGGGTTTTGTTAATCCTGGAGACATTAAATTTGGAAGTCGAAAGTATTACAGATACATTGGTTCTCTTACAGTTCCTCCATGCACTGAGGGTGTTGTTTGGACAATAGTCAAGAAGGTTCTAGTCATCTTTCTCTCCTTTAAAAAGGAAAATATATTTCATGTGAGAAAATGGGTTAATATCATATCTAATAAATGATCGTTGATGCCAATACTAATGGATTAGAAGATTCTCAACTTTGGGACTTCACACATGATTATTAACATGCATGAAAACACCGTTTGGTCTGTCAATAGGTGAGGACAGCTTCAAGGGAACAAGTTAGGGCATTGAGGGACGCTGTTCATGATGTAAGTAATTCCAGTATGGTATATGCAAAACTAAAAATAAAATTCTAATGTGTACCACGCTTTATTTGTTGAGAATAAATGCCTGCTGGTCTGTTCTGTTCCAGGGATTCGAGGCCAATGCAAGACCCTCTCAGCTTTTGAGTGGAAGACCAATTTACGAGTATAGTCCAAGGTTCTAACCTGCGACTGTGAGCTCATTTGCAAATAGGGCTCAAATATTCATACGACTGCAATTACGGATGATGCAGCCTGTAGCTGTCGTAATTCTCCTCATCAGTAACATTTACACTCACAATTGCTTGTTTGAATACCATTTATCACAGCTCAAAGTGATAAATTCCACCTCTATGTTATTACTGAATACAGAATCATATGCTCCTGTAATCTTCATACTATATTAATAAAATAAATTATGCTGGCCCTAGGGACGTTTACTAATGCAATTGTCATTTCGTTCTTCTTCACCAGAAAAGAACACATATTCTGCTGAAAATTTGTGTATTTACTGTATTGCCTTTGCTTTGCCCATTACAAACTTATTTTATTCACTTTGAATCACTTCTGTAGGCGGTGCTTTCCAAGAAAAACTCATCTATATTACGCTTTTCAGAAGGCTCAATATCGTTTAGCATTTGATAACCTCTCTATAAATTTGTAACTTTTTACCAACTTAGAATCTTGTAACTCCTTTTCTTTGACATTTTTTTGTTGCGATTGAAACAGATTAACCAAACCATGAACCTGCTCGTTTTAACTTCTTGAATCAGAAATTAACATGAAAATCTTGACGTGCCGACTTTCTCAAAGCTGTTAGACTTAGTAGCCAAATAGTCCGACCTCTTGGGCAATCTAGTGTAACATGTTTTAATATTTCAATTTGTTATTTGAACATCATGCATTTTATGGCCTTATTTATGGATATCTCTTTTATTAAGTAACCATTTCATCACAATAGCTTAAGCTGTTGTGTGAGGCCAACTCAATTGGTTTTACGTATTCTCTAACACACCCCCTCAAGTGAAAGTCCTTTGGGCTTGAAACTTGCACAGACCTATTTTATCTTGTGCTTAATTTAATTAGAATAGGTGGGTGGTATGATTCGAACTCATGACCGTTTGGTCGTAGAGGCTCTGATACCATATTAAGTAACTATTTCACCACAATAGCTTAAGCTGTTGTGTGAGGCCAACTCAATTGGTTTTACATATTCTCTACCATCTTTTCCTACGGTTTCGATAGATTGCTAGCAAATCTCGGCACATACACCAAATGAAGAAGCGCATACTTTTGGATATCTGTAATTTCTATATCGTTGAGCAAACTGGCTTGTTATAATTATAAGCTACCACCGTTTGTCATCATGCGATTAAGTTCTTTTTATCTATGATAGGAAGATTTAATCGTGTAAAGCCTAACCTTAAACATCCCAAGTCAAATCATTGACTATATTTGCAGGCAATGCCACACGTCATTAACAAAAAAAGATATGAGAAATAGTTTTCCTAAAGAATATAAAACTTTATATATCACATTCACAAAGATAACTTCGTGCTTGGAAATCAATTTACTAGAGTTATCTATTTAAATAGTATGTCATATCTCCAATTGTAATGTACTGAAGTTAGTAGCGAGTGTGCTATGCGTATATACATTAATACTATTAAAATTTTTCTTATTATTGATCTAGTATTGGCAAGCAATGTAATGTTAAGAAGTCATATCCTACCAAAAAGCAGTGTAGATTAGAAAGCCTAGTTATTAATTAGAATAAAGATAATAAATCTAAAAAATAATGTTTATGGTTTTTGAATAACGAAATATAAAATAAAACTTTAAACCTATAAAATAGTCAAGAAGATTAAGGATAAAACAGTTTACCAAAAAAGAATTCAATATTTATATCAGTCCTCCTTTAGTAGTATTTTTTTTATCTTATGACTCAATTAACCTAGACTTGATATATTCTCTACATCAGTAGGATCTTTTAGGAATTGAAATTATACTCTCGAATTATAATTATATCTCTACCATTGCCAACAAATGTTATGAATATCATATTGAATTCAGTATCGGATTGAGTTCTGATACGGTACTATACTGATACCGGTCAGTATCGGTAACTGTTTTGGGTAATTTTTTAAATATATAAAATAGTCCCTAAAATTTGTAAAATAGTTCATTGGTATATTGTACATTTGTACTATATACTTTACTAGTTTACTGTTTACATCAACCATGTTTTCAAAAATCATAATAATAAATAATGACGAAAATTAATATGAAATACTAATAATTTTTAAATATTTCACATATAAATATTAACCACAATTAATATAAATAAGTACAATCATCATCATACAAATATAAAATTAAGAATAATACAAAGTATTTAAAATATTACAATAATATAATATCATCATTTTAATAAATAATATTACATCAACAGATTCAAAACATCCAATAAAAAATACAATAAATATCCTTAAACAATTTACAAAAAGAGTTAATGACGAAGAAATAATCAAATAGAAGTTAAACATGAAACAAAAACATTACAGTTATATTATATATATAGAATTTGACATAAACATCAAACACAAGTAAAATTAAAAGAAAAGGAAAAACAAAAACCTAAAATTCAATCGTCAATAAGAGAATACCCGCTAGAATTACACTGACCCTAATGATCATTTGGTACAAAATCCTTATCATTGAGAGAAGATTCATCATTATTATTATTCAATTTTAATGCATCAAATTACATGTCAATGCTTTCCCATCCAAGATTATCTTTCAAATTTAAATCATTTACATTAACCAAATTGGGTTCTTCAGAAACCCAATCCGCCAAAAGATCACTATTATTAATGGCAATTAGATTAGTTGAACTACTTGTGCTATTAAGACTCCTAATAAACAATTAAATTTAATTATTATAAAATTATAAGAAATTATATCGAAATTAATAATGACAATAATGAAAATAACATACCTTTCTCAAAGCTTTAAATTGTAACGACCAAAAACCAAATCATTCAACCTCTTATGCTCTAATCTATTTCTTTTCTTTAAGTGGATAAATTCAAATGTGCTTCAATTTCATTCGCAACCTGTTGTACTCACACATTGACTTAAAATCCGAATCACAAACCTTTTCAATTCTAGAACACCATTTCCGAATTGATCCCACTAGGAAATTGTAAGTTATAAGATTAAAAAATATTGTTATAAACAAAATAAAGTGATAATTAATTTTCAACAAATAAGAAGAAGGAAATAACTAATACCTAGAGAAAGCTTTCCTCTTTGTTGAATAGCAATTGGTATTCCAAAATCTCCATAAGATAACTTGTAAAGCTCCATTTCTGAGCTTAAAAGATCTTGCATTGCATCAACTCTAACAATTGTTGTAATTGTTAAATGCATTCCTCTATTAACTTCAGCTTGTTTTTGTAAAATTCAGTCTAAAATATACTAGGATTCAAAAATGCCCTAGTCGTAAACAATGGAGAAGAAAGTTGTCTTTCCCTTCTCTTTTTAATGATTGAAAGATATAGTGTGTATAAAGAAGGCCTATTTTTAGATTGGCCTTGATTGCTTCCGTCGCTCTCTCCATGGTATCAAAAATATAACCTATTTTTGGCTTTTTTTTCACTATCAGCCAAGCAAAGCACCCTCACCAAAGGTTCACAAACTCGGATAACAAATTGATATTGAAACTAAAATTCTCTATCTTCCAGTATAATATTACAAACCTTCACTCCAGTATTAGACCTAAGATGCTGAGATGCAACCCACTTATCACTTGTAAACATTTGTCTTAACTCCTTCTTCATCAAAACAAAAGACTAAAGTGATAGGAAATTTGTAACAAATCTTGTCACATTAGGACGACACAAATTTCTACCATTGGTAAACTCCTTTCTCATCAAATTCAATACCCATGCACGATTATAAATGAACTTTGTCACCTTTTTAGCTTTCTGCATAGTCTCATCAATAATAGAAAAATATCTAAGATCTCTTATATTCTCCAGCATTAGGTCAATGCAATTTACAACACAAGGAGTCCAAAAAAATGAATTATACGTATTCTACAACCTTTTTCCTACCGCTTTATAAGCGGAATCATTGTCAGTAATAAATTGAACATTGTTTTCCAACCCTACTTCATTCACAACTTCATCAAATATCCTAAACAAATTCTCAGTATTTCTAATAAGGTCAGATGCATCAATAGATTTCAAAAACATATAGTCATTTGAAGAATAAAACAAAAAAAAATTATAATAGGCTCTTGTCTCTTATTTGTCCAACCATCACACATAATTGAACATCCATAAGTACCCTAATTCACTCTTTTTTCAGCCAAATAATTTATAATTTCAGAAATAGCACAACTCAAAAGTTTACATCTTAAGTCATCAATTGAAGGACCTTTATATCCTGAACCATAAGAGACTATTGCATTCATCATAGGTTGATAATAATAAGACTGAGAAGCATTGAATGACGAACCTGAATCATACCACCATCTAGCTACTGCCATATCGACATTGTGAGTCGCATCTCTTAATTGCATTGCACTATGAATTAAAGATTGGGCTCTAAGAGTTGTTTATGGTGCAAAGAAACTAGTTACCTGCCTTCTTCTCTTCCTCACATCAGATTCTTCATGAGCCTAAGATGGAACATTACCAGTACCACTACCACCAGTACCACTACCACTTTTACCTTCAACATTTCTGCAATCACCACGAAAATTAGAAAACGAACTTCCGCTACCAATTTCAAAATACAATCTTTCCATTCTATCTCTCTCAAATTGATGTTTATCAAGCAATGTTTTCATCTGTCACTTCACATCATGACTTACTTTTTTACACGCTTCCACATCTCTTTTAACCCCAGCCAAATGTTTTTTTAATGAGTGATTCCTTCATCTTTCAAATGCTTGTTACAAAACAAGCAAATGGTATGGTTCTTCGTACCGAGAACCCAATGTAGCATGAGCCCAAACTAGATCATTGTATCTTCCTGAAGTGGGTTGACGGGAGTACTTGAACTTTCTTCTATTTATCTATACACATAAAAATAAATAACACATAATTTTAGTACATAATATGCATATCCATCTTATATAATATAACCCATTCTGTATGATTACATTACACACAATTCAATTTCATGGAACACAATTCACTATAAGTCAAAAGCTAACAATTCAAAACATTCAACATATTTAATAACACAAAACATACTCCAACAATTTCCAATTCCAACAATCACAAAACATTCATAATTTCATTTCTATTCCTAATAATTTCCAATTCCAACAATCACAAAACAATCATAATTTCATTTCCAAAAATTTCCAATTCCAACAATCACAAAACAATCATAATTTCATTTCCATTTCCTTCCATTTACAACAATGTCTAGTTCTAACAATCACAGGTTGAAGGATATAACTTCTTTGGAAATATTTTTTTCTTATTTAAAGCTTTGAAATCTTCTTTTCATTTCAAACAAACCATAATATTATATACACCATTTTATATTTCGTTATCAAATATATCTTACAATTCTTAATTGACATTAATAACTGAAAATATAAATGATTGGAATCTACAAGTCTACAACATATTCACAATTTGACAACATAAAGTTCTTTTCAGATACAATTATTACATCACTACTTTGTTGTCACGACCCCGTACCACATCGGACCCATGACAACCGCCGCATACTCGGGCTAAGGACACTCACTGTATCCTTAATCCAACTATGCAAGGCTAACCGAATGTCTTTTTTTCTTTTTTCTTGAAAAATTTGGGCAACACAATGGCTGTATTTTAAAATTTCCAAAACCTGCAAACGATTTCAAACACACTTCTATATGCACATCCAACCATAACTTTAGGAGTCTCTAGTCCACTCAAGGCAGTTTCAACTCCAGGCAATCTCAACTCAAGGAAATCATAACAACAGTATCAATAGTTCATACATAAAATCTTTTACAAAACCCAAGGCAATCAAAAGTTAACTCACAAAATCATAAAGCGTATCTACATAAATACAGTTCATGAGCTACTAGATAATAAAAGTAAAAAATAGGAGACTACTATCAAAAAGCCGCACGATCCTCACAAAACTTCAAACTCATTAAATTAGCCCGCATGGTTGGAAAGCGGAGGGGGTGAGTACACTAGGTACTCAGTGAGCAGGAAAATCATATGTCACCGATAAAATTGGTTCATACCAAGACGGTGTAAATAACCTATGAAGTGAATATATCACACATATAAAACATATAGGCCCAGCCTATGTCTTAATGTATGTTGGTTAGGAACCATATAGGCCTAACCTATTAACTCACTCATCCGGTGAACATAGGTCCTAGTTCTAGTACACAAAAGCATAAAAACATCATATGTATCAATCAAATCTTGATAGGAAAACCAATAGCAGGATAAGCCAAAACAATCATATGTGACACCATTAGTCGGCCAAACTAATGTGCACATCCACCGATACTCGGTGTTGGCTCGACTTTCATCTGTGGTGAGTCCGGACCACAGTCGACAAGAGCATCATGACCCTAGGTGATGTCGTCGTCGGTGTCCAGACCCTAGGTGTGGAATCACCAGCAAGTCCTGTAGAAAGGTGTCGATACGGCGACTCGACTTTAATGTACCAATGTTAGGAGTACAAGGGTTGCTTAATCATAATCAATTGTGCCCAGCACACGATTAGCCAATCGTTTCCTCACCAATCACAAAAAGCATATACAATATTTAAGTATCAAAAATCAAGTAAGGCATCATGCCTTTATTTATTGATCCAACCGTTAAAATGAAACCATGTTATGGCTCTAAGCCAAAAGAGAATTCATACGCGTAGCATATATGACTCATTTATGCATAAATAAGTTTGAAAACATTATTTCATCCCATAAAAGTCATCTTTTGCACTCTAAGTGTAAAGCCGTTCAAAAACATAGTTTCAGAAAATAAAACATTATTCTTTTACACTTCGAGTGCAGGTTTGTTGAAAACAATGTCATTTCTCAAAATACGAAATAAAAACATAAGTTGCATTCCTATAGCAAAGAGTTATTCAAAACAATATTGTTTATTAAATACACAAATATACTAGAATCTATTGGAGATTAAGTTCTAATATGCATTACCTAGGTCCAAAATTCATATACAAGTCATCATACATGTCTTAAAGTGATCTAATTCCATATGAGAAATATGGTTCCCCAACTCACCTCAAAGAAGATATACTCGCACTTAACTTTAACAATCTTCAATATGAGCTCCCTAATTTACAGCTCCCGAGCGTTTATAGATAAAAATACATATGATGAAATTACTACTTAACATAAATTTTATGTTTATACACTCTCACATGGAGTATAAAACACAATATCACTCTCTTTAAGCTATAGGATTTAACCATTAAGCTTCTTACATAATTACTTCTTTACTATTCACATTAGCTTTTCTTTTGCATTTTCTAAGGCATTTTAATGCCTTTAATCTAATACTTACTCATTTCATAACATAATTAGGCACATTTTTATCCAAGCACATTAGGTCATTACTCATCAATCTAAGCAACAATTCAAGTTCAGTCTAAGTAAACATGAAAGCATTTTCCAATGCATACCATTATAAAGCCTTAAATCCTAAGCCAAGTTCACTTAGGCATTTTAACAAACACTTTATATGCATGACTTTCAAGTCACATTTCCAAGAATTTATCATAATAATTCTTGCTCCTATCATGTCATATAGTAAACATTCCCATTCAATAACACATTCCACCAATCCCTTCAAACCAACACCTTTCATTTAAGCTACATTTATCAATTACATAACTCATTACCATAATCCACCTCTTCTCCCACATTTGACCTAAACTTAACCAACACACATCTTCTTCATTCTTCATCATCAATTCACATCATACATGTATAATTAATACCATAGGATTCATTAAGACCATCAATTCCAAAAGTTATTCAAAAATTCACAAACTTTCACCTAAAGGGGACAATTTCAGTTTTGGCTTAAAGAACCCTCTCCATGACATATTTCATTCATCTAAACCATGTTTCATACATAATCAAGCATGGAGAACAACATATCTTAACACCAAACTGAAAATCATAATGTAGAGAGAGATGAGACAAAATTTACCTAAACCTTCCTTTGGTGATATCTTCCAATCCTTTAAGAATTTCTCA
>JANZLD010000005.1:54393561-54405069 GCA_026413575.1 Erythroxylum carthagenense | reverse complement strand
GATTATTCAACTGTGAATCAATTAATTCATATTCTAATAATATACATATTTCCCATACATCTCTATGTATATGTATATTACTTACAAAAGAATCTCGGCACCTTATGACCAGATAAAACCAAACTCTTTTGTTTTTTTAATAATAAATATTTTCATTACAAAACTGTAACTGAAGAAGATAAAGTTACATATAAATACACTTGCTTTCCAGGGCACTATATTTACATAACTCCAACATCTCATGCTACTTGACCCAAGTACATCTCACCTTACCTTTGCCCACATTACAACCTTGAAAAGTCCTTTAATCCATGATGTTGAATGTGAACTTTAGTGATGGAGAAATGAAATGATATACAAAGTTATGGATTGTCATGATTATGAATGGTGTTGAGTGTACCTCTAGATATATTTTAGTTAAACATATTTTTTGATTCTACCATTAGATTGCTCAGTTTCTGAAGATATTGAATGTTGATTAATCATGAGTTAAAGCTTGGAATGTTAAGTTCTTGCTATGATTTTTGAAAGTTGTTTATCCTTGTTTATGATTATGTGTTCTTGGAACATATGGGAAATGAGTAAATGTTTTCAGTCGTTGAGCTTAATTTTAATGTTTTGCCCGAGGATGGTCAAAAGCTAAGTGTGGAGGAAATTGATAGGTGTTTAATTAATTATGAAATTATTCCATAACACTTAGTGATTATTGACATGAAATTGCTTAAGATAGTCACATTGACTCATTTGTGATTTTAGGCATAATTCATAAGCAAAGAAGTTAAAGTGATTTGAAAGCACAATATTTGGGTCATTTTTTAAAGATGAATTTTTATTCATCTTTATGGGGCAAGAAAAAGAAATTAAAAGACAAGAAGAAACTTCAAAGAAGAGAAAAATGCAAATAACTGCTAGAAGCATATGAAGGCAGCTAGAAGGAAGCAGTCCATGACCAAAACGACGTAGTGCAAATAGGTAGCAGCAACACAAAACGATAATGTAGTAGATGGGAAGCACAAACACAACATCTACGTAAAACACAGATGGGGTCTGCGTTCAACCCAGATGCCTACATTAAATGCAACATTCAAGAGAGAAATCCGTGAGGGTTAAAAAGATAGGTGAACAGTAAGGTGGGCATAATATGTTTATTTGTCAAATCAAAGCTACAATAGCATAAGATAGAATAGAAAATATAATAGAGAACAGAAGAGAGCTGTGAGAAGTGTGAAGGTGCTACAAGGGGTCTTCAGATAGGGTATTTTTATGGGGGCTGAAGCATTTTCTTGGGAGAGACCCATGAAGGCTAGATGTCCCAACACTGATTTGAAGGTGACATTAATACTGAGAACCTGGGTTAAATGTATTTTACTATTTTTATTGTTTCTTCTCATTAGAAATTGATTGTATTATCCTATGTTAGTTGATTTGGGTTTTGTGTATGGATAATCGAATTTTCGCTATTGTTTATGTATGAACTCATTGGGTATTCTGAAAGGATGATTTTAATGCGTTCATTGAATCGTTTAATTGCAAACCCAATGCTAGAATTTCGATGTAATCCATAATTATTATGTTGAAATTCATATGTAGCTACTAATGATTCATAATCAATATGGATAACTTAACCTAGGTTAAATAACACATCGTATGTGGTTGTTGCCTTGATTAATCAGTTTTTCTAATTTGTAATGCTACTGCCTAATTAAATCTAGAGATCATATCCTAGGTTATTCGGATATTAGGTTTAATTAACAATTGTACCTTGATTAAATAAAACCTAAGGGAAAACTCGGGTTAATTATTAACCCACGATTAATAGTTTCTAGGAGAGGTTAGAAAACAACAAATCAATGAAATATGCTTCATTAGGGTGTAGGTCAAGATTAAACAAAGAACCGAGTCCCTACCAAATTTTCCACTTTTGCCATTTTCGCACGTTTTCTTTAATTTGTTTTTATTAGTCTAATTTCATTTTATTTTCTTATTTGAAAAATCCAAAACCCCTTAAACCTAGAAACCAATCAATTTCATTTCATAAACTTTGCACACACTCTCTGTGGGATCGACCTAGACTCGTCACTGTTATAATAGTAGACTAGTTTTTATTTTGACTAAAATTACAAAGCGTTGTTAGTATAGAACCACCAAAATTTTCACAACATAATTAATGTAAGACGAACTCCAAAATAAAAACTCCTTGGTGAACAATAGGGAAGAGACAATTCAGGGCCAAGAAGATCTAAAAAGCTAGTTTTCGTTCACTTAAAAATCTTAGTTGGTTCTAGTAATAATTAGAGCTCTTCTGTGTAGGGATTAAGGACTTCATGCCTGAATCATTATCTCCATAACAAAAGGAAATGCTAATGAAACCATTTGAGGCTAGAAATATCAAACTTGTCCTATTTAGTTTGAAACCTGATAAGGCCCTTGGTCTAAATGGGCTTAATGCTTACTTTTCTCAAATGAATTAGCAATTAATAAATGATCTAATTAATAACATAACCTTGGAATCCTTTGCTTCTGGTAAAATGCTTAAGGAATTTAATATAAGTTTAACTACTCTTTTACCAAAAAAAGCAAACCTAAACTCTTTAGATGATTATAGACCCATCTTATGTTACAATGTAATTTATAAATTCATTTATAAGTTGTTAGATTCCACACTTAAGGAAGTTCTAAAATTCATAATAAACCCAATCCAAAGAGCCTTCATTTAGGGTAGAAGTATAGGAAAATTTTAATATTATTATAAGAGTTCTTCAAAACCTATCTTAGCAAGAAGCCCTTGAAAAGTTGCTCACTCAAAATTGACTTCTTAAAAGCCTTTGATTCAATCAATCAAAACTTTTTTCTTAAGTCCCTTAAAGATTTTTTGGCTTTCCTAATAGGTTCTTAATATGGTTGGAGTAATGTTTCACCACTTCCTCCCATGTTATCCAAGCAAATGGAGAGCCCTCCCTTAACTTTAATGATTCTTAAGATTTGAAGCAAGGTGAACCCATTTTCAACTTATCTATTTACCATTTTTATAGAGATTGTGATCAAATTGATTGCTTATAAAACAAAACAAATAGTTCGTTTTAAGTTCCACCATAACTGTAAGAAGTTGAAACTTTATAACTTATCTTTTTTTGATGATTTATTGCTTCTTTGTCAAGTTAAGCATATATATTTCATTAGATGTTGATAATTTATTGCTTCTTTATCAAGATGAAACTATATCTTTTGTTGATGATGTGTTGCTTCTATAGAGCTAAAATGGCCTTTATATTTCATCTTATGCTCAAGCATTAACCAATATCCTCATAAGTATATGCTTTAGATACCTATATCCTTTCAAAAACTTATAGATACCTATATATGATAAATGAATCAGCTACTCAAATTATAAGCCTTTCTTTTTATTTAATTTTCTTAGAAATTAGCATTAGAATATTATATTCCTTTCTTATGATGGTAGATTGTATCTTATCAAATTAGTTCTAATCAATCTACATATACATTGGATGTGTCACTTATATATGCCTCCAAAATCATTAAGTATATGGAGAGAATCATAAAGAATATCTTATGGTCAAACATCATTGATAATGCTTATAAAGCTAAATTAATATAGACTAAGGTTTTCTCTTTGAAAGAAGGAGGTCTTGGTATAAATTCATTAAATATTTAGAAGCTTTTTATGGACAAGGAATCACTTTGGGAGCTAAATTAATATGGACTAGGGTTTTCTCTTTGAAAGAAGGAGGTTTGGTTATAAATTCATCAAATATTTAGAAGTTTTTTATGGACAAGGAATCCATTTAGGTCACATAGGTACACTCATATATCATAAGAGAATATAGTTTATGGAGTATCAAGCCTAAAAAATGCAATTGTTGGATTCTCAGTCAGATTTTAAAATTAAAGGGCACAATGCATCAACATGTGAAGACTATTAGTAGAAATGGAAATAGCACTCATTTTTTATTTAATAACTTTAATGAGTTAGAACTCTTATCCACTATTTAAAGGAAAATTAATTTTAAGATTTTAATCTTCCTAAAAGCCAAAGTAAACTCCATTATTGTCGATGGATAATGGAGTTGCAAGTTTAAAGATTTCAGTCACATATTGGAGAATGTGTCAAACTATAATCTTGATGTAGAAGCTAAGGTTAAAGTAATATGGATGGTTCACAGTTCTAATAGATTCGCCAATAAATCTTATTTATATCTTTTAAGGATGCCTAGTCAAATAGCTTTATGTTTGAAGCTAGTATTCATCAATGTAAATTCTCCCAAAACTTTGTTCATTCTCTAGCCTTCCATTTAAAATAAGCTTAGAACCTTTAATAGGTTGAAAGGAGTAGAAATTTAGTGCAATATTTTTCTAACTCCATATTTTTTGTTATGCAAGGCTTGATATTATGTTATAATTTAGTTTAGTTTTGTACAATAGGTATAACAAATGCATTTCAATCAGTAAGGAGACTTTAAGGTCTTCAAACTAGTCTTTAATTATGGTACTTTTTCTCTAGAGAGAAAGGAACATGTGCATTTTTCTGGAAAAATATCAAAATCACCAAGCTTTAACATAAAAGTTAGATAAGGTTAATTATACTAGCTCATAGTATTCAAGTTCATATAAGCACTTCTTTAGCTGCTATCTGGTGTCTGTGTTGATTTTATAATCTTGATTTTGAAATTAATCTTTAGAATGTTGATAAAAAAATCATCAATTTTTATATGCTTGATTTCTTCTTACATTGTTCAGATAGAGATGGCTAATGGGTTGTCTAATTAATCTATGAAATTCTGGATGACTTTTTACCCTTTATTATGGGTGTTACTATAAGGGTTACCTTGTGATTTTTTACTAACTTGCTCAACCATAGGATTTTCACCTTAATATTTACTATTTTGTGTCATTTCCTACATAGTTTGCAACATAATACTTGAGTTGGTCTTGTAGGTACACTCTTGCTATCATTTTTTTTGTGTTCACTGAAGCTGTCAATATGGTATCAGCTTCCATATTGTGTATACATGCTTCCTTGCTTTCTTATTCTCACTTGCCTGATCTTCTTTTATAATTATTCATGACTATCTCTTCAATAAGTTTACAGGTGGCTTATGGAGTTTTATTACTTTATTTCTACTAACAAATACGTTGATCATCTATTTCATTATAAGACTCAAACTATTATAGGATGTTTGAACTTATACTTATATAGGAAGGTCACGATGTAGACATTATCTCACCAAATCCTCATATCTTTCCTACAATTCATATCATTTTTCATTATCATATTGTGTAGGCAAAGATGTCTCTTCTCAACCTGGTAGTCTTGATTAGAAGGTAGTATTTAGTTAGAAACGTGTCTAATAAATTGCCTCATGTGTTGATTAAAGTTGTAGGTAGTGAATTCAATAATTTCTTTACTTGATCCTTTAGTGAGAATGAGAATATCCTCGGCTTTGTACCATTGTTGATTGCTCTATTAATCTTGAATATGTCAAATATCTCCAATAATTTGATGATATATGTGTGCGGATCTTATAATAGTAATTTGTCAAACTACACACATAGTTATAACATTTGGATGATGTTTCGTTTAATATCAAAGTAGTTTATGTTGATTGTTGATCTAAGGATACTGAATTGCATATCCATAAAGATGGTTTTACTCTTTTTGTGCTCTTCTTCAATTGTATCAAGGTGTGAGTGTTAAGTTCTAACTTTTTCCATTATCTAAGCATCTGATGAATTGTCTTCTTAATTTATGTGTCTTGTTCAAAAAATTTGGAAGTTTTACTCCTTTCACACCAAACACCACGTCTAAAACCAAAATAGATCAAGCACAAAAATAGAAAAAATTAAATTAAATAAAAATAAAGAAATAAAATTACTAGAACAATTGTTATAGAGTCTCCTACACATTAATTGCTTTATCGGCAATGGTGCCAAAAAATTATTATGTTCATTTGAAGCTCAAATTTTCTCTTATCGCAATATTATTACACAAAAAATTAAGATAAGTAAATTTGTTATTTACTAGTAACATAATAGTGAATAAGGTGTGATACAATGGGGAAGTAATAAAGATTTAGTACACTCTTTTAATACTACCTAATCAATTAAATAAAGGGATTTGTATTTGTTAATTGATATTTAATAATACAATATAGTTATATCTAAGTATAAAAGAAAGCCACTAGAAATTAAAAAAAGCAATTAATCAAAGTGCGAATTCATATATGAATAATGATTATATAAGAACTCCCTCAACCATTATCTTTATATTTATGATTTAAAAAAATCTAAATTTTTTTAAGCTAGACCAGTGAAATTTCCTAACTTATAGGGTTATCTTTCTTGAGTTACAACCAACCATTATCAAGTTGATTAATCGATATTTCTATCATCATTAAATATTCATAAAATGCATTAAGTTATATAGATTTTCATGAAAGATTTGACCTTAACACTAGAAGATTTATGTAAGCTTATCTCTAGCACCTCATGTAACTCTTAATATCAATTTCATGATCCACTCATATGCAAATTCTCTCGAATTGACCACATAAAAATTATTATCTAGTCTAACTACTAGCATAAATTAAATCAGGTTTTAAGAGCAAACAAATATATTTCTCAAAATAAAATCCTTCACAATAAATTAAATCAATTCATAACAAATAACACTAGTCCTCAAATATGAAAATTAACCATCCATCATCTTTACACTAAGAAACATAAAAAATGGAATAAAAGAAATCAAAATAGAAAGTTTCTACATGTGATCTCGATATTTATTAGCCTAAACATTTTCTTGTAATGACTAATTTGTTTTGTTTATTTATTTATATTATTTCTTTTTGATGTATTTATTCACGTATTTTATCTTTTATTTTTAAACTTTGCCTTGTTTTGCATTTATTGTATTACTTATTATTATATTTTTACTCATACTTAGTTATTTAGTTTTATTTATTTATTTTATTATTATTATCTTTATTTCTATTTTATATTTAATTTAAATTATATTACTTTATTATTATTATAGGTATCTTTTATTAATTAATTACATATATACGTATTTTTATGTAGTTCTATAAAAAAAACAACCTCTTTATTAAGTAGGAGTAAGGATATTGCTATTATTGATCTCGATATTTCAATGTCCTCTAATACATTGGGATGATTTCAATCCTTTTATTCATTGAAAATGGTTACCAAATATATCTCTAAGGTGTTTCTTCTCCTTGCAGCTAATCTTATCTCTAAAATTTTTAAAAAAAACTAGAAAAGCCTTCTTATTCTAGGGTTTTCATACCTATAAATACTAATTTTTTTAGCAAATATAGGTTGACATATGATGATAGTTTTATATAAAAACTTTCATGCTGCAAGTATACAAATCATAAATTGTAGTATAAAAGGTATCATTCTCATGAAGATTGATTAGTCACCTAACAACATGAATGCACTTTATCTATGGTGATAAAAGATTGAATAAATTGAATTAAAATAAATTAACTAAAACTTAAATAAACTAATAAAACTAAACAACTGAATAATTGAAACTAGCAATAAGAATGAACTTAATCAATAAGGAAAACTTAGGGGTACTTGTTTTGTCTTCCCTTTATTTGTTAATTCAATTATGCTTAATCCTAGATATCCTAAGGCTTTGATTACTCTCTCTTAAGATCTAATTAAGTAAACCCAATTGAAATAGAAAACAATAGAATTACAACCTCTCGATTCACAAAACCACTCCTAACTAGCCAATTGGATGTAAAGCAATCCTAAGGATATTTAACTCACAATTAAGATCTCTCTTCAGTTGTTTATTAAGCTAATATTTACAGTTCTATTAAATTACTAATTCTTGTTATATACCTTAACACAAATAACTTGATTCAATCTCTCAATTTATTATCAAATATAAGCATAACAAATATCACAAAGCACTAATATATATTAAATTCAACAAGAATAAAGTTTAACAAAATAGATCATGAATGATCCCTAATATGGATTTAGAAATCCATAATCATGTTTAACATCCTAATAATCCAAATTAACATCAAAGAAAATGAAAATATAAGAAGAGAAAAGAAAGAAAACAACTTTATGTCTTGATATGGAAATTTTGGAGTTTATCTTAATGTCTCCACTTTGATCTCTTTGACTATGATGTGTAACCTCCTTTTTGTTATTTCTCTTTTCATTAAATAATTTATAAGGTTTCTAGGTTTTTTCTAGAATTTTTCCACTTAATTTGGATCAAAAAATAGCCCCAAAATATCAAAAATACAAAAATTTTGCATGCTGGAAAAGTTGTGCATGATCATGCATCCTGTCCATGCTCACTGTCATGATTGTGCATAGGATGCATGACTATGACAAAAGCTCATCCATACACCAACTGCTCATGCACAATTGTGCATCTCCCTATTCTCCAAGTGCTTCTCACTAAAAAAACTATTGAATTGGTTACGTCTTTTTGGCTACAAATTGAAGTTCGTAGCTAAAAGCTAGTCTTTGGCTATGATTTTGAATAATTTTACGCGAACTTCCAACAATTTGTAGGTTATTTAAAAATATTACCTATGTTTAGAATAGGCTACATTTTATATTCATAGCTAAAAACATTTGGTGACATTTTTTTTACTATGAGCTCTGTTTCGTAGCGAAAGGTTTTTAGATACAAAAAATATTTCATAGCTAAAGAGATTTGACGACGTTTTTTAACTATGAAATTTTTTTAGTTAAAAATTTTGTAGTTAATAATGTTCGGTGACATTTTTTAATTGTTTAAATACATTTCATTAAAAAAACACACAAGTTCCTTAATTATTATCTACAAAAATGAATTTCATAGTTAAAAATATTTTTGTTGCAAAAAAAAGAAGAATTATGAAAACAACATCGTTTTGATAGCTTAAAAACACTCCTAACTATTTTTTTCGTCTTTCTTTGTCTTCCAGTAGCTCCCTCGTCTGTTTTCTCTAGTAGTGTGTTTTCTCCAACAGCTCCTTTGTCTGTCTTTTTTAGTAGCATGAATTATCCAGCAACTACCTCGTCCATCTTCTTCTGTCTTCATCTATTTTTAGGTATGTTATGTACAAACCTTCTCTTTAAGCTTTTAGTCTCTCTAGTGCGTTTTGATGAATGCTAAAACCTAAGTTTTTTCATTCACTTATAATCATGAAATTAAGGTCTTTGTTGCATGCTATTGATCTGTGTAATTAAACCTAGGCTTTTGGTCTCTTCAAGCTTCTTGTTATATCTATTATGTGTTTTTGTTTCTATTATGTGATGAATATTGAGTTTGAATTGATCTTTGTTCACCACTAACTAACAAATCACCTAAAAAGGCATAAGAAATAGATGATCACTAGAGTTGAAGACAAAAAACTTCAATTTATCCTATTGCTTCTCTATCATGTTTTAAGATTAAGCCTAAAACTTTGTAAATTCAACTTTTATGAAAGGGGCTAGCTCCAATTTATCACCAAGGATGAGAATGTAAGGTTCACACAATAAACAAATCAAGCTGTATAAAAACTTGTGCTCACTTATGAGACCAATATATTTTGGAAGGTAAGGAATATCAAAATGTTCCAAAACATATAACTCTCCAAAATTTCACTAAAAACACCTTAAATTGGATTAGGATAATGATCTTTATCCAAGATATCTAAGGAAAGATGAGTGTAGATATTTCTTACTAATAGGGTGTTAATATATTGTAGTTTTCTGAATATGTATGTCTTTAAACATGTTAGCTACTCCAATTTTATTAGTTTTCGATTTTAGCCTTAAACTAGTCTTCTTGACTTTGTTTAGCAAGTTAAAGCTTAAATATTCTTGATTTTTTAAGTTTTTATGGGCATTGTCTTGTTGCATTTTGATTTTTTACATTAGTTGTAATCTTTTCTTTCATTATGCATTTCTCCTCCTTCTTCTTAAAAAAAGAGATTCGTAAAATTTGATTTAAATATATTCAAAAATTGCACAGGATCTCCTTATGATACTATTATTTATTCTTTAAAAATATATTAATATTTTAAATTCTAGTAAAATTCATTTGATTTATGATAGATCTATAATTGATCATATTTATAATGTATTTGATACTTAATCGGCTCTAAATGTGTTTACAAAGTACAATTGCCTTCATGAACTTAAAGGAGAAGAATTCGGAAGAAAACACAACATAAAACGAATATTTGAAGCATAGAAGGGATGCATAAATGTGCATTAGCTTGTGCACTTCTCCTAGGCCGTGTAGATTCAAGATTTTTCAGAGATTTTGGTTCACATCAGCACGTGCATTAGCCAAAACCCTATAATTTACTATAAAAGACATTTTTGGAGGCAAATTAAGGCAGATCAATGGGCGATTTTGATCCAAAAAAGTGGGAAAAGATGAAAAATTCAATGAAAGATCTATTGAAATACAAGATCAAACCTCTTTATTATAAGAACACTCAATAGAAGACAACCAGGGAGATTTAGAATTATAACCCCATTATCTTCAATTAATTTTTCTTTCTATTTATGTCTGATTTCATGTTCGATTATATGTAACTAAACTTCATGTTAGTATTTAGGTTAGATGAACCATATGTTGATACTTTAATATGATTTCATTCTTTTTTAATGCAATTGGTTTAATTGATGTATTGCAATTTGATTACATGTTTTATTTATGTTCTAAAAGATCTAAAATATTAGATCACAGCTTGATTTCTTACATAGAGATTGAAAATTCCTATTTTTGAATCTACTGTAATTGGAAGGAGTTGATTGCAACCCTAGAGATAGGATGACATAAATCTTCTGGATTAGGGTCAATCCTAATAGTGGGATTCATCTATCAGTAAAGCAATCCTATAAACTTTAATTTGAGTGATTCATTTGAAAACCTTATGATTAGTTGTTAATAGACTCAAAGTCAGCTATTAGCATACTATAAAAGTCTTCACAGTCCAATAAATCAATAAAACAATTACCTAATTAAAGATCAATCTATTAAGGGTTTAAAAGGATTTGAAATCTAGATACTAATCTTTTGATATCATAATTTTCTTAACGCTTCCTTAATTCTCTGACTCAATCTTGCTGGCTATTTATTTTACTTGTTTACTTGTTTATTTTTTTTTCTTTTAATTAAAAATCACAATCAAATTCTTAGACTATATAATGAGACAATAGTAACTATTGGTAATAACCGTTCTCATGGGATCGAATCATATTTGTCGATACTAGCTACAGCTACATCATCCACTTGCAATTAATTCAACATTTACTAACTCAAAAAAAGTCATTAATTTATTGTTAACTAAATAAATTCTTATCAATATTCTATAATTAATTTAATTAACTTTAAAAATAGATCAAATAGGAATGGACTTTATTTTAATAATTTTCTTAGTTAATATTAAAGACTATGAAAATAACTTATTTAACTAACTTTTGTATGATTCTTTTAATATCATTGAAAATAAAAGA
>JANZLD010000005.1:54380155-54392525 GCA_026413575.1 Erythroxylum carthagenense | reverse complement strand
GATGTGTAAATTGGAAGAGGTGAGTTGTTAAAGTGGAGTGCAGGTGCTGCCAAAAATGACAGATTTTTATTAGCAGATCTTTGAATCCATATGCGACCTGTATAGAGTTGGAGTTTGTTCTTTTGTTCTTCATGAAAGTCGTAGAGCGTTCTTTTGTCTTTCCATAGACACCAAGTTTGTTAAATTTGGAGTTCATGATCAAAAGTTATGGTATTTGCAAGTTTTGGTACTGTTTATGAGGAGCTAGTCGATCGGTCTTGGAGTAAACTTTTGACTCCTTTAGAAAACGAGCTTGCTCTTAGGTCCTTCTTAAAAATGGTAGATCTGTCTTTTAGCTTTCCAACGCCGCCAACCTTGTCTAATTTGGAGCTTGGAGTCAAAGTGATGAGAATTTGAAGTCTAGAGGGTCGGTTCACTAGGAAGGTCGCTCGGGCGAGCGCGCTCGCTAGCGCTCGCGTGCCGAACGCTAGCACGTCTTTGGGGTCGATTCTTGGCCAACCGACCCCTCTTCTTTCATTTGGCCATAACTCTTTAGTCCGACCTCCGATTAAGCTAATTTTTGAAGCGTTAGACTCCTAAGAAAATTTTCTATCTCTTTATGCCTGGGTGGTCGGTATTGTTATTATATTGAAAAAGGTGGACTGAAACAAAGTAGGAAGATCGGTTGATTATGTCTGACTATGCTTCAGTAAATTTGATATATCTTGAGCTATAGAGATCCGATTAAGGCAATTCTTGTCCCAAATTAAACTAGATACATAGCTCTATAAGTTATATGAAGGTGTCGATCTGCAATTTAACCTCTAAGACCTTCAAATTCTGACATGAAGTCAGTAGAGTGTTCAGTTTTGACTGTTCTCTTTAGATAGTATTTTGGCCATAACTTCTTCATTTCTAATCCAAATTGAGCGTTTTTGGTAGCGTTAGAATCATTAGAATATGGGAATCAGATGTTCTTAAGAAGTCGATCTGAAATTTCAATTGGAGGTTCCCCAATTTGTGGTCAGTATGTTGTCGGTTTTGGGTCTTCTATGCTTGTGTGTTTCCGAATGTTGGGCCTCGGAGACGGGGTCCAACATTTTTCATATATAAACTACTTAATTTCTTTATTCACAAATGAGATTTATTAGTTATTTCATCAAATATTGAAATTTTTTTTGCAAGTAATTATATTATGGGGATATTTTAAGTATGCAGAGTTTGATCAATGTCTAATAGAAGGAAAGTGATTAGTTGTCGAGCTATGAATTTCATAAACTCGACTTGCACATTTCAGCATCATCTGGAACTAAATTAACCATTATTTGTTTATTACAAAATAAAAACAAAAAAGAGCTTTATAAATAGAAAGTCCAACTTCATAGGCTTCTCTAAAGCTTCAGATAGTTTCTTTATTAGCCCTCTTTTGTCAATGTTGACCATTAACATTCAATCTTATATTGCATTTTTTGGATTATTTAACATATATGTTTGGTGTTTAGTTTGTGAAATTTTTTTCTCAAAATGGTTGCATGAATCAACAATAAAGGAATAGTATTATTATTAGTTTCAATTTCACAACCTTTAATAAGAAGTCAGAAGCGCATTGTTAGTGGGAGCTTATAATATGCATTGATTTCCTTTGGGTTAATTATTAAAAAATTCCAAAATTTCCTCAATTTTTCAATTATAGCCAGAACTTTAAAAAATAGCAATAAAAACCCAAACTTTAATTTTTTTCAATTCTAGCTCGATGTTAATCTCACTGTTTTTCTGTGCTAAAGTGGCACAACCATGTGTTGATGCCCCTCACTAATCAAACATCTCAGCTAGTTGAAGAGAAGGCTGTCTGATTAGCGAAATGATGTCGTTTAGCTTTAATAGTAAAACGTCATCATTTTAACTAAAATCATATCTCTATTCTTCTCCCTCTCTTCTCTGTTAATCAACACTTAAAACTCTATAACCTAAAATTTCCCAAATCCCCAAAGTTCATAAGACTAACAAGCATTGGTGCTTCTTCTATCGTGCGTTGGTGCTTCTTCTATTGTAAATTTATTTGCTCCATCAGACTAACAAATGTTTTCTATGATTTCATGCGTGGATGGTTCATAAGAGAGTGATTTCTTTGTCAGGTAAAAACTGAAGATTTCGTCTCCAAACTTCCTATGGCACCGACTAGGTTATGATTAGTCCTCTCTCTATTGTTCTTTCCACTCTGATTCGGTTATTGTATGAAATTGTGTGTTATTGTATTAGGGTTTCAAATTGGATTGTGCTAGGGTTTTGAAAGCACAAATCCAATTTGTTGCAGTAAGGTTTCAATTTGGATTTGTGCTTCCAAAAAATTGACTTGCATTGTGCTAGGGGTTTCTAAAAACATAAATCCAATTTGTTGTAATAGGGTTTCAAATTGGATTTGTGCTTCTAGAAAATTGACTTGTATTTTGCTAGGGTACTAGGGTTTCAAATTAGATTATGCTAATTTGAAATCTGATTTATTTATTATTGAAAAAGATTGACTTGTATGTGTATATAGTAAACTAAACAGTAAAAACCTTAAATACTCATACGTTTGGTTTTCATTATGAAATGTAAGTCGAATAACAAAAAATATGACATTACATAGTCCATAGCCTAAATATTGAATTATGTGATACTTCATCTTGATTTGCAGGGAAGAAGCTTCCTCTCTTTCATTTTGTAAATGCAATGGTGCTTTTAGAAATTTAATTCTTTGTTTGGTGAATTTATGAAAAGAAATCATAGTAGTGCTAAATTTAAGTTAGTAATTAATATTTGTATAATGATATTGTAACAGGATAACCATTTATGGGCAAAAATAAAGTATATCTAGCTTTCATTGAGTATGCACCTGTATATATTTCAAATGGGAAGAGTGTTAAGGTGTTGTTAATGGATTTAAGTCTATTTATTGTTCTTTTGATAGTGTAGCAGAAGCTAGAAGGATATATTCTCAATTTTATGAAGAGAAAGCGTTATGTTCAACGATACAATAACTATAATATATATTATTTGTTATATGTGATAATTTAATTGGATTCAAATATAATTAATATTGATATTTCTATGTATAATACAGATGTTGAATATTAATTGTCCCAATTGTAATGTATTGATGAAGTTATGGATTTCAAATGCTAAGCCTAACATTGGTCAACATTTTTATAAATGTGTTAATACAAAAGTCAATTATTGTTTGTAGAAATGGCAATCATATAAATTAATGTTAATCAATATTCAAATTGAGGGTCTCTTGTAGGTAATTGGTATTTGTGAAAGAGATGAAAGTTTGTTTTTGTCATAAAAATGTCAAACAAATTTTATGTGTTGGGGTAAGAGTCTTGTTTGGAAGATATATTATTACTCGCAAGAAGTAAGTATGTGTAAAAATTTATGTGCATAAAGCAAATTTCTCATAAGTCCTAATATTTGTGTTTATATCTTTATTTTGTAGGTCCCATCTGATTTCATAGCTTGGTTGTCGGATGTAAGTACAAAAAAAATGGAGACATTATAATAGTTAGAAGAGCAAATGTAACTATTATGTTTATTATTTACTCTTTTTATCTTTTATTCAGTCACCTACCACTTTAATATTCAGTTGTAAGCTTTTCATATTGTTAAGGAAACTGTAATCATTACAAGGTTTTACATTGTAGAATTAACTATAATTATTACAAATTCCATTTGTTAATTATAATTACATTTGTATCATTCATAATTAATTATCCTCTGGTAATTACATTGAAAAGATATGTTCTATCTTTGTCAAATGAGCATTGTTACTTTTTAAAATATGTATATATTAGGGTAAGAATGAAAAATAGGACATTGAAAAACCAATATTCTTGAATATGAAATATATTTGCAAAAGGAGAAATGTATTGAATTATATATATAAGAACAATAAAGTTAATATTATTTTTAAAGAGAAAATTATAGGGTGAGATCAAACAAGCAAATAAATAGGTTACAGACACTGACATTATTCCACAAACTGAAACAATATCCAAAAATACTACTTTCTCCAAATGGTTTTAACTTCTAAAGCTCCAAATTCAAAATCATACCTCTGTCTTCCAACTTTCTCAAATAAATTGGTGTGCAATCAGCTCCAGCTCCAAAGACTTAATTCAGGGACTTTTGTAGTGTTTGATCACTCACACCATCCTTACATAATCAGTAACTAACAAAAATTTAAAAGTATGATTCAACTTAAAAGAGATTTCATCAAGATCACACACGCATAAACATAAAGGAACTATCACCTGTTTCACCAAAAACATAGAAAAGAATAGAGTAAGAAAAAACTTTTCGTCCAAATTTCATACAAAAACTAGGCCATAATCATTCAACAACTTACTTCCATAGCCACTGAGGGCCAAAAAAATCAGTAAAAACATTAAACCAGCCATAACTGAAGTAAGACTATATTAGAAACCAAGAGTAATGCATCATCAACAACAAAAACAATGAATAATTAAATTTTCCTGCATTCTTGTTTATAAGTATATATACGCAATTTGGATTTATCACAAAAATCCACCAAACCTTGTTTTGATTCTACCATTTGTCTAATGATTCAAGATCAGTACATATATATGTTTGCATTAGGTAATGAAGCAATACTCACCAACTATGAAGATTTCCTAGTAGCAGATCTTTTAGCCATTATATTGATCCTTCTCCTAGGTTGGGTTATATTAATAGGTGTACTTTGGGATGCTTATGTTGCTGTTGTGTTAGTATTGGGAGGTTGTAACACTTGACATTGACCCTCACCCATCTATGAAGTATAAGCAACCAATTATATAAATATTATCATCTCCCTTATAATTACATATAAGTAGTATAAACATGAATTTAAATGACTTATTGTAAAATAAGTATTCCCAAAAACTTCTCCAAATGTTAATTTATATCCTCTGCATGCCTATAAAAATGAAAAAAAATTATAATGTTACATAACTTAGAAAACAACTTAAATTTTATACTTAAAGTTAACTGACCATTCTTATCTCTCTTGGTAATATAGAAGATGCAATATTTGATCCTGTAAATATCAATTGTGTCGATCTACCTACTTGACCACTAAAAGTACTAGATGAAGGGGGTTCAATAGATACTGATTTTGGTGGCCTTCCTCTTTTTCACTACATTATACACATTGAAAATAAACATAAAGTTAATAATACTTGATGAATAACAACACATTTGTTACATAACTAAAATATCTACCTTAACAATTTCAGGCTAGCTTGGAGGTTGATTCTTACTTTTGCATCCTCTTATATTGTGGCCAATTTCATAGCAATGATGATATCTCATAACTACTCCAACCTTGGTCAATTTTTTTGGATTGTAATGTTCTTCAGTGTGATCCCTTTTTCTTGCCTTTTTCAGTCTTCTAAGCATCTTCTTAATCAGTGGAGGTAATACTGGCTGAAGATTTTCAGTATTTGGCCAAAACTTAGGACTACTAATGGGCTCCCTAGCAAACTGGTAAGTCTTCAAATAAAAATCACGCTTATAACATTGATTCACATAAGCATCAATATCCTCCCTCAGATAAGATATACAAGCCACAACATGTTTATATAGAATCCCAGTTAAATCTCATAGTTGACATTGACAAGTTCGTGCTTGCAAGTCAACGATGTAATTATCTGCAAAGATATTGACTTTAAATTTCAAATTTTCATTTGTCCTAAGCATACAATGTCTTGCATCCCATTGTGCAACCACTATTTTCTTCCTCACTCTAGGACAAATCTCATTTGTCCACTTCATCTTCATATCCCTTTTTTCATGTATCCGAGTCATTAAAGAAACTCGAATGTCTTCTAACATGTTGATCAAGCTTTTGCTACGAGCTTCACAAATGAATCCATTAAACATCTCTGAAATATTGTTATGTACCATTTCACACTTCGGTTTGTGCTCACAAAGGCATTCACAAATGTCTTTGGATCCCTACTTTTCAAAATCCTCATAAGCCTTCATTGGCAAGCTCTTCAACTCCTCCATTACTTCATCGAAATCAACTTGCGTTATGTAATTCATCGCTTTTAAAAATAAATTCCTATACATGTGCCCTTTATGAATGCTATTCCAATTTGCATACACATAATGGGCACATTTTCTATGTTCAGCTTATAGAAACGAGTTCTTTAATGCTTCCATTAAACCCTGTAAAACAAATAGTTACATAAATTAATTAAGTTTTGATCACATAAACAAATGAATATAACATATATGGATATTTAAAGTTTACCTTTTACTAATTGTTTACAAAAGTCCATAAATTTCCACTTATGTGGGGATGTTCAACAAGAATAGTCAAAAACCAATTCCATGATTGGTAGTTTTCTCCCTCAACTATAGCCCAACATATAGGAAACATCTAATTGTTTCCATCACTACCAACAGCAAATAATAATGCAGTACCAAGGAAAGTCTTCAAAAAGCATCCATCTAACCCAATAATCTTCCTGCATCTACCAAGAAAACCATACTTCAAAGCACTGAAACCCACATAAAATCTTTTGAACATTGGTCTCCAGACTTATTCATCAAAAATCACATTCAATAATAAACTTTCCATCTTTTTCAGCTCACATTAACTCATGTCCATAAGACCATAATTTCGCATAATGAACTTCCATTGATCCTCGAAATATAGTAATTACTTCCCACTTAGCCCTATAAAATTGAATTTTAGTGACCTTTATTCCATATTTTGATTGAAGATGGTTCATTAATAGGCCAATTGGGGTTCCTCCTGAAATTGAGTATGAATTCATTGGCAATCCATTTCCGACTAGCTTGCTTATTCTACACTTTACTACAGGTATGAATGTTTTCGACTTTCTTCACAACAAATGTTTTCTTATTTCCAATCCATCTAGCATATACCCAAAAAGGACAATTTGCATCGTAAACTGCTTCCATTTGTATGCCAGATCTCGCTATTGAAACATTTCACCCATTTATAACTTCATATTTCCTTATAGCTTCCCTCAACCGCTTTTCGTCCTTGAACTTCATTCCAATTTCAAACTTAAATCAACTTGGATTAAAACTAATGTATTTCTTCTTTGGTATTGATGCTTCATCATCACTAGGAATTGGTGATTGAATTTCATCATTACTGTCATCATAATCACTATTTGCATAATGCAAACTTCTTTCTGCTCTTCCAGTATCATTCGAATGATCATCAACTTCATTGAAATTGTTTTCACTTCTACTGACACCATCATCATCATTGTCGAATTTAGACCCACTTTTCGAAGTCTTCGCACACCTCTTATCATTTGTTATAGTATTAACATATTCTTCATCATTAGTTCCTAAGAACTCCTCATCAACTAAATCATCATTAGAATTATTATCCTACATAACAGCTAAGTCCTCATCTTGCTCCAGAACAACTCTCATCTTGCTACAATTCATCATTAGAATTTGACTCCTCACCATCTATCTAAGGATTCTCATAACCATGATCATAGTATTTTTTAACATTCTGACAATTCAATTATTCCTTTTTTTTTCAACATATCCAACATGTCTTTGTCATACTTTAAGCCTAACTCCATCAAGCTTCTAATGGACTCATTTGGAAATTTGTAAAACATAGAGATTACTCTATATCCTTTATCTTTAAAAATCCCTTTTAGATCTAGCATGCTTAGTTCATCAATACTCTTATTCTTTTTTCCTTTAATCTTACCCCTAATATATTTATTTTCTTGCCTTTCCAGCACTCCACCATAATGAAATTCAAAATTTACCAACATCTGCACAGGCAAATTGTGACTAAGTACAAAATGATAAATATTACATGAAGAAAAAAAAAAGAAGCAACAACTAAGATGAGCAACAACTAACAGTGCACATAAATAGGTTAGTATGATTGCATCACAATAATACATCCACATTTTCAGATGCAAGGAGCTTTATAAAAGGCTAGTACAACATCATAATAATACAAACTGAAATGATGGAAAGGCACCAGAAACATATCTTTACAAATTTCCTCATTTTTTTTCACAACACTTCACAACTTAGTAGCCTCACCTACTAAAACAATCATAAGTAAGTCATTTTGTGGATGTACAACTTAAAAAAGAATGTATTCACAATATAAAAATAAGAAACTACACTCAAAAATTTGAGACAAACAAAATAGAATGCATTCAATAATTACCAAATAGAAATCAAAATTTTCAGTAATTACCATATGGAATGCATTCAATAATTACCAAATGGAATGTAAGTTGAACCAAATATTAAATATTAAAGCATAGAACAAGCCAAATAGAAATCATATTTTTCATTAAAGACCAAGATGAAATGCAAGTTGACCATTATGCATTTAGTTACTCTGATTTTTTTGTTCGCCTGGCATTTCATACTTAAAACCAGGTGAGAGTATTAATGGTTTTCACTGTTCAATTTGCTAAATACGCATACAAGTCAATACTCCTTTTCAATAACAAACAAATCGTATCCTAACACAATCCAATTTGAAACCCTAGTACCCTAACACAATATAAGTCAATTTTGTGCAGGCACAAATCCAAATTGAAACCCTAGTACAACAAATTGGATTTATGCTTTTGAAACCCTATCACAATCCAATTTGAAACCCTAATATAACAACACACCATTTCATACAAAAATCGAATCGGAGTGGAAAGAACAATAGAGAGAGACGATCAATCATACCCTAGTCCGCGTCACAGGAAGTCCGGCGATGAAATCTTTATTTTTATCTAACGAAGAAATCACTCTTTTACGAACCATCCATGCATAAAATCATAAAGAACATTTATTAGACTGATAGAGCAAATAACTTTGCTATAGAAGAAGGACCAACGCACGATAGAAGAAGCACCAACGCTTATTAGTCTTATAAACTTTAGGGGATATGAGGTTATAGAGATTTAAGCGTTGATCGATAGAGAAGAGACAGAGAAGAGACAGAGAAGAAGGGAGATCTGATTTTAGTTGAAACGATGTCGTTTTACTATCAAAGATAAACGACGTCATTTCACTAATCAGACAATCTTCTTCTAAACCAGCTGAGGTGTCTGAATAGAGAGGGACGACGACTTGTGATTGTGTCACATTAGCATAGATAATGGTGAGACTAATGTTGGGTTCGAATTGAAAAAAATTGAAAGATTGGGCATTTTATTGCTATTTTTTAAAGTTTGGGCTATAATTGAGAAATTGAAGATAGTTTGGACTTTTTTTAGTAATTAACCCATTTCCTTTCTACTATCAAGTCTTTTATATAGTTCTTGTTTGGATTGTATTAGTTACATCTTCTTTTGTTTTATTTTTTTAATTGTAGCAGAAGTATTCGTTACATTTTCTCTCCTCCTACTGCCAAATTCATTTTTTTTTCTTTTCTTTCTTTTTGTTTTGTGGGGTTTTAATCATAATAATAAATATAACTATTAGTTATCTACATTAGTTTCCTATTTCTCTTATAGATAATGAAACAAATATTATGTATTTAATTGAGATATGGTAAACAATGTTTATGCAGACAGACATGGTAGAACTAGGAATAGCCTAAAAATATAAACATTACATGTTGACTTCAATGAATTACAAAATTTAGATATGGTATTGTATTATGTAGGATATGGTTTTCTTCAAGTTAAAGATTCACAATTTTTGTAGTCTACAATGCAGATTTTCTATTCGAAAATAACATATTGATTTTGTCACATTTCACTTAATTCAATATAATTTCAGCATTATTATTATAATTATTGATTTTTATATTTATTATGTGTTGGACTCTTTTATGATTCAAGTATACTGATATAGTGTTTTTAATAACAATATAAAGCACTAAACGATGTAAGCAAAGTGTGAAGGTCCTTTTTATAGAGATGGCAATTCAGCCCAAAGCAGGTCAAGGGCTGATATTACTTGGCCCGACCGAACCACGAGCTGGGCTCAGGCCAGGACTGCTCTAACCTAGCCTGACTAACAATGACAAAATTATGTTGTTTTGTCACTTTTTAAAAAAATTGATAAATTGGGTAGGGGTCACAAGCCCCGCAGCCCTGACCCTGTCAGGAATTTGGCAATGCTTTGTACAATGAATTATGAATGTAGAAAATAACTATAGGTAACATGTTGTAGAAATTTAGCTATGTTTTTTTTTTGTAGTAAAAATCAACTTTGTTGTAATGTCTTCATCTTTTCTTTAATTTTTCTGTTTCCATTCACTAACAAACATATCAAACAACCATTAAAATGTTGGACCCTATTTTTGGAGCCCAACTATGGAACTATAAAACGTGAGCATATTCCAAAGTAATCTCCTTAACCCACATCGGTTAATCTTCATCTATCCAAATCCTTACTTTCACTCTAAGTTGTCTCAAATTCACTTCCTCTGATAGAATATCATTTCATGACAATTCAACTACCAATATCATTTCATCATACTCTCTATTCTTTACTCATTTAATTCATTGCTTAATACAAATTCGCATCCTTTATAATTTCCTATCTTTTTTTTCCAAAAACACATATTACTTATATGTAACCACAATTCTTGTTCAAAAATTCATCATCTCAAGTCAATTACTTCCTTAAGTATCCCTAATTTCAACTCAACCTTATGCATACGCAAATTCATATTTCCACTCAATGGCATCCATACTTAATTCATAATTCATTAACATCAAAAGATAAGAGTTTTTACAAAGCAGTAATGGCATTTCAAACCACAATACATCAATGTCTCAAAATCTCAAAATACATAAGATACTTGAACAATAATACTTGAAATGTAACTAAAAGCCTCATTGTTACAAAATCTAGCTTAAAATACAAAAATATGCAACTTGGAGCGATGCCTTGACCCTCTTTCACTCGATATCATGTTCTTTACCTGAAGATGGGATGGACAAAAGAGGGTGAGCTTAAAGCTCGTGGGTGACAAGTTTATAACAAATAACAAGCAAAACCATTCATAAAGCTCATTTCCATTGAACATTTTCATAAACATAGTCATTCCACATTTAAAATTACAAAACACTTATTTCTCAAAACTCTCAACAATGCAAATCATGTATGCATTAACTTGTCGACATATCATAAGCACATCAAAATGATTTGGGTAGATCCATAAACATAACGCACTACACATTTCCACATAATGGTCATGTGTAGTCGTAAACTTGAGAGAGTCCATGAAGGAGCTCCGTGCCACTAGCGGGCAAGCGGAAGAAGCCTTTAACTTGGTCAACGTGCACGTGACATTCTTGAGGGACTACCATAAACCCACATAACACATATTTCATTACTTGAAAGCAAATTGCCCAAATGGCACATTTCAAAAACATGATTTTTCTTGACATTTTGCCACAAAGGCATATTTTGAAAACACAATTATTCATGAACATGAAATATCTCCTATTACATCAACCAAATTCACATATCAAACATATAGCAATTTCTCAAATCACTTTTTCATAATTTGAAATCATTTTATTCTCTTTCTTTTAAAGGAAACATTTATGGCTCATTAATTCTATTATAAACATGAAACCCACCTTGAATTTCCTTGCCTAAGAAATTGGCTTAAGGATGTCATTCCTCTTCCTCCTCTTTCCTTCTTTGATTCCCTTTATTAATGAAAAATTTTCCCATTCATAGTAATCCAATTTGAGGACTTATATATAGCATAACCACTAAGATAAATCTTAAATACTCAAACTTTTCCAAAAGTCCCAACCTTCGGGTCAATTTTCCATGATCATTTAGATCCGTTAAATGACGAAATTTGATAATACTTTCTTCTAAAAAAATGTTCCCCATTATCTTAAGTTTCTAATAACATCAAAATCATTCGATTTGGTTTAGCACTCTAAAATTTATACCCCAAATATTTTTGGGCTGTTCTTATTCTAAAACAGCATTCTATGTTCAACTTTCATTCAAAAATTGAAATCTTTACAGACTGAATTAGAACTCCATTTCATCAAAAAAAAAATTGTATCCCTATGTCTCTAGTTTACACAAAATCAAAAATCATCTCATTTGGATCACTACAGAAAAAGTTATTATCAAAATACCCAAGCATGTTCTGTGCTGAAAAGTTCGCTGCTGCGACCCTGAAAAGTTTGCATGAAAATTTACATTTTTGTTGCGGTGAACTTTTCCAGAGAGGAAAAGTTCGCATGAAAATTTACACATTCACCGCAGTTATTGGGCCCCGAAAATTTTTTATTTTTTATTTATTTATTGATTTATTAATTTACTTGATTTATTCTTTAATTTTGCTTTAATTGTTTTAATTATGTGTGTATATATATATGTATTTGTTGAGTCT
>JANZLD010000005.1:54362632-54373790 GCA_026413575.1 Erythroxylum carthagenense | reverse complement strand
CCTAGCTTAGAAATCCCTAAAAATAAAAAATGATTCTTTAGTTCTTTCTTTCTTCCCACACAAACCCTACACAAATCTATTTCTCTAAACCCTTTTCTAACAAAGCAAGAAGGAAAGATGATTACCTTAATAATTCCTCTTCCTTCTTCTTCCTTCCATGTTTTCTTCCTCTCCCTTTCTTTCTTACTTTCGTTTCTTTTGTCTCTCAAATGCAAGACACATCTTCTTCCTCTTCTTTTTATACTCTTAATAAATGTTAAATGTCTATTTTGCCCTTCTTTTTATGCCTTATGTCTTACAACCTTAAATGAACTTCCAATAATGCCCTTCATTCATTTTTATAACATTAATACTTCAATTCAATTAACCTATATCATAAAATCTTACCAACATTAATATAATAATTAACTCCAAAATTTAATCCATCAACACCTCATAATTCATTTAAATCATGCTTAATAAATAAATAAAAATTGGGGGCTAACATAAAATATAAAATTAAAATCAAATTCTTGCTCTAAACATAATATAATATACATATATACTATTTCTCTTCATGGATAGACACGAGCGTTAACAAACTCGTGCTCTTGGTTATGTTTATTAGTGTTTCTCTAACTTAATTTCTAGAAATAGACAGGCAGTAACATTTTGGTCTTAGATTGTCTTTTCTAGACGAGTTTATTTTATTTATGATAGTACGCAGAGCAGATGGCTATTACTCATAATATTTCTTTTGGTGTGATACATCGTAAACCATCAATTTTCTTGCTTTTTAATGGTAACTTGATCTACTCAATTTAATATAGAATTAGGTTAAACCAATCTCTTTCTTAGTCATTGACTAGATAATAATAAGCGAGTTAGACTAGTATTTAGTTTATTTTTATGGAATCGACACTCCATTTGTCATTACACTATGATTCGTCCACTTTTCTATAGCCTTGTATAAGGATAGAAAATTGATCATTAGTGGATTCACTAAATGAGAAGAATACTTTCTCAGAGTGCTGATCTTCTCACTTTTGATAAATCATTAATTATTGGTGATAATTTTGTTTATTTTATATTTTAATTTATGTCATCCCGTCAAATTTAATTTGTATCCAACTATTTTTAATTTATATATATTTAAATGTTGCCATGTTAAATTTAATTTAAATCACTATAACTCGCTTCAAATTTCTAAAAGAATTTGGGGTTTAACTCCTCGCCTGACAAATCACGTGTTTACAACTGCCTTGTCTGGAATGCTTCCACCGACAACGTCTGACCACAAAATTCGTTGGATGAATACTAGCAGTATTAAATACGCTTACCCTCCTACAAAATTAGCATTAAATACGCTTACCAGCATATAAATCCATTCATTTAAGACTGAAAACGCAATTAGTTATAACAAATACAGAACTTTTACGATACTAAAAACACCTCGATAGCCCATCGCTTCCAATCTTGAGATGAGCAGCAAACGCTACACCATTAAATAAATGTTGGACCCGCTTTTCGTGGATCACAAAAGTAAATTTACAATCCATCTTCTGGCACTTATCTTACACGCTGTTGATACGTATGGTTATGGTCATGTTAAGACTTGAGTCGGTCCAAAAAAAAAACTTGCCATTAGGTGACACCTGCCAGACAAGTTGTTTACAGCTCATGTCTCAACAAAACCAAATTCCTACATTATCTTCTCCAGTCCATACATAAAACATGACGACAGAGTATTAGTATTACACAACACTGGTAGTGGTTACTGCAAGGAAAGTAATTAAAATAACATGAACAGCATCTATCTAAGCTATAAGAAAAGGCAAAACAGTAAGCATAAAGGCCTCGTATGTGAACGTGGCGGAGCCGGTGTATGCTGTGTCCTTCTCTTTGAACTTCTCCGTCAGACCCTGCAACGATTGAAACAATAATATCACAACCAAAACTGAAGCTAAACGCTAAAGCTGCCTAATAAATAAACCACCAAAACCCCTCACCTTCACAGTAAGACAGCATCTGCAATTCAACCAAAAGCTCTACATTAATTTATATTTATTAAACCCAAAAATTATACTATATACCAAAAACAAAAACAAAAACCAAAACATACTCGATGAAATTGTCATATTCAACACCCTTTTGCCTGCCTCCTCCACTTTTATCAAACTTCGCCACCAGCAAATCAACGACCACAGGCGACACCGCAAATCCCAAACTCAACAACGCTTCTCTCAGCTCATTCGCATCGATCTTCCCGCTCCTATCCCTATCAAATCTCTCGAATATGTTCTGCTCATTCCCATTCAATCCATCCATCATTTATTATTTTTAATTTTATAATTTATATTCAATTTATCTCCACTTACTCTCCAACTCTGAAGGCTGTAGAACACTTGAGTGAATTCCTTTGGACCTGCACAGCGTACACATCAATAATTTAAATCAGGAAGACCTATTGGCACAAACTTCATTCTCTCCAATTCATTAACTTACCGATCTTCCTAGTGTTGGTGTTGGTGTTGGTGAAGAGATACATCATAAGATGAACAGTCCTCAAGCTGAAGCTCTGATTATAACTCGAGAGCGCTCTCTGCAACTCCTTGTCGTCGATCAAGCCGCTGCCGTCCTGATCTGCGGCTTGGAAACACGCGATGATGTTGGGATCAGTGCCCGGGGGAAAAGCCGACGGCACTAGAGAGGCAAAGGGGTTCCCGTAGGCCGACGATGGAGGATAACCACCAGCGGAAGCGGAAGGTTGATGAGGATGAGGCTTGTCTTTGGGAGGTTTATAACCGGGCGGGGCCGCGTAAGGTGCTCCATATGGTGCTGATGGTGCGCCGTACGGTTGTTGAGGTGGCGGAGGATGGGTTCCGTAGGGTGGCTGGGACGGCGGTGCGCCGCCATAGCCGTCACCATAACCGTAATTGGGATAGCCTGACATTAGTGCGGCGGACGACAGAGAAAGGGAGAGGATGTGATGACGGTGTGGGGTTTCGTTGTGATTATCCGAGTTACAGGAGCTTTTCTATTATAGAGAATTATGCGCCAAAGCTTCCGTCTCTATTTCAAGTGACTTCTTCGTAGGCTTGTAAACGGTTCGGCCTGGTCGGTAGTTTAATATATTTTTTAAAATTTTATATTTATTTTAAGATAATTTTAAAAAGTTGCAGTTATATTTTTTAAATTTTATAAATTATAAATTATAGCATGATTATTTATAGTAAAATATGAGATGAAATTACCTATAAATTGTACAAAAATATTTAAATAAAACAAAAGATATAAAATACTAATCAATTTATATTTATTAAAAATATTTAGTAATGATAATATTGTCATAATTATTTCTTGTACAAACAAGCCAATTTAATTTTAATCTTGTAATTTTATGATAACAATTAATTATAATGTAAATGTAAACAGGTTATTACCTAATTACAACGAATTTATTTCAAATATTATTTTTACGTGTTTAATAAATTATAATATTTCTTTTTAATATGATTTCTAAAAAATGTGTTTATTAAATATTATTGTCATTTCATATTATATCTATTATTTAATAATCATTGTAAAAAATTTTATTTTTATTACACGTATTAAAAGAAATTAATTAATATGATAATTAATCTTTAAACATTTAAACTTTTTGTTTTATTTTTTATATTTAGACAATATATACATTATGCATATATGTATTTATATTAATCTTAAAATGAATTAATCACTTTATTAATCATAATGTATCATTTCCAAAATAATGTACAAGGAATTGAGTTATAAAAATAAATAAGTGCAATATATTATATTGCACTTATTTATTTCCAAAAGTTTTCCAAAAGTTTAACTTGTTCAAATAGTGTGAATGTACTTACTTTAGACATAATGCTCGCTTATCAATAAGTATTCTCTATGTCCTCTTCATTACGAGCATATTATGATTGAGATAATTTCCAATCTCCCTTCATCACTAGGTAAGTAAAGCTACTTCCATTTCACCTTGGCTAGAGCAAATTTTGAGCTATCCACTGCTTACAGAAATTATCTAATTAGCCTTTATATTGTCTTTGCTATGTTTATAAGGATAAAAACATACGAGGATCAATAGACATGTAAGCTATTAACTAATGAATTTATCAATTGCTCTCATTGTTATAGACAAGTTTTAAGTTACACTAGATGGAAATCCTTTTCTAATCCTATCTATCAAATGGTGGAACTCATTGGTAAAGGGTCTTTCAAAAGATATAGCAATTCCAAGATAAGTTATAGGGGTTTCCTAGCTTTTAAACCTATCGAGGATGAAAGCCAACTAAATAGCCTTGACATAATCTTGAAAGTATTCAAAGCAACCTTTAAAAAACTAACAAAACGATCATCAATACATATATATATATATATATATATCATTTTCAAAAATAAGAATGTGACTTTATATAAATTCAAAAATAAGAATGTGGCCTTATTTGTATTAATAAATAACTTTAACATCATCTTGAAAGTATTCAAAGCAAACTTTAAAAAACTAGCAAAACAATCATCAAACTTGGAGATAAAAATGTAGCTTTATTTTTATTCATAAATAGCCTTAACATCATCTTGAAAGTATTCAAAGCAACCTTTAAAAAATTAACAAAACGATCATCAACCTTGGAGATAACGATGAGCTTTTCTACAAATAAGAGGCTACAAATCTTAAAATTTTTATACTTTTAATCAAATTAGAAATTTGTCTCTTAATGAATGACTAGCCTAATGAATCTATTTTACACCTCAATGCCAAGTGCGAAGAGCTAAGGAGATAAAGGCTCTCCTTACCTCAAACCTCTATCACTTTGGACGAGTTTAATGGGATCGTCATTAACTAGAATGCTATATGATACAATGGTGATATATTCTTCATTCTAATGCATAAGTAAATCTAGAAAACTAGGGGATCTTAGTTCTTTAAGGATAAAGCTCTAATTTATATGTACAAGTGATATTGAGGTTCCTCTTCACCTTAGAAGAAGGTTATAAAAGGGTTCCTTTTTTACATGAAAGAATGACAAAGGTTACTCTTTGCCTTAAAAGAATAATTATAGTAGAATTCCAAAAAAGAGTCTTCGGAGTGGATGTAAGTAAAGCTTATTTACCAAACTAGTGTAAATCAATTTGCATTTTCTCTTTTATATATATTCAATTGTTTGCTTAGCATCCATTATATATATATAATCGTTGATAAATCGATTTCATTGGTTAATAAAATTCTTGAATATTATAAACACCGAATTCACCTTCCCTCTTGGGTTCCATTAGGATCTAACATCATATTTAACAAGACTACATATAAATACATATATATTGCTTGTTGATAAATTGAGTTAATTGGTTAGAAAAATTATTGAATTTTGTAAACACCTAATTCATCCCCCTGTTTGGTGACATTAGGATCTAACAACATATTTATCAAGAATTTTTAGAATTGACTCTTTAAACCTTTATATATGAGCTTTAAACCCTTTTATATGAGCTAGGTAATTTTTGAACCTGAAAGGGAAGTGTCATCATTGTTCATTACTCCAATTTTGGACCATAATTGGTGAATGATTAGAGGATAGAGGTTTATGAAATGATGCTTTATTAGTAGAGAATTTTGAGATCCATTGAAAATTTATCAAAGGCCTATCAAGCTTTTTTCTTAAAAATCAAGTCCCTTTTGTTTGTTACTCTATGTGTAGAAACTTCCTTCCATTTTAAGGTTTGTTACTAATATGAAGCTAATATAGTCTTTAAAATCTTCTAAGTAGTTCTTTAAGCATACATTGTCCTTAATCTCATAAGGATGTAACACATTATTAAAACCACCTAAGATCAACCAAGTGAGTTTCAAATGGAGCCAATATCCTTTAGTTTGATTCATAAAGTAATTCTTTGGAAACATGATTTGAACCATAAACAAAAGCAACAGTAATGTTTTTCCTCTCCTAATTCAACCTTATTGATAAATGGATGAGTTGATCAATGCACAATATAATTTTATTAACAGAGGATTTAAATTATATTAGGATAAAAAATTACAAGGATTATACCATAAAAGTGGCAATGATGGTTGGTGATCACTTGCCGATGTCTCCAAAAGAATATGAGATTTTTGCTTTTATTCTCAAATAGCCTTGTCTCTAATAAGCCCATTAAGCAAGGTTTAATAGAGTGAAGAAAATTAAGTAGATCATTCTTTTTCGAGGAGGAATTGAGCCCTTTAACATTCCATAATAATATATCGACATTAGGAGGGAAGATGAAGAACTCTTTTTCTTCTTGTTAGATTTCCTCTTAGCAGTTAGCTAACTTGAACTCTTATATATTAACCTTACTATTACTGGTGGGACTGGATTAGGCTTAAGCAAGTGATTTGGATCCCTCATCTCTTTGTTCTTTTTTATTTATCTCTGCCTCATTGATAATAGTCATATCCTTAGATATCACTTTGGAGTCCTTAGGTTGCTTGGTTTATCTATTGCTCAATATTATAAATTATTTTAGCTCATCTTTTGTATTAGTGCAAGGAATCTAAACTGGACATGTTGTCTCCACACCTACCTTATATCTGCTTCTCATTCCTTTTATTGACTATTGATTTCTTAATAGAGTATTTTGTCATAAATCACTTCTTTGTTAACATGATTCCTTATACTCAAACTCATCAATTCTTTAAACTTCCTTGTGCTGAACTTCTTTCTTGTTAGCTTTTATATACCAATTTGCTTAGTTAAGTATGCTTTCTAAGATAGGAGATAAAGACCACATCCTGAAACAAGCTATCATGTTCATCCAGACTCATGAGAGGAATTTCCTTTAGAAGATTTTACTCTATGTCTATAAACGCACATACTCTAACAAAATTGATTCCCTTCATCCTTACAGTTGCCTCAACAAAACAAAGAGACTTCCTCATAAAAGTTACTAAGTAATTGTGACCTTCAATAGTCCAACGTTCTAGTGTAACATTGTGAAAATTAATCTATATCGGAACTTGTTTGAGCTTGAGATCATGAAGTTGAATCCTAAACTTCCACTTTTGAATAACGATTAGCTTAGAATTGATATACAATCGACCATCTTCCAAAATTTTCTAAGCCTAAAAAGGAGATCCAAACCTAAAGAAGAGTTATCTTTATTTATAAAGACTTCTAGTGTGCCAAACTTATTCAACTATTCTTTTTACCTTCTATGTGCTTAATTATTGATACATTTAACCCTTTACAATTAGTGATTAATGATATGAAAATGCTTAAAATATTCACTTTAGCTCTGATATGGTTTTAGGTATAATTCGGAAGTAAAAAAGTTAAAGTGAGTCAAAAGCACTATATTTGAGTCATTTTTCAAAGATTCACATTCACTTGTCTTCATGGAGCAAGAATGAGAACGATTAGAAGAGGGGGAGACAACTTAAAGCATAAAATGAAGAAGAAGACTACAAAAGGGCTCACAGCCAAACAGGAAACTAATCACAGCTATGAGCATCACTCATGGTTGTGACATGTTTTGCATGCAAAGGCGCGTCATAGGTGTGAGACTTACCATCGTGAATGGTTGTACATAGGTGTGATAACCTATGTCATACCCGTAAGACACTAATAGCTCACCTAAATCCTTACGTTTTTAATAGAAAATCATCATTTTATGGCAGAAGAGGCATGAAAGGTTTGAGAAACATTAGGGTTTTGGGAGATGATGAGAAAGGCGACAAAGGAGATACTTTGGAGACCCATCAAGGGCTAGGCTTCTCGACGTCAGTTTGGAGTTGACATCAATGTCGAAGAACCTGGTTTAGAATTTCTCTCATTGTTTGTTGTTCTTACTCTCTTTAGGGATTGATTATGTTATCTTATGTTTAGTGAATTGGGTATTGTGTAAGAATGATTGAATATTCTATTTGATTGTTTTTATGTATGAACCCATTACTAGAATGGAATATAATACGTAATTGTTGTTTTCCCGATTCATTTTTGGCAAATAATGGTTCTAAATCATTAAGGATAACATAACATGAATTAAATAATCCAAGCTTATGAGATTATTGTTTAGATTGGTCCATTTTTCTCATTCGTAAGGTGGCTAGAGCATCTCTTATGTTATCTGATAGCTAAGGTTAATTAACGAGCTATTCTTAATTAACTATGACCTAAGGAAAAATCAGGATTAATAGAGCTTATTGTTAATTTACGACCAATAGTTCAAAGAGAGGTATGAAGACAACAATTCAATGAAATATGTTTAATTGAGTGTAGATCGAGATAGAACAAAAGAACCGAGTCCCTAATGAATTCATCACTTTCATCATTTTTCAATGTTTTCATTAATTTGTTTTCATTAGCTTAGTTTCATTTTTATTTTCTTGTTTCAAACTAAACAAAACCCCTCATAACCTAAACACCAACTATTTTCATAACAAAAGCTAACTGAACACTCTTTGTGGGACCATCCTAGACTCACCACTTGTATAGTTATAGGTCTAGTTTATTTTATGTAATGTTATGATGTGCTATGACAATTTTGGCGCCATTTTTGGGAAGTGTGATGCTTTAGTTTTTGTTCTTGATTTTAATTGGTGTATTGTATATATTTGTTTATCATTTGTTTTTACATTTATTTCTTGATCTTTTAATGTTTGATTGTATTTGTTTAAAAGAAAATAAAAGAGAGACACTGCAAAAGGGAGCATGTCACTATAATAGTATTTCAATTTTGCCTATAGCCCATATTTCCAATCCTATGACCAAGCTTGGAGTGATCAACCAAACTTAGCTTATGGATGGGATAACTAACAAGACTACTACCTAGATGAGCTGCAGTATGCACAACACTTCCCACATACACCAAAAGCACCTTATTCTAACTCAGGTACATCTCTGGAAGAATTACTTAATATTATGACTACTAATAATATTCAACTTCAACAGAGTGTACAACAGTTCCAGCAAGATGTAAGGAAATTTTTGCAAGATATAGGGTCTAACGTGAATGTAACATCCCATCACCGATGGGAAGGATAAAATGGTAAAGTTGGATCGGATTGTGAATGTGTTTTATACATGCATAAATTGGCCTCTATATGATATGATTGGTAAATTTGGCAAATGCACATGATCGTACTTGCACTCATGACAATTCCCAGCATATGTGTCTATAAGTGAATTTTTAGTGAAAAATGTGAAATTTGTGTTTGAAAAATGAAATTTGGAATGATTTAAGTGTATTCTATATAAAATTGCTAAGTGAGTACCGATGAGATTTTCCGTACTAGCAACGACTATCAAAATGGCTCTATAAATTAAAGACATAATCTAGGAATTTTGTTTTATCATGAGACAATGAAATATAGAGAGAATTATGAAAGTCAAAGTGAATGAATTGTTTGAATTGAAAATTGCTAGGCCTGATAGTGAATGATTCTTAAAGAATTGAATTTCAATTCAGTCCCTAAGAGTCTGAATTTCTGAATTGAAGTAGTGAAGTTATTAGAATTTTGTAAAAGGGCAAATTGGGCAAGATACTTAGGTTTATAAGGCTTAAGGTAAAAAGAAGGGGCAAAATGGACTTTTCAAGTTTAGAAAGGGTATAAAAAGAAGGAATTAGGTTGTTGAATTAGAAAAGAGGAAGAGGAACCGTCGAAGAAGAAGAAGAAGAGAAGAAGAAATGGTTTTTGGACGAAATCCGTGAAGAGTTTAAGGTTTTTGAGAGTTGAATCCAGTAAGTTAAGCTTCTTTCCTCTTGATTAGTTGAATGATTCATGTGTTAAGTGTTAAAAGTGAAAAAATGGGTTATGTATATGTTTGGGTTAGGGTTTCCGATTATGGGATGGATTTTGATGCTTGTGAATGAATGATATGGGTTTTAAATGAGTTGATGATGAGTGTAAAGTGATGTTTTAGTGTTTACATATTATATGTTTTGAAAATGGGAGGAATTGGACTGAAATTGTTGAAAAAATCTGGTTTCGGAAGGCTTACGGGACTCGCACGTCGAGATGTGCTCATGTACACGCCGTGGCGCACGCAAATGTGCACGTCGCGGCACAGACGAGTGTGCACGCCGTGGTGCATGTCGCGACGTAGGCACACCGCGGCACACACTTGCGCCTTCGCTGCGGCAAGTTTCTTCACACCACAGCGAGCTCCTATTTCCTGATAAGGTATGTTTTGGTTTTTAAGCCATAACTTTTTGTACCGACGTTCAAGTGAGAAAATTTTGGATTTGTTATGAACTAGAAACAAGGGTCTTTGTATTTTATGAAGATGGGTAGTGTTGTATTGGGCCTTAAGAGTTCTCAAATTTGGATGGGAGTTTTATGTAATAAATGTTTCGATATAATGATAGTCTGGATCTTTTTTGAGAATAACTTTGAGATTCTTCTAAAACAAACTTCATGATCCTAGTGTGTAGTGAGTTTCTGTTAATGAGGAATCTTTATGACGGGAATTTAAGTGTTAGTGCTAGGAATGTCACGAAAGTGCATATTACGTGTCTTTAAATTGCTCCATGTGCATTATTTCCGAATGGGACGATGTGAATAATTAATGTGTTTTGACTTGTGATAGAGGCACATTGGAACGTCAGCCCATCGTCATTGCCGGGACTTCCAAGCGTTAGCGCAGAAGTCAGGTGAGTGACCTAGACGGTCCTCGATCTAGTATGTGTTATAATTCATTGATCATAATTCTCTGGAGTATTATGGTGGGACATTATTGATTGTGAACTCCGGACTGAAGGTCCGGAGTATTGGAGTGATGTAATATAGAAGTGCTATGGGTACATGAAATTGTGAACGACTTGCCTATGATATTACTGAATAGTGATTCATGTGATTGACTGTGCTATATAAATGTTATTGTGGCATTCATAGGCAAATTAAGTGTATAAGATAAATGAGTGCTTAATAAAGCGATGAATTGTGGTAAATGAAATTAGTATATGAATGCATGAACAGAAATTGATAGTTGTGACCAGAGCAGCCACCGAGTAGAGCTTTTAGCTTAATGATTAATGAGCTCCTAAAGGGGATAGTTTCAGAGCTTTTTAGCTCAATGATTAATGAGCCCCTCAAGGGGACAGTTTCAGAGCTTTTTAGCTCAATGATTAATGAGCCCCTAAAGGGGACAGTTTCAGAGCTTTTTAGCTC
>JANZLD010000005.1:54270175-54285766 GCA_026413575.1 Erythroxylum carthagenense | reverse complement strand
AGTATAGACGTTTTTATCAGTTTCCCTTTTTGGACCGCTGTATTTAGCTTGTAGGGGACTGATAGACCTGTCTATATGTTGGATTGGTTTTATGAAATGAAGATTATGATTGTGGTTTTAAATTTTAGTGATTTTTTTTGCATGTTGTGGTTTATTATATTAATGCCATGCGAGTGTTTAGTGATTGCATTGCGATCGTAGCACTTCTTTGCTGTGGGATATGCATCGGAACGACCCACGGGCGTCCCGGTGTGTACCTTACGGTGAGGGGGCACTATAGTCATGAACATGCATTGTACATATTTCATTTCATACATGTGCATTTTCTTGAACACTTACAATTGTGCAAATTGTGATATATGTGTATGTTATTTGAATTAGAGGAGCAATTGGAACGTCAACCTCCAGATGTTGATGACACTTCCAAGTTTTAGCTTTAGAAGCGCGCTGTGAGTAACCTAGACGGTTTCTTTCAATTATTATTTGCTTAAATTTTGTTCTGAATGATAAATGAATGTGAATTGAATTGTGATGAATTCCGGACAAAAGGTCTAATGATTAGGAAATGTAGAATGTATGTTGAATTATTGCTTGAATGTGAATGTGAAGAACTAAATGTGTTATGATACGATTGATTGAAAATGTGGGATGCATTCCATACATAAATGCATGATCAGATAATGGGAGTTGTGACCAGAGTAGCCACCGATCAGAGCTTAAAGCTCAACGTGTGAAAAAAGCCTCGAGCTCATACAGTGATTAAGAACCTAAGGCTCACTATATAAAATGAGCCTTGTATCCTTATTAGATAAGGGACAGTTAGTAATGAGCCCAGTATCCAAATTAGATACGGGACAGTTCAGGCACTCGGTCACAACAACGTAACAATTGAAAAAGTATCTCATAAGCATTTCATATGCATTTTGTTAAGTACATTTACTGGATTGAAGTGCCAAATTTGTCTATGCTTAAGTGAAAATGTGATACTGATGTAAAGTGCAATTTTTGTGAAATATTTGACATGTGAAATAATGTGTTGCATGAATTGAGTGGACCATCGATGATGGTTATCTCACAGAATTCGCAAAAACTTACCTAAAATTTGTAATATTTTTCAGGATTAGAAGAATACCCCGTTAGGCAACTGGAGTATACCTACTGCATGCAAGTGAGAGATAGAGGTCAGGATCAGTTCGTGTCTGTATTTTATTCCTTTATTTTCGTACTGAATTGTATTTTTCACAAATTTTGTAATAAGGAATGTATTCTGAAATTATTATTCAATGTGTATGCGAATGTAATCATGTTGTATTGACATTATGATTATGAATGTTTTGTTTCTGGAATGGGCGCTAGTGATTAACAAAATTCTGATGAATTGAAAATTTTTATGGAATAAAGTGGGCCCTATTTAATGATTGATTTCTGCATTTTATGTTTGTGGTTTCAAAGAAAATTTATACTGAGTTTTGACTGATTAAGTGCTCTAGCATGCCATCCTTGTAGGGCACAGTCTTGAATATCCCTCAGGATATCGGGCATGTGTCTTGCGGGAGTGGGGTGCTACAGAATGCATGTATAATCATATTCGTGTGCAAAAATTAATATTCTCATGTACATGTGTATGCCATATTTAGCTTATGCATGATATGCATTTCCTAGCATCTCAATAATTTTCTCATTTACACTATTCTAACCTTAACATGGGTAACGGAATGTTACAGTTAATTTCTTTATCTTTATATATAAAAAAGAAGGAAAAAGAAAAATGTCTAAATAAAAATATCAAGGAGGAAATGCATATATGTTGCAAAGTTATTTATGATTAGTCTTTCTTCCTAAAGTTTGATTTGAGTATGTTGCATATGAGGTAGATGGTGTCTTGGAAGGTTCACTCCTTATAGTTTCAATATATTGTTATAATCAATTTTTTAGAATGATCCTTCCTAATTAGTTATGCTTTATGTGGTTTGTGGTATGATAGCTTGAATTTGAGTTATGAAATATAGTTTTTGCATTCATCGTAACTGATGGTACCTAATTTTGAATAAATGTTACTTTTTGCGATTGATGTTGCATTGAGTGTTACTTTTATTTCATTAACTTTGATGACTTTTATGCTACTTTACCCAAATATATCTAACCGTACCTTTGCCCACATTACAACCTTGAAAAGTCCTTTGATTCATGATTGTGCATGTGACTTTTAGTAGTGGAGAAGTAAAATGATTTGCAAAGTTGTGGAATGTCATGATCATGAATAGTATTTGAGAGTACCCCTGAATATATCTTATTTAAACGCATTTTGTCCAAGTCTACCATTAGATTGATAAGTTTTTGAAGGTAATGATTGTTGATTGGACATAAGTAAAAACATTGAATGTTGACTTTTTGCTATGGCTTTTAAAAGTCATTCATCTTTGCTTATAATTATATATTCTTGGGAAATATGAAAAATGAGTCAGTGTTTTTGGGTCTATAATTTTAAATATGATGTTTTATTTTAGGACGATGAAAAGCTAAATGTGGGGGAAACTGATATGATCTTAATTATTGATACATTTAACCCTTTGAACTTAGAGATTAATGATATGAAAATGCTTAAGATACTTACTTTAGTTTTTATATGGTTTTAGGTACAATTTGGAAGCAAAAGAGCTAAAGTGAGTTAAAAGCATTATATTTGAGTCATTTTCTGAAGATTCATATTAATTTGTCTTCAAAGAGCAAGAATGAGAAAGATTAGAAGAAGAGGAGACAAGTTAAAGTATAAAATGAAGAATAAGACTGCAGGAGGGCTCACGGCCAAACAGGAAACTTGTCACAATTGTGACACACACACTCACCACCATAAATGATTATGCACGGGTATGAAAACTTATGTCACACCTGTGAGACACTAGCAGCTCACCCAAAAACCTACGTTTTTAATATAAAATCATCGTTTGATGGCAGAAAGAGGCACGAAAGGTTTTAGAAAAGTTTAGAGACACTGAAAAGGGCGACAGAGGAGATACTTTGAAGACCTATGGAGTGCTAGATTTTTTATGCCGATTCGGAGGTGACATTGATTCCAAAGAATATGGTTAAGCATTTCTCTCATTGTTTGTTGTTCTTACTCTCTTTAGGGATTGATTATGCTATCTTTTGTTTAGTGAATTAGGTATTATGTAAAAATGATTGAATGCTCTATTTGATTGTTTATATGTATGAACCCATTGCTAAAATCAAATACAATACATAATCGTTGTTTTTCTGATTCATTATGGAAACTAATGATTCCGAATTGTTAGGATAACATAACCTAGGTTAAATAATCTAAACTTGTGAGATTATTGCTTAGATTGGTTTATTTTTCTCATTTGTAAAGTAGCTATCCGATTAAACTTAGAGAGTGTGTTGGAGTGGCAAGCTTTACTATTTATAGCTCTCAAAATATCGCAAGTGCACGAGTCGTGAATTGTCGTATGTGAAGGATCGATCCTATGAGGAGTTGTAGACTAATCTAATCCTAAGTTATATAAGGCTAGAAAATTAATAAAACGAAAATAAAACAGGACAGGAAAGTAAACATGGAGGATTGTAAAGATATTAATTTGAAAATTTAACTCAACAAAATCAAACACCAATAATTCAAAAATTCAACAATGGGAAATCACACAAAAGAATTTACCAAATTAAAAAAGAGGGATTTATCCTATCATTAATGTTAACCTAATCAATTTTATATTATTGGGATGTCAGTTCTAGACTATCATAGAGTAGATTCCTCTCCCTCGAGTTAATCACTAAACCCTAATTAATAAACCGTAAATAAGTCGAGTCGCTAAAATTGTTATCACTTGATTAACTATCAATCCACAACCTAATCAATTTTTATGCTATCTAATAAACTACCGGGTCTCATATGGGATCTTTCTTTGTATAATAACTGATAAGGTTGATTACATGGTCTATTAGATTGCTTAACTCTCATTAACCTAACCCAATCATTTTACATTAGATTCACCCTCTTGGTTTATTACTGAAGTATGAAGCTATAGTAATCAATCACAACACCCAATCAAAATAATTCAAAAAGGATTATATTAACATTGAATCAAGTTTAAATCCCTAAGAAAAGTTAGAACATCATCCTTGATTCAAATTCCATCATCATACAATCCATCTCAATCTCATACATTAAATGAACAAAAACAAAAGACGAAAAGAAGGATTAAACTTGGATCGGACAACATAGGAAGGCAGTAGCATCCAAAGACCCTCTTCTTCTCTCTTCTTCTTCCTTTTCTATCTCTTCTTCTTTTCTCCTCTTGAAGCTTTTCCCAAAATGGCTGAATGTGTGCTCTCTTTTGCTGTCTTTTCTTTTCCTTTTTATATCATTTTCTAATTAGGGAAACTCTAAGACTTTTTTGGTGCTATAAAGATTCGAAATGTCCCCGAAAAATGAAGTTTGGAAAGTTGGAGAGCGCTATCTGTTGCGCAGGCCATGATTGTGGCCTATAGTGCCATGATCGTGGCATCTTGCTTCCTTTTATGCCACTTACCACGATCGTGGCTCCTTACATCTACTTCTGTCATGATTGTGGGCTTGGATTTGACTCTAAGTCTTCTTTGAATCTCCTTCGTTCTTCTATATTTTCCCTATAACACTAGCAAATACGTCACGACACCTCAAAAACATAAAATTGAAGCTTAAATGCATGCTCTAACCCACAAAACACTCAAGACATAAATATCTAACTAACTAACACAATTCTAACATAAACACACACTAATCAATTAAATTTAACCGCTAAACACATCCTAAACTACCCACAAAACATGATGCAATCTACAACTATCAACATCCCCATACTTGAATGTTTACTTGTCCTCAAACACAAACAAAACAAGAAAAACACACAACACAACAAAGGACAAAACATGTAAATGCAATAACGAGGCAATGACATTCAACTTGACGAAACTAATTTAACTATGAACATTATCCCTCAAATTGTTCTAACTTATTAACTTGCAAAATCCACGTCTAAGTACCTTGGACTAAATATACATATTAACCAAAACCTTAATGTCAAAATTTGTTCACCCCTTTCACTTGCACACACATATTGATAATCATTCGGTCAATAAAAAATGTACTTATCCTTAAGTAAGTTTTCATAAAAATTTAAGTTGTTCATAAGGTTAGTAGGTTTTATTTGACAAAACATTGTTTTTGTTAATTTTTATATATGTGAACCTAGCCTTTTACGCGAAGGCAAACTTTTGTCATGAATATCAACCTGATTACTCAACTAGGTCATGTTTTTATTAAGCAGTTTGGATAGAATGTCATTATAGTCTTTTGACGTGAAGGCACACATTTGTGATGCATGTCGATTCGATTACTCAACTACATCACATTTCTCAACTGGCTACCAGCTATATTCATAACCCGAAGGCTAGCGAAATAGTTATTTATTTAAGATTTACAACATTTTTTTCTTTTTAATGCCTACCTTATCGCTTTAGCTAATCGTTCTCATAAAAATATACTAGCCATGCTACTTATTTGATTATCCTAAAATTATAAGTGAATGTAATAACTTCCTAGAGTGAATAAACTAACATCGTATCCTAATTAACCTATATATTTAACCAAAGTAACCTAGGTAACTAAGTTCACGAGCTAATGAATCTTCATAACTTAAAAATCTATGTTCAAAGTTAAATCGACTCCATTAAATCCTAGCCATTGACACATTCATACGAATCATATTATGTAATCTAAAACAAACTAAGATAAGATATGCAAATTTCACATTCAAAATAAAAGCATCAACACACAATGTAGCCCTCCCCACACTTGGACAACAAATTGTCCTCAATGTGAGAAGAACAACCAAAACACTTAAGGTAGGAATAAATATAACATAAAATAACATAAGAACATAAGAACATCATAAAGACAATATTGAAAATAGAAAGGGTTAAAACACAAAACTATCAAGGTGATTGCGATGGTGTCGGAGGTGGAAATTGACTGCTTTGAGCCTGCTTTCCTATCTTATACTTAATTCAAAGAGAGAAAGAAAGTTAGTAATCATCAACCATTCCAAATCATGAAAACTTATTTTTCAGAATGTAAAACAAATCTAACTACACATAATTTAAATTTAACTCCTAAACGTGCTAAGTTATGGTCATTAGCTTGACCTTGCATCCTTGAAAGCTCAACTGGGATCAATTATGATGGCTTGCTTCCACCCATGTTTCCTAATTTCAGCTTTGTAGCTTGTAGATAAGCTACATGTTGGAAGATAATCAAAAGGACAATATTAATGAAATTAATGAAACCAATTAAGTGCAGTAATGTCCTTTTCACTATTAAACTGTCAATAAAATAGGGAATAATAAAACTCCCTGAATCTTCTATTAACCCAGTAGTTTGTCTTATAAGAAGGTGATCTATTCTTATTCTTCTTCAATCACCCTCATCTCTTCTTCTTCTTCCACTTTGTGAACAGAGACCTTCTTATTTGCTTCAAGCTTTATGTTTGTTGTCATCTATTCTTTTTCTGCTTACTCCTTAAAAGATTCTACCACATAAATTCTCCTGAATGAGTCACGCTCCTTCGGTTTCTTTAATACCTTATTCATATTGAACTTCACTTGTTCATCACCAATTTGAAGGTTAAGGTTGTCTTCATGGACATCGATCAAAGTTTTTCCTATGGTAAAAAATGATAAGCCTAAGATTAGTAGATAGTTTTAATCATCTTCAAAGTCTAGCACGATAAAATCTACAGGGATGATAAGCTTATCCACTTTTGCAGGTACATCCTCCACCAACCCTAATGATTTCTTCATTGATTGGTCTACCAACTGAATAAGCATAAAAGTTGGTTTCATATCTCCCATCCCTCAATCTCCTAAAAATTGACAAAGGCATAAGGTTAATATTTATACCCAAGTCACATAAAAATTTTGAAATCGTTAAGTTACCAACTAAAAGGTATTGTAAAACTCCTTGGATCTGTCAATTGTAAAGGCATGTGGTTGTTTCCGTTAGGGCTACCATTTGATTATCATCCCAAGTCCGCTTATTTGAGAATATGTCTTTGAGAACTGTTGCATACGTAGATGTGCTCTTCAAAGCTTCCACAAAGGGCAAAGTAAGTTTCAATTTCTTCACCTTTTCTCCAAACCTTGCAAATTGGGTGTCCAATTTGTTCTTTTGAAGTCTTTATGGAAATGGTAATTTTGGTGTATAAAGTGGAGGAGAATTGTAGGAGGGTTCTCATCCTTTTCTTCATCCTTTTTATGCTTCTTTTGGTCGTCTACAAGGTAGGTTTTAGCTTGTCTATCTGTTGATTCTCCTAGCTCTTTCCCACTCCTACATGTGATAGTCTTACTTTGCTATATTGAATTTACTTTCATGTTGCGCAGACAGTTTTCCACACTTCTCTTACAAAACTCCCTGGAAAGCTGACCCATTTTAACATCTAGGTTATGAATAGATAGGCATGATCCTCTGTTACTTGCTTAAACTTCTCTTCTAGTCTTTTCTCGGCCTCTTCCATGTTCATAAGTGGTTGGGTCGGTTGTGCTAGGCCTAAGCTCAATAAAAATGACTCATGGGCCCGTTGGTCCACCCCGTAAGGATTGACCTAATTCCTATTTACTATGATAGACCCATACCCTAGTCCATGCATCCACGGCCCACTCGCAGGTGGAAGTCTCCCATGCATATGTAAAGACTTAAACCTAACAACCATCCCATATATAAGGTATAGTTTTGCCATGATACGAGTACGTGATCAGAACCCTAGTTTCTATATTCATAGCTATCAAACCCTCACCAAAAAGACTAACTTGAACTTCGGAGGGGCCTGCTGGTGAATAACCCCGGTGTGCCTTGCTTTGTTTTGTAGGAACTTTTGTTAGAGACAGTCAAGTTCATGGATCCAAACGGCAACGTACAACCTCGTCAGAATCTGGCTAAACCAATAAGCTTATCTATGATCTTGTCTGATTTTGAATCCCATGAACTGGACTCTTCTTACTGAAATCCTAAGAAGTTTTGATGCCCCAAGTGAGTCCTTACATTGTTAGACCAACATAAATCTGGGTGGTTCTACCACCCCGAAGTGTACGTGTTATAATAAGAATGACGACTTTCCTAACCAAATTGTGCCTCGTTGAAGTCCGCAAAGGTCTTTTGCTCCCTATAATATATTTCCACCATCATTTAACTTTTTGGACTCCTCATAGTTACCTTATGATGTCCAAATTGATGTGTCTTATTTGTGATTGGGTACCTCAATCTAAAGAGATGGTGAAAATTCCTTAGACTAAAAGAATTACATAATAGATGTAATTGCGAAAACATCTACTATGGTCACTCGCGTTGCTGCTGGATACTTCCTTGTTGGATAGTTAAGCTTCTGATAACGTGTTAATGGTTTCCTGCATTTGATGCAACTTGTCATTTAACCCAAGTTCCATCTGGCTTATACCGTTTTGAAGTGTTCCTAGCCCAGCCTCCGATTGCTCGATTCTTTCCTCGTTAGTTCCCATTATAACCTAGCTCTATGCCAATGATAGGGTCCCAATCGAAGCTAACAATGATAATAATTTGAATTTTTCTTTGGGTAGGAATGAATCAAACTATTTGGGTTTGTGAATGAACTTATTTTTATTGCTACATACCGGAATAGCTTGAATACAGAAGGAAAACTACCATCTCCTAGGCTCATGACCTTAACTACTAAAAATAAGGACTCCAACAACTACTAGCACTAATAGCAAATAAATAGCTAAGACCTATTCAATTAGTACCCCACCATCTCCCACGTACTCAACTAGACTATGCCAGCACATACTCCCAACAGCTCCCATGTACTCTGCATGTTAATCACATTAAGAACTTCGGATTCTGCTGAAGAACACGTTCGACCTTCTTGGCTTAGCAAATACTTACTTTAATTCACATAATTGCTACACACCTAATTTTCCTTCCAGTAATTTCAAGCACATCGACACAACAAAACAGAGGAAAAGACGAGTCCAAACTTTTGGTACGATTCATGATCCTAAACTTTAAAATAAAAACAGTCTTACAGAACAAAAAGGAATAACAGAAATGGAAAAATAAAATTCTCCTAATTGCATGTACAGAGCCAAATTGGTTAGTATTTTTATTCTTTAAAGCTGAAATTTGTGATGAAAACTTGAAACCTACTGAGTTATTAAGTTCTAAGGGCGAAAGGTTTGATTCCACTGGATTACTAACTCCAGCGTCTGCCTAACACTTAAAAGACACGTGAAATTGTCTAAGCATCAAAATCAGTGGTTTTCAGCTCCCTTCAAAAGAGGTTACATTCTGAAAAATCAACCACACCAATTGAGGCTTCCTTCAAATTCGGGGAAAAACAAAGAAGCAAAAAAGGCCTTTCCCCATCTTATATGTTCTGCGATTGGTGTAAGTATGCCATTTTACCTCTCAAGAAATTTCTGGATCACCTAGGAGAGCATCATACCCATCATGTTGCTTTGGTGTACCTTTTTCCACGGGGATGCACTTCAACACGGCTCCTATTGGCAGGCTTACTGCTCCTATTGCAATGCTTAGCACCCATAATTCCCAGCTTAATGGGACGGTGTTTGCAAAGGTCCCCAGGAATTCGACTATGATCACTTGAAACGTCACAGTTGTTACCATAACACCTAAGAACACCCAGCTGTCAAACATTCCTCGGAATACGTTTATCTTCTCTATATCACGACTGTTTACTTCATTAAACACCTGGAAGGAAAGGGCTAACCTCATCAACAACTTATACAAGATGACTGTAAACATTTTTGTTTCTAACCTTCATCCAATAAAAGATATACTTCGTAGTGCAAATTAAATACTTCATCGTTAAGGATACGTAAGAGAGTCATTAGAAAACTTGTAGAATTTTTGGCTGCAGATTTTGTTGTAGAAGCTAAGTAATATTAAAAGAACTTTTTTTATACAGATATTCGAGCAGCATGATGCAATCATATGGATGAAGATGAGACAGCTATCAAAACAGTAGGCTCAATCACTATAGATCTTACCTGGCAGAAAACAAAACAGTTAAATATCAAAGTTTTCAAAACACTGGTAGCATCTGAGCCACTTAATCCTAACAGGCGCTTCCCACTAAAATTGAGAACTCCAAGCACAATTAGTTGATACACACTCTGACCAAGTATGTTTCTCCACATGGCCATTGTAATGAAACTTGTGCCCCTCCCCACGGGAGGCCTTTTCATCAATCCGTCATTTGGAGGTTCTGTAGCCAATGCCAATGCACCAAGAGTGTCCATGATCATGTTGACCCAAAGCAACTGCACAGCAGTTAAAGGAGCAGAACCTGAAAACATCATGTGCAAGATGAAAATGACACAAGGTAACATAATATTCTGCATTAGAAAATAATGTAACAAAGCTAACAGCAAGCTTGAAAAGTCAAAGTACCTGTGAAGCAAGCTGAAACAAAGTTGATCATAAGAGCAACAACATTAACTGTAAGCTGGAACTGGACAAACTTTTGAATGTTGATATAAACTGCACGACCCCATTTAGCAACATTAACAATAGTTGAAAAGTTGTCATCCATTATAATTACATCAGCATTTTCTTTAGCAACCTGCAAAATACATATTTGTGGCGGTAATATCATGGGTTGACAAATTGAAAATATATGCAAGCAGTCAACCTTTGAGCCAAAGCTCAAGGAGAGAAAAGAGCTTTGCCAACTACTTTCCAATTAACCTGCTAACCTCCTTTCACATATACTATAATAATGTCAAGGAAATTGACTAAAAAGAAATGACTATCAATTTTATTATCTGACTACTTTACAATTAAACCTGCTAACCTCCTTTCTCATATTCTATAATAAGGCCAAGGAACTTGAATAGAACTTCAAATAAATGAATACCAATTTTAACATCACAAAAATTTTTGTTGGACATACTCCAAAATTTGTATTTCAAAAATATAATTGTTAAGATCAAATCATTTGAAGTAAAATGTTAAAAGTTGATATTGCAGTCATTAATTTTGTATTCTCAAAGACCCGAACACTCGAACCAGTAACATATTAGAGAGATTATATACAACCAGAAATATTTATTCCAATTTTAATATTTCATGGAAAGTTCTAATGTCAGAAATCCTAAAATAAGGACATGCAATAGGCATTATCAAAATTATAGCAACATCATTAGCATGGATAAAATTTGGCTTTAAGTGCTTTGCTTGTGGAATATCCTGATACTGTAAGGGGTCTAGGAACAAAAGAAGCTTGATTGTCCTCGAGTTTCCCGTATGCTTTGCGTTTGAAATTTACGACTTTCACATCTCAATCAAATTTGAAGATACAAGTATTAGAAACAAATTCATCAGTGTTTTACATTGTTCGTGGAAGTAAAAGAATTATTGTGGACTAAAATGTCACAATTATGATGATACCAAACCATAAATGCAGACACCCAAGAGATAGACAAATAATCAACTAGAACTGCATGAAAGTAAGAAACATATGCAAACCTCTGTCCCAGCTATGCCCATAGCAAGTCCAATATCTGCTTCATGCAAAGCAGGAGCATCGTTGGTTCCATCCCCAGTAACTGCCACAACCTCGTTAAACATATTCCTCAAATTTGTGACCAAGGTGTGTTTGTCCAAAGGCAAAGAACGAGCCATAACCTATTTGTCACAAGCAATTGATACAAGTTACAAATCTTAAAGTTCAAAAGGATCACTTTCCTGGGAATTCATACAAATACCTGAATTTTTGGAATAACTTCCCTCATCTCCTCATATGTCTTACTACGAAACTCTGGTCCTTCTATGGCCAAGCCATCCTCAGCAAGTATGCCGCATTCCTTTGCAATAGCTTTAGCAGTATTTATGTTATCACCAGTAACCATACGAACAGTAATTCCAGCCTCTAAACAAGTCCGAACAGCATCTTTAACTTCAGGGCGAACAGGATCTTTAATTCCAACCACTGCTATTAATGTGTAGCCAGAATCAGGGATGTCATGTCCATTGAAAGTGCCATCTATGTCTTTATAAGCCAAGCAAAGAGTTCTCAAGGCCTCAGAAGCAAAACCATTTATGACATCCGAGATATTTCTTACCTCTTCTACAGACAGAGGAACAGGTTCCCCACTGTCATCAAGGACCTTGTCACACATTTGTAGTACTATTTCTGATGCACCTTTGCAGAAAGCTCGTTGTTCCCCTTCAGGACAAAGCACAAGTGTGGACATCTTCTTTCTAATTGAATTGAAAGGCTCAACTTTTAGTATTTGAAAATCTCTCTGATATAAATGGTAAACACCACCCAAATGCAAGCCAAACTCAAACAATGCTTTGTCTGTTGGTGTTCCCAAAATTTTGTCAAATCCATCTTCATCCTTAGTCATTTCACAACCAGTATTGCGATAAACAACCTGAAAAAGGAAGTTTAACACTTCTTTTGAAGCTCTGATATCTAAATTCCCCATGTTGTTTGTAACTTTAGCTTCTCCACATATCCATATCCTGTCAACTACCATATGATTCGTGGTTAGGGTCCCTGTTTTATCGGTGCAAATGCAACTAGCAGATCCCATTGTCTCACAAGCAGACAGGTGCCTAACAAATGCCTTGTCATTCATTAGCTTTTTCATTGCAAAGGCAAGACTCAAAGTCACTGCCAACGGCAAGCCTTCAGGGACAGCAACAACGATTATGGTAACGGCAATAGCAAAATAGTTCAGAAGCGTTAAAGCATCACTTGAAGACCAATGCGTGATTTTGTTGTGTTTTGCTTTATCTATCAGAAATCTTGCAGTTAACACGAGGAATGTTAGCACAGCAAAAGCCAAACCAATTTTTCCAATAATCGTGGCAACACCATTCAATTTTACCTGCAATGGCGTCTCATCCTCTCCACCTTCATTTAGAGTTTCCATCAACTTTCCCCATTCAGTTCTCATGCCAACTGCTGTAACTAGCATGTTTGCAGACCCATCTTGTACTTTGGTTCCCGAAAGAAGAAAAGGCTTGTCTTCATTCACATTGACAGGTTCGCTCTCTCCAGACAAACTTGATTCATCTATAAGTAAACCATATCCTGACACATAAATCCCATCAGCTGGAACTATGTCACCAACAGACAGTTGGACTACATCTCCAACAACCAAATCATAAATGGAGACTACTTGTTTGCGTCCATCCCTCGTCACCTGCATAAAAATCTTTTTCTTCTCCGTATCCAAGTCTCTGAACTGCAACGACTGCCTGTAGTCACTAATTGCAGTAACCATGACAACTAAAAAGATACTTAATATGATTCCTAGTCCATCATACATGCCCTTTGGCCATCCTTCAGTGGCAATTCCTACACCTATAGAAACAGCAGCACAAATCATAAGAATGATCAGTGTCAAGTCTTGCAGTGCTTCCAACACGAACTTAAAGAAGGTTCTTGGAGGTTTTTCTGGATAACGGTTATAGCCATAAATGTTTTGCCTTTTAGGTACATCACTACTTTGGACACCTTCATTCAATGAGACACAAACTGTCCTTGCAATTCCTTCAACCCCACCATAGAATTTCAAAATCTTAAGATCATGTTCACGAGCAATAGTGGCCAGGACATCCGGGTCAATTTGAAAGCCTTCTTTTTTCACCGCTTCTGAAACCTTGTGTTCAACGTCTAAACCAACTGCAGCACCAGCTGCACCATATAAAGATTAAGTGAGAAAAGAAAGCAAACAGAAATTTGAACTCTGCATGAAATATAAATTGAGTGAGTACCATCAACAAACTTCAGAGCAGCCTTTTTAACATAAAGGGCAACACGTATTTTTTCCTGGCTCCAAAAGAAAGAGACAGAAATAAGTCACTAACAGAAACAAAAGCCATACTGCTTTAATAGCAGGAAGTTTGACATATTTTAATCCCCTCTGAAGCTGCTATTGTTGTATTCAAGACATTTGCAGCAGGGTCCTTGGTTTTGCAACATTTATCATGTGTTGAGGTCAAAAAGTGCCCACCATTTGTTTGCTCCCTAAATGATTCGTATCGTTGTAATGTAAGTAGGCATATGCTCAGCTTTCCAATCTAAAGAGTGCAAAAGGTTTGAAAAGGAAATATAGAATGTAGGAAAAAAGGACGCAAAATAAGTGTTGGTTATTTGTCTAATCAAATCAGTTTTTGCATGCCAGTTACTTTTGCTTTGGTAAGAAAGGAAACAAAGACATCGATGTCACGAGACATTCTCTTACACCCTCCTGCTGCCTGGTGATGAGAAAATGATGGTTACATGAGTTAATGAGATGCCAACTTCGGACATACATTACAATTTGCCAATCCTCAGTTACTCACACGCATCCAAGAAGCATAAGATAATGGAAACTGACTGTCTAGCTGATCACGTGCAAGCAGAAGTACGAAGAAAACGAGTACAAACAAAATGCTGCAGTTTATCATATAATAAACAAAGGATCAACTTCTTTGCAGCTGTGCTATTTATATAGAATATTCAGCTGTACATTACACTTCTCTCACAATTCAGCTGCATTTCCAGCATTCTTAAAATTAGAGTTGTTTTGGTTGGACGTAAATATATACATAATAATGAGAAAATTAAAATACTCAACTATATCACAATTTAGTACAAAAATAAAAAATATATATATTGTTGATTGCATTACGCACCCTATTGCACTCTATCAAAAGTCAACGAATTTTTGTATAACTAGCTTCCCTTTCTGATGAACCTCTTCAAGATACCAAAACATTGCAAGATGCAAACAAATAAAACAAAATAGAGGAGAGGTTAACTTTTTTCTTCTAATTTTAACTCAAGAAGGAGCGCTAAAAAAGTAACACAAATGGTTTCAAGGAGGAATAAAGTTTTCCCATTTCAGAAATAATTGAGACACCCCTTAAAAATATAAACGAACTTTGACTCACTATTTTCTTTACGTTAATATATTTTGTTCAAATGTCATATTCCTCAAATTGTAATTAATTTGTGAGACTGAATTCTTATTATTTTGTTATATTATTGATAAATTATCTATGGAAAATTTTTAAAATATTAAATAAATTCATTTAAGTATTAAATTTATTAAAACTCAAAATTTTTAATTATTTTATAAGTTTTAGTGTTATAATTCACTTATAGATGTAAAATTAATTATTAAAACTACTTTAAAATTGATATTAATAGTTTTTGTTCTCTTTTAATTCCTTTCATGGAGACTAAAATCAAGTTCATGAGCTCCAATTATGATTAGATTATCATCCTAAAGCCCATCATCCATCATTATGTCATATCACAGGTTCGAACAAAATCCAACTCAGAATGTTTTGTGAGTTTATGAAGAAGATACCAACTTAGAATGTTTTGTAAGCTTATAGGAAAGAATGCATATGGAGAGAAGTTAATTCAGTTTTTGGGGGGAGTGAATTACTTTGCAACTAACAGTCTTATCTTTTTTAAATGTGGTTTCAATTTACTATCAAAAGTCTTATCTAATTTGATTTCTTTGTTTACATATCTTATT
>JANZLD010000005.1:53963486-53982170 GCA_026413575.1 Erythroxylum carthagenense | reverse complement strand
AATGCAATCTACTAAACCCATCCCATCGGTGACTGGATGTTACATCTTATGTGGTGCCACTATTTCTTTATCACTTCTCAAGGTGATAACACTTGCATTATCATTCGAGTTCACAATTGTTTGAGCAAGAAGCTTATCTAAATTTTGATTCTCCAATCAACTCACAGCAATAGCTAATATGACTCAATTGATTCTCCAGATTTTGAGTGCTAGTTTTTGTTTGTTGTTGGAATTGTATAACATTATTTTGGACCTAAGTGGTATTCTGAGTCAGTTTTTTCAATCATTTCTTCTAGTGACGGTACAAAACTTGATGGTTGTATTTGTCTTTAATATGATTGTTGGTGGGAGCCTTATTTTTGTCCTTGTTTCCTATAGGTATTGAATGGAGGATTCTTCCATCATAAGTTTTGTACATAGAGATAGCTAGGATTCCTTTGTGGATGGTACAGAAAGCTTATAAAAGCATTCACTTATTTCGTTGAATTCTTCTGCAAGGTTAGATACATATCAGTGGGATGTCCTTCCATTATGAAACCCTTGACTTGTTGAGCGCCATTTGCCTCACTAAAGATGTTAACCCAACCATCTGTTGCTCCAATGTAGTATTACTAGCTTCACTGACTCTCAATGATTGAGGGTCCTCTCGAATGTTAAATTGTTGAGAGTTAGCAGCCATGTTGGAAATCAGATTTTCGGCTTCAATAAGGGTCTTATCTACAAGTGCACCTCCACTTGTTACATCTATCAGACTTCTTTCTTATGGTAGAATCCCTTCGTAGAAGTATTGGATCAAGAGCTACTCAATAATTTGATGGTATAGGTAGTTAGCATATAACCTTTTAAAATGCTCTTAATATTCATATAATGTCTCCACATGATGATGTCGAATTGCACAGATTTCTTTTTCAATATTCATAGCTCAAGAAGTAGGGAATTACTTATCCAAAAAAAGTCTCTGCTTGTCTTTCCAATTAGTGATTGATCCAGCAAGTAGTAAAGCCAATCTTTGACGGTTTCTCCCAACGAGAATGGGAATGCCCTCAACTTAATCTGCTCTTCTTATACCCCGGATCGCTTCATGCTAGAAAAGACTATATGGAACTCCTGAAGGTGCTTATGAGGATCCTCACCTAGCATGTGACAAAAAGAAGGTAAAAGATTAATTAGACCAGATTTAATCTCAAAAGCAACATCAATAGTAGGAAAATCAATGTATAAAGATTGATGATTAAAATCAGGAGCAACTAACTACTTAAGAGTGTGATCATTGTTTTGCCCTGTTATGCTAGAATCAGTTTCAAAAATGGAATCACTAGAGGAATTAGAAACCAAATCTAAAACTATTTGAATTCTTGGTGATGAATCAAGTTGCCTATCAGATGATTAAGAATCCTTAGAACTTTGTTCAACTTGTCTTCTTGCTTTACATAATGTTCTTTCAAGTTCTTGATCAAATTTAAATTCACTAGAGTGAGAAGATCATGTCATGCACTGTAACTAATCAAATAAGAAAAGAAATTAACCGCAAATAAAAATAAAATATAACAAATAAAAATCAAAAAAGAAAAGGCCATTAACCCCCAGTAATGGCGCTAAAAAAAGGTAGTGTGTCATAACACTACCCAAAATAAACTAAACCTACTACTATAGCGGCGATTAGTCTAGGTCAATCCCATAAAGATTAATTCCAATTACTTTCCTAAATTCTCTTTATTAGTAAAACAGGGGGTTTGGTTTAATGCAAATTATAAAATAAAATAAAATTGAATATATATTAAACAACAATAAGGAGATAAAATTGACTAATGATTTGAAATCTAATTCTTTGATTTAATCTCGACCTAAGCATAAATTCACATATTTCATTGAATTATCTTTACACCTCTCTTTAGATTATTGATCGTCAATTAATAACAAGTTTTACTAATTCCTGTTTTTTCTTAGTTTGTAGTTAATTAAGAAGAGCTCGTTAATTAACCTTAACTATCAGATAATCTAGAAATAGCTTTCTAAGTTTAATCGAACAGTTATAATACAATTGAGAAAAAATAGCCCAATCTAAGCAATAATCACACAAGCTCGAATTATTTAACTTATGTTACGTCATCCCTAATGATTTAATATTGTTAGTTTCCACATAAGACTTCAAACACAACTATTACGTATCATATTCAAATTCTAACAATGAGTTTTCATGAAAAATGATTCAATAGAGCAGTAAATGCATTCTTATACATAGCAAATCATTACTCCCAAGATAATGTAAATAGTCCAAAAAGGGAAAGAAAATGATTCACAATGATGTATGCTTAAATGTGCTCTTTGACATCGATTGCACCTCTGAATCAGCATCGAGACGTCAAGCCCTTCATCTTCTCCATGAGTCTCCAAGCATCAGCTAAAAAAAATTTTATGGAAAACTGAAGAGAAATGAAGAAAAATCATAGGTTTATCACATCTATCCATCCTTCTTGATTAATCTTCTAACCCAAATTTCTCATCACACACCAAGGTTGCTTTATTTATAATGAATGCTAGTTTAAAGGAGTGGGATAGGTACCTAAACAAAAGAGAATAAGATGATAAATGTTGTCCACTCTCTCTCGGTTCTTTTCTAGCTTCTCCCGTCTTTTATTCTCCACTTTGTCCAGGCGCCACACACTCTTTTTCTCCAGCCCTCATAATCACTTTTTGCTTCAACCCTCACATTATTTTCTTCTCCTAACAAACACCTTGTATCCCTCATATCTTAAGAAAACTAGGTTTTTTTGGTATGGACAGGTGACCTTTTGTTTTGTCTTATAATACATGTCATGACTGTAATAATTTGTTATACACATTATGACTGTAGCATTTAAATTGTTACAGTCGTGATCTAACAGCTTTACAATTTAATTTTTACAACTGTGAAACAATTGGGGGTGATCTTTTTTTCTCTCAAAAATCCTGGGTGTAACACCATTCTCTTTATAATAAAAACTATGTTAAAATTATATGATAAATGGACAGCTAGGTTAATTCTTTTGGTGGTGTAATTTATATGGTCTTTTTAAATCAAAATGTTACACATACCTCCATTTTTATGCTCTATCTTTTCTTTTTTCTTTTGATCTTTTTTTCTTCTTCTTTTATGAAGACAATAGAGTATGAACATTGAAAAGATGGCTCAATAAGTATGCTTTCGGGTTATTTTAGCTCCTTCACTTACAAAATGTACCTAAAATCAAATATGAGATCATGCGAGTATCCTAAGCAATTTAAAGCATTAATCACTAAGCGTAATGGATTAAATTTATCAACAATTAAGTACATATCACTTATTATGGCTATCCTAATATGTTTCAAACTAACTATTTGAACTGTGAAAATTATTCTTTTTAAACCAATGATCAATGTTACAATTAAATGAGATCTTTCCTTTAAATCATAGTTAAGTACTCTTGAATTTATCACTTTTATATTCAGTTGATTTATTTTGATTCCTCTTTAATTTTGTTAAATTAATTAATTAGTCATAAACTCCACTTTGTTTTCTTAATTGATTAAGAAACTAATTTTTAGTTCCTCTGAGATTTAACTTGGTTCCACAACTATTACAAGAAGCTAGAGCATCAGAATTAATTTAAGGGCTTCAATAACCCGATCACTCATCAATATTCATATTTATTAACCTAATGCAATCAACTCTCAAGATATCATAACTTCTCATATATCGACTCAAATACCTTAATCTTCTTAACTAATTTCCTAGAGTTTTCACTTACTAAGTTAAATTCTAGTGAATTGAGTGCTTATAAATAAACTAAGGTTCAAGGTAATCACTCCCCCACACTTAAGTTGTAAATTTTTTTAGAAATTAAATAATATATAGAATTTATAAAAGGGAAAGTGGTAAAGCCATTAAAATTTTCCAATAGTCAATAAGAACAATTTTAAGAACTAAAGGAAGTAATTAGCCAACACCAATAATAAATAATCTCAAACATAAGTAATAAACAAGGAATTATACTATAAGCAGTGACAACTTAACTCCTACTTTATACTATATCTGGCACTGGTATAATAATTAGAATTCGCAAAAGGAAAAATCAAATTACTCTTAAATGTTCCATCTATTACTTATAAAGAGGCTTAAGACCCAAATCTAATAATAGTTGTCTCCCTTATCAATGGTGGATTCCTTTACGTGGTAACTTAAGCTTTTTATGATTTCCTTTATATGGTGACTTAATCTTTTTATGATTGAATTTTGAATATTTTTGGATACCTTTCCCTCTATATGGAGTAAATGGTATAACTTAAAGCAAATTTAAAGAAGGTATAGTCATCTATGGAAAGGTGGTGAGGATATAAAACCCATTGAACAATTCTCCTATTATTTTCATAATAGTAATGGTTACAAGCTTGTTAAATGATCAACCAAAGAACTCCATCATACTACACTTAAAGAGGAAATGATTAATGGTTTCAAGTTCTAATTTACAAAACTTGCATGTTAGACTAAAGTTACTTAAGCCCATGATCAAATCCAAAGTGTTGACTTTTTTCCTTATTACAAGCTATTAAATAAGGGAAACTTTTAGGGAGTTACATTTAAACTAAACAAGTTAATATCAACTAAGTTTAGGAGCATGAACTGTGAAAAGGTCCTTACATGATCTAATAATAAAGTACCTTAAAGAATGCCCCGTTCAAAATACCTTTTCAAACAGATTAGAATTAAAAGTGTAAGGAGGTAAGGAGCACAACTTGTATTATTGTAGCACCACTTATTCCCATTGATTAATTCTTTGACTTATGGCCTTTCAAGAAGGAGCTCTATCTCAATCCAATTATCAAACCAAAACTATACTTATCCCCTATTTTAAACTTCATTTCCTTCTGCATTTTCCCTTCATTTTATGTAGTTACATCATTATCCAAGAGGAACCACTTCTTAGTTTATCTCTCTATAGTTTCTTGTTCTTTAGATAGTGTCCACACAACCATTTATATCCTAAAGACTCTTTATTAATGAGAATTATCCATAATATTTTTGTAATCATTTTATTCATTAAATGAAAAGGTAACATTTCTATCCCCTTCATTATTAGGTAAACATGCTTTCTTCCAATTAATTTTTTAATATAGTTTTTTTATAAACATCACCAATCTATAAAATTTTCTTTAAATGCTTCTCTATAATGTTAGACATTTTCTTAGATAACATGAGATGAGAAGACTAGTAGATATGAAGATTATTTAGAATAGAAAGTATGAGATGTAACCTACTGACAAAGTAAAAAAAATATTGTTTTAATACCTTGTTTTCCTTTATACTGAGTTCTACAATAATTGGCATTGCCTAAAGCCCTGCTCAATACATAAAGTTCTCTATGAAGTTCTCTATCACTAGCTATTGTGTATTTTGCTGTGCATCTTCCACTCTCAGATGTAATGGATGATTTTGTGTAGTTTATTTCTAGCCTCCATAACCTATGTTTCTTAATGCCACTTAATACCTCTCCTTTGCTTCTTAAGTCAACTTATTTACCTCTTCTCCACACTCTCCTTCTTCATCTGATTTGCTTATTCCTATCTTCGTCTAACCTGAACCTATTATTCTTCATGACTCATAATCTACTTATCACCTTTACTATGTGGTTATCATTCATCACTTTACAACCTTTTCCTCCTTTCTTCTCCTGATTGTTCTTTACCCAACAGTCACTAGCATTTTCTTATAGGCATTACTTCTTTCCCACCCTTAAACTTAAATTAAATTGCTATACAATCTTAAGCTCCTTCCATAAAAGAACTCCGAGACACGCTTTGAACAATACATAATCCTCGAAATTAAATCCACCACCAATTTAAAAAACTTGTGTACAAGTGACTGGTGATATTAGATATGAACTAAAGTTTAGTTATTGCCACTAAATGAAGCATCTGAACATAGAATAATTTCTCCATATTTGGAACTTCTTAAAACTAGTGCAAAGAGTTGGAAGTCCACCATCCTTGGTTTTTTCCTTAACAAAAGCATTGCCTTTCCATTTATGAAAGAATGGGCCTCAAAAATTGGAAACATCATGATTTGTAAGAAGTATTGGTGAATAATAAGGATGTATTCCTCTTTAAATTTGCATGTTCTGAAGATACAAAAAGAGTCATCCAAGATGGTCCATGGCATGTTTATAATAAGCCATTACTACTACAATTATTAAGGCCTGGACTAAAGCTCGAGGAGATTAAGCAAGAGAACATTTCTACTTGGATTTGCATACATGACTTTCCTTTGGAGTATTGGACCACAAGTGGTCTTAGCCACTTTGCTAGTACGTTGGAAAACCTATCTGTATGGACCAAGCCACTGTTGAGATGAAAAAGAGCTCACAATATAAGATGTATTTTGGTTGCATCCCTGGCTAATTTGCCTAAAGTGATCCCATTTATTAGAATGAATAAGGATCTTGAACCTGTTGTGGATTAATTTAAAGTCTTTTACATATGGAAGCCTCAACTATTGAGAAGAGAGTTTGTAAACCTACTAGAAGGATCTTTTCAACTAGTAGCTACCAAGAATTAAGGGTTCATATTATCATTCTCAAGAGCAAACCAACAGTAATACAAAACACGTTAACTACTCACCTGTGGATGAGGACACATCAGCAAGGGCATAAGTAAACAATTTAAGTGAAAACACTTCACAAATCTAAAACGCTAAGGGAAATGTAGATCCCCCAATGCCAATGTGCAAGTAGAAGAACTTTGAGCAAATAACCTTGCAAGATAGTATATCTGAAACTCCAGTTGCAAGTTGTGAGCAACCACGAAACCCCAAGCATGAGTGTGAAATTTTCACAAGAAAAAATATAATAAAAAATACTACATTTTTGGATCTTACCTCATAGATATCGTAGCCTAGAATGTGAGGGGAGCAAATGCTCCTTGTAGTAAGATCCTGATTGGTCTAAACTTAAGGGCAAGTTTAAGGCGTAGCTATAGCTAACACAAGAAAATACGAGTTGATCCTATAAATTCAATGATTACTAGTAATTACCTGTCTTTTATTATCTAGCCTATAAATTAGATTTTGGTTTTAATTAAAAATAAAACTTAAATAATTAAAATAAAGTAGGAAAAATAATGAACATAAATATAAAGGAAGTTACTTAGAAAAAAAATCAATATCAAAAGTTAGTGTCTAGGTAATGGATCGCTCTAAAACCATTAGATAAATAACCTTTTTATCATGCAATTGTTTTATTGACTATCAGACTATGAAAATTCCTATCTTATGTTAATATCTCTCTCAAGATTACTAATAACTAATCCATAGGTTTATTAACCAAAATCATTCAGGTTAAAGTTTCCAATATTTCTTTTTGAATTTGTGAATTTCACTGTTAGGTTTGACCCTAATCCAAATGATTTATGTAGGCCTATCTCTATGTTCACAATCCAATCCTTTTAATTATGGTAAATCTATTCACACATAGGATTTCTCAATCTATATATTATGAAATTAGATTATGTATTAATATTCTAGATCTATTAGAACATATATAAAACACATAATTGAATCACAATAAATTAAACAATACAATTGCGTTAAATAAAAGAATCAAAACATATTGTAGCACAAACTAGGGTTCATCTGACCTAGACACTGAAAAAAAATTTAGTTAAAGTTAATAAAAAATGAAATCAAATATAAACATGCAAAAAGATGATTAGACAATAAAAGTTCATAATTCTAAATCTCCCTTTTATTCTATTGATTCTTCTTGTAAGTTTGGATTGATGTATCCTTTGGTCGGATCTCCTTTGATGTTAACATCATGATTTCCTTTTCTTTGGTGCTTTATCATTGCCTTTGAGAGGTTCTCACATATGGAATCTACTCCAAAAGTTTGTTCCTTTTTATTTTCCTCCATTCATGTCCTTTTATAGCAAAATTTAGGATTTCTGGTACATACACAGTCACTTACACAGCTGTTTAATAGACTGTGTATCTCCAAAAATATTTAAAATCATGACTTTACGCATTTTGAGAGACTTAGACAACTGTTTATCTCTTAATTGCTTCAAATCATTTTGTGCCATGATTTCACCCAAATGCCTCTCCTTTTGGTCCATAAAGGCAATTATCGCCTATGAATGCACTTGGACCAAATTATTTACCAAATATATTAAAATTTTTAAAATATAAAACAAAATACATCAAATATGGATGTATGGTTATAGTCAAATTAGCATATATCATATCCTAATTAGAAATATAATTTTTCAAATTAATGTGGTAATAGCTAGTATCTTGGAAACTCGGATGAAACAAAATAGTATCTACTTGTTGTCTTACTTACTTGCTTAGTGGAAAGAAATTTCAATTATCAGTGCTCACTTTAATCGTAAAATCATTGTTCTATTTGACTCCACATTTATAACTCCTCACACCATAATCATCTCAAAGCAACTCATTTATTTGGAAGTTTTAATGAGGTATTCAGCTTAATCAATGTTTATCTTTTTTATATATGCATAAAATAGCTCATATACTAATGAGGCTTTCTATGGAATAAAAGCAAAATTGTTGTAGCATCCATTCATAAACCCTGGATACTCACAAGTGATTTTAACTTCATACTTAGCTCTAAAGAAGCAAAAGGTTATAGAGCTATTGGAAATCCTTACACAAATTTAAGGAAATGTATTAAAGAAGCTCAATTAACTGACATTCCAGTAGGGGTAATTTTTTCACTTGGAATAATAGACAACTTGAGTGAATTTGATTAGGAAAAAGTTGGATCGCAATCTTGCAAACTCTCATTGGATGATGGACTTCCCCAGTTGCTTCTCCACTAACTCTCGCTGCAACATGTTTGATCAAACACCAGTTTTTAATAAACTATAGTAGCCAATCCTAAGAAACCATTTAGGTTCAAAGATTTCCTGGCTAACCAAATAGGCTTTTAAGAGGGCATTTAGAAAGCATTAACAACAAAGGTATATGGAAGCAAATAGTTCATTTACACCAAGAAAATGCATCTTATCAAGATGGAAATGAAGCATCTATTTAAAGAAATTTTAGTAGTTCTTATCTTTTTTTTTAACACTACCAGGATGGATTTAAAGAGCATCTAACAAAAAATTTACAAATTCCCTAATTCCTCTCAACTGTAAGATAAGGAGAAAACGGTTTTGTATAATTACTCCAGAGCCTTATTGTTTGAATATTCTATCATGAGGAAAAGGTCTAGAATATAGTGGTTGAGTAGTGGTGACAAGAATACATCCTTCTTCCATAAGCAAATTGTTTCCAGGAAGGTTAGGAACATAATTGTGTCACTTAATTTCAATAAAAGTCAGTTAAACTCTTAATCTAAGTTAATACATGGAGCCTACAGCTACTTCTTTAATCTAATGAACATGCCTTCTGCTGCTCACTATACTGTCCATCTTCTAAAACAAATACTCCAGGGAACTATCTCTTCTTAAGAAACTGAAATGCTAACCCAACCCCATTTAGGAGATTCTTTAAACTATAAAGTCTCTTCACCCTCACAAAGCTTACAGATTTGGATGAAAAAAGGATATAAAATGAAGATTTGAATTATAAAAGGATAAACAGTCATACATTAGCCTGTATACTTCTCTCAAGCAATGCAAAATCATGAATTATGGTATTTTAGGTTATACATAGTCTAGTGCATGCCTGTATATCATCCCATGTATTGCCCAAAACCTTAAAATTTACTATAAAAAGATATGTTTAGAGGCAAAAAGGAGAACAAAAATTTGGATGTGATTACAAAAGACTTAGATTTTTCTCAAAGGGTAATTTTGATTTAGAGAAGTGGAAAACACAAAGAAATCACAAAAGATCCATTAAAATACAAAATCAAACCTGTATCTTGCAATAATATTCAATAGAAGATCAACAGGAAGATTTAAAATTATAAATCCATTGTTTTCAATTCGTTTTTCTTTATGTTGATGTTTGATTTCATTTCTATTATATGTAACTAAATTATTTTAGTGTCTAGGCTAGATGAACCATAGTTTTGTACAATAACATTTTTTATTCTTTTATTAATGCAATTGGTTGGATCGATGTATTTTGATTCAATTATGTGAATTTATGTTCTAATAGATCCGAAATATTAGATCATCATATGATTTCGTATTATAGAGATTGAGAAATCCTTGTATGAATAGATCTACCATAATTAAAAGGAGTTAATTACAACCCTAGAGATAGGATGACATAAATCCTCTAGATTAGGGTTAAACCTAATAGCAGAATTCATAAATCGGTAAAACAATTCGATAAACTTTAAGCTAAGTAATTAGGTTGAAAACCTTAAGATTTGTACTCAAGAGAGCTATTAAAATACCATAGGAATCTCCACGGTCCAATAAATCAATAAAAAAATTGTATATAAAAGATCAATCAATTAAGGGTAATTACTGGGATTCAAAACCTAGACACTAATTCTTGATATCGATATTTTTCTAAGTAATTTCTTAATTCTCTGTTCAATCTTACGGCCTATTTTATTTTATTTGTTTAAGGTTTATTTTTTAATTAAAATTACAATCAAATTTGTAGACTAGATAATAGGACAAGAGTAACTACTAGTATTCATCGTCATGGAATCAACTCGTAGTTACTAATACTAGCTACAACTACACTGCACACTTATGACAATTCGTAATTGACACACTTAGAAAAGGTCACTCAGTGATATATTTGTCAATAGTTCATTTTTTAGTTTTATTTAAATTAGTTTTAAATTAAATCAACTTCTTAATCAATGATTAGATAATAGAAAATAGGTTATTATTAGTACTTATAATCTATGTGGGATCGACCCATACTTGCTACTATCAACTGTAGCTACATAGAGTACTTATAGTTTAAATTATGAAATTTTATTCAATCAAGTTTTTGGCACCATTTTCATAGATTAGAATATTAGGAAAACCTTGCTTTTGTTAATCTAGCCATCATTATTTGTTTTATTTTTTTTTACACTTTGCTTTTCTTTTTTTACTTGTTATATTAACTATTTATTTTTATTACTTCTATAGGTCTTAGGGTCAGTTATTACCTAAGGGAATCCATGGCTCCTAGTTAACAAAGATCCAAAGATTGAGAAAGTAACTTGTAAGAATCTCTAAAGAACCCTACTTAAAGAGTTCGAGTTAATCCGTAGATAGAGAACTTGGAAGGTTAGATTGATATGAAAGAATCAAGAACCATGATAGATCAACCAAAAAATAATGTTTTATTATGCTAAACCGAGTTTGATGGAAACAAAGTCCAACATTGTAAGAACCACCACTATTGCTAATAATTTTAAGATTAAACCAAGTATTATTCAAATGGTGCAACAACCTGTCCTATTTAGTGGGCTATGAGATGAGAACCCTAATGTACATATTGCCAGCTTGCTAGATATTTGTGATACTTTTAAGATCAATGGTGCTAATAACAACGCAATCAAATTGAGATTATTTTCATTTTCACTAAGAGGCAAAGTAAAGCAATTGTTAAACTCTTCGCCTAGGTTATCCTTTACTATTTAAGACCAAATGGTTGAGAAGTTCCTTTTAAAGTACTTCCAACTAGCCAAGATTGCTAAATTAAGGAATGACATCTCCTCCTACTTCCAGCAGATTGAAAGATGATATATGACATATAGGAGAGATTCAAGGAGATGTTAAGGAAGTGCTCACATCATAGTCTATCATTGTGGATGCAAATATAAACCTTCTAGACTAGGCTCAATCAAATGATGAGGCAGATGATAGATACAACAGTTAGAGGTACCCTAAACAATACATTGGTGTAAGTAGCTGAAGACCTCAATGAAGGCATGGGTATGAACAATTATCAGTGGTGCTCTTCTTGAACAAGATTTAGCAAACCAACAGGAGTATATGACATTGATACAGTTATGAAATTGGCAACAAGGTTGAAGCACTAAGTAAGAAGATTGATGGATTAACTATGAGTCTTAAATTACTACAAGTTATACGATGTGAGGTGTGTAAGGTTTAGGACATCAAGTCAAGACTATCAAGAAATACAACCTAAGCATGTGGAATGTATAGGGAATGGTCCTAAACCCAAGAATAATCCATATAGCAATACAAACAATTTAGGATGGAGCAACTACCCAAATTTCTCTTGGGGGAATTAATGGTAGACAAGGAATAACCCTCCACTAGGATTTTAATGGTAACCACCTCAAGAAAATAAGTTGAGCTTGGAGGATATCATGTCTAGATTGGTTCAGCATTCAGAGGCAAGAATTCAATCCACACTAACGTCATTGAGGAATCAAGAGGCTTTTGTAGAAAACTTGGAAATATAGATCGGGTAGCTTGTCAAGTCAATTTTTGAAAGACCAAAACAAAGTTTGCTTAGTACCAAAGAGATAAATCCTAAAGAACATGTAATGGCAGTTATAGGGATGGAAAAAATAACCTGGCCTGGCCCAGCCTGTGGTCAACAAGTCATAGGTCTAGATACGGGCTAGATGAGTTTGGCTCGAGCAACCTTAGGCCAAGCCACTGGCTAAAGAGCTCAAACTGAGCTTGGGCTTAGGTCAAACAGCTCAATATATGGCTCGTGGCCCGAAAAAGGTCCACAAACAAAATGATGTTGTTTTGTTACATTAAAAAAGTACTTACACAGGAAAAACACCCTCGTGAGATCGTGTAAGTTACATATAATTTAAAAGTAAGATGGCAAAATGACATCGTTTTGTGTAAAACAAAACAACGTCGTTTAAGTTACATAAAAGTTAAAAAAAATTCTTAAGTAAAACAATTTCATTTTCCTTCATATTAAACTCCCGCTTGTTTCCCTTCCCCCTCACCCAGTCACGACAATTCTTCTTCTAGTTCTTCACTTCTTCTTCATGTCATCTATTTTGTTCTTCATCGATTCTTCTTCTTCATGTCACCCAGTCACATTCTTCCTTCGTTCTTCCTCTTCATTCATTTGTCCTTTCCCCATTTCCTTTGTTAGTCACCACAAGTGTAAAGTCACCAACACTACTAACTAACCAACGTATTATTGTTAATCAATCTCTCTTTTCAAATTTGGTTTTTAATAATAGTTGATTGTTTAGATATTATTGCGGTTTGGTGATACTAATTTGGCTAATTTGTGAACTTTATATGTTTAATAATCCTAATATGTGATAATGAATGTATAGTGTTTAATAATCCTAATATGCATTATGTTCAGTTTAAAGGAAATGTTAAATGTTTTACTTATGATTGTTTTTTTATAAATGAAGTTTGTTGCAGTAGTGAAATTTCATCAATAATCCACTAATCTTTGTGCTTGCTCTAACCTTTCCTCCACAAGTACCTTAGTTCATAAATTTGCATTATTGTATGAATTGGTACTGTATTTGCATAATATATTGTTATAATATTGAGAGATTATGTTATTCTTAATTAATTTTTCAATTCAAATGAATTAGCTGATATTTATTAATTTTTTTAACTTTTAAGATAATCCAAATCCTCTGCCTTATCCGTTATCTGATGGTACATTGTTCAATTAAGTGATGAGTACTATTTTTTTTGGGAATTTTTCATTTATTCAAAAGCATCTCAAGTTTTGAGGCATTGCTTGTCAAAATTCATGTGCCTAATTAATGAGTTTTTCAATTACACATAGCCTTGTATTTTAGCAAGTAGAATCTCACATTTGTATTAAAAACTAAAGCATGAGAGATGGTATGAGATACGTTGTCCCAATACCCCATCCCCTCATATGTTACTTACCAATTATTAGATTATTTGACAAAGACACCCACCCACCACATACTTTTATCTACTACCTATCATCTAACTAAAGGTAAACAACATGTTACCTTACCTTTTCCTTGTACGTAATCATAAACACAAAAATGGCAGGTTTGTAAGTTTTGATAGACTATGAAACCAAGCATTTCTTTTCACAAACATATACATGGTTAATGGCACTTCTTTTCCTTAATATGAGTTATGAGCTACAAACATACACTTTCTTAATTCTTATTAATGTGTTTGTTTCAATTTCAACCATTATTGTTTTGATTATTTGTAAATAATGGTATGCTCTTTCCTTTCATTACTTCTCATATTAGCATAATTTATACATGTATGTTTCAACTACTGAACACATAAGCATATGATATTTCATCATTGCTTCTTATATTAACATAATTTATATTGCCATTAAACATGTGTTTTGATTGTTTCTAAATAATGATAAGCTTAATTGCTATCATATGCTCAATTGCTCATTTTGATTGTTTCTAACCTCAAGCATTTATATGTTGATTATTTCTAACCTCAAGTATTTATATACTTTTTGTCAGATGGATGAGCATATTTCTTCAATTGAGAGTTCTAACTCAATACCAGAGATAGAAGGGAAAAGTTCTATTCTGGCACCAAGTGAGGATAGAAGTTTAATTAGAACTCAACATAAAAGTGAAGTTTGGTATCGCTTTAACAAGATTATATCAACCGATAGAATTGAAAAGGAGAGTGCAAGTATTGTCAAAAGTTGTATTCGAGTGATTCAAAAGATGAAACATTATATCTAAAGAGACATATAAAATCATATACTAGAAGGAAGTTTTAGGAGGTCAAATATTTCTGAACCCTAACCTTATGAAAGGGAATAATGAAATAATCATAACAACTTTTGACAACAACAAATCAAGGATTTTGGTGGCTACTATGATTATTGGAGATGAATAACCATTGTCTATGGTTTAAAGCAAAAGATTCAGGATATGTTGTAATTCACTCCAACCGATTGTCAAGGTTCCAAGTCAGAATATATTGAGGAAGGATATTTCCCAAATTTATGAGGACAAGAAGAGAGAGACATTAAGAGCATTGTTGAGTGTTGAAGAATGGATTGCCATAATAACGAACATGTGAATAACTGATAACCAAAAGAAGGGTTATATAGCAGTGGCGGCACATTATATTGAAAATGATTGGACGTTACGCAATAGACTTTTGAGGTAATTTATATTCTTTAATATTATTATCATTTACTTTTTCATTATTTTTTGAATTTATAATTGGTGTTGGTAATATTTGTACATGATAGGTTCATTTATATGCCAACATCACATACAAGTGAAAAATTGGCAACCATGTTGAAATATTATTTGATGAATTTGAACATGGACAATAAATTATTCACCATCACAGTCAAAAATTGTAGCAAGAATGATGTTATAATTAAGAAGTTAAAGGGTAAGATGCAGGTTGGGAGCTTATTGGTTAAAGGTAAGTTATTTCATATGCTTTTTTTTTGCGCATATTCTTAACTTGATTGTAAAGATGGGTTGGAGACGATAAAGGAAGCATGTATTCAGAATAGTGTTCTATATTGGAGTGCAACTCTTAAAAGATATGAGATTTTTAAAGATGTTGCACAAACTCTATGCATTCTGAGTTCAAAGAAGTTGGTTTTGGATTGTCCAAACAGTTGAAACTCAACCTATAAGACGTTGGAGTCGACAATCCCATATGTTGAGGTGTTTATTAGACTAGTATACCTCCATGCCAACAGAAGATCAATGGGACTTGGCTAGAGAACTTTGTATGAAGTTGGAATTATTATATACTGCGACTGAATTGTTCTCAGGAACAAAATATCTAACTTAACACAGTATCTTTAGCACTATATCCAACATAAAGCATTTTTTTGTTAATATGGATGTTTGACTCTAATGAAGTTATTCAAACTATGGGGGAGCAGAAGATGGAAAAGTTGAATTCTTATTAGTCTAAGGTTGAAGATATTATTGCAGTGTTATATGTATTGGACCCGAGATACAAAAAGGATAGGATTGAATATATTTATAATTCATTGTACGGTGGTGAAGCTCAAGAGCATGTACATACCATGAAACACTTATGACATCAATTGTTTAATGATTATAAACTCAGAATGCAACAAACTCATGATTGGGATGTAGGCAATTCAACTCCAAGTTTAATTTCAAGTTTGACCTTATCTTCTAACCCATTTTTGACATATTTTCTGTCACATTTTTTAAAGAAAAATGGGTTAGGACTTCTTATAATATGATGGAGTTAGATAAATATTTTTCCAAAGATTATGTGCCCGAAACTAAAGGTGAGTACTTCGATATATTGTCCTAGTGGAAGAAATGTGGAAATACTTATCTAATCTTGCATGTTATCGCATAAGACTTGTGAATTATTTCATCATCTATCGTTGCTTCATAGTCCGCTTTTAGTACTAGTGGTCGAGTTATTACTCCCCATTGTTCTCAACTTCATACTCGCATTATGGAAACCTTTATGTATGCTTAAAGTTGATTAAGTAATGAAGATATTGATGATAAATTTTTTTTAATATATTAGTTTATCTATTTTTATATTATCTTACCTAATATTGTGTTTTTAATTTTCATACAACCACGCAGACATAAACAATACAATCGATGGAATTTGGATAAAGAGGAACCACTAGATATTTAGAAATGAAACCTTTCAGGAGCGGATGTTAGCAAATGCTATAATCAACAATTTAAGGCACCAGATACAAGCTCATAAGTTGGAACGAAATTGCATAATCGCTTTAAAATGGAGACTTCCAATAATATTTCAAGTAACAATCTGATCAATGGTGGATCATAAATGAAGAAAGCAATTAAAGTTTTTTTTTTTTTAAGAACGACTTCCAAATCTTCTGATGTAAATAGTTATGGTTTGTTTATCTAAGCGTATATGGATATTTGGTTTACGCCCTTTGTATTAAGCCTTTTTGAAAGTTAATTGTATTCATTCAACTTTTCAAAAAAAAAACGTATGAACGAATGAATTAGTTTGTTCTTAGTTATTTTTTCTTATTTCTTTATTTGATCATCTTGAATTGATCTTCTGTATTTTTAATTTTCATTTTCATATTGAACAATAAATGTCTAGAAAAAAAACTTATTAACAAAATAAAGAAAATGATTAAGGTGACAAGGGACAAAATTATACCGATAGCCTAAATTTGATGCATGAGAGTATAATTTGATTCCATACCCGTCAGAAAGTTAAATCAAGTGTTAATATTTTTTGTAAATAATTATGCCTAATTGGCACTATCAAGACCAAAAACCATCAAGAAATCAACACTTTCCGAAATGCTTTCTCGTATCCCGAATTGTGAGAAATTGCAAGTTCTTTAATTAGCAAACCACTTGAAAGCACTATGGCTACAGTGTCCTTTTTTTTTTAAAGAAATAAAAGCTTAGGGGGTGTTTGTTTTGAGCACAGAATTGGGTATAAATATAGATATAATAGTATAACGGAATGGGAATGGGTATGAAAAATAAAAAATAATATTTAGTTTGTAACTTGGGTTTCTGTATTAATACTGGTTCTGCCAGATTCTGGCGGAACTGTGCGTTGCCGTTTGGATCCATAAGTTGGCTGCTTTCTGCTATGATTCCGATGGTGAGATCCCTGCAAAACAAAGAAGGCACGTCGGGGGTTATGTCCCGATTAGTCCCTCCGACGATCAAGTTAGGTTTCTGGTGAAGGTAAAGTTGCCGTAAAGCCAAGATAGCTAGGTTATGAGTTGCGTACCTTCGTTATGATAGAATAATACCTTATATAGTGCATGTGCTAGATTTACGAGTTCACGTCTGCATGGGACTCTCTCACATGCGGACGAGTTGAGGAGAGCGTGGATTGGGCCTGGGCTTGACATAGCCATTAGGTATGAAACTGATCTTTGAAGAATGGACCGATCGGCCCACGGGTCGTGATGACTGAGTCCGGGCCCAACACGGCCGACCCGACCATAAGCCCCCTACTCCCCGAGTCTGAGCAAAGAGAAGGGTCGGAGGAGTATGTAGAGGTTTTGGAGCTCGTACATAAGATGACTCGCAAATGGGGCGATCGGTCGGACATTGAGATGTAGCTCGTCTGTGGAACAGCTTATGAAGTAGTCGATCGGTTGAGCATTGTCGTTGTGCATTGATTGGGTGAGGCCATGCATGGTCGATAGACGTTGAGGCCAGGCAAGGGTCCCGAGGATCTTGTCTCGGCGACCCGACCAACCGTAGTCGATCTATGTAGATGGCGAGCGAGGGTCTCAAGGACCTTGTCTCGGCGACCCGGCCGACCATGGTCGACCTATGTAGATGGCGAACGAGGGTCCCGAGGATCTTGTCTCGGCGAACCGGCCGACCGTAGTCGACCTATGTAGATGGCGAACGAGGGTCCCGAGGATCTTGTCTCGGCGACTCGGCCGACCGTGGTCGACCTATGTAGATGGAGAACGAGGGTCCCGAGGATCTTGTCTCGACGACTCGGCCGACCGTGGTCGACCTATGTAGATGGCGAACGAGGGTCCTGAGGATCTTGTCTCGGCGACCCGGCCGACCGTGGTCAACCTATGTAGATGGCGAACGAGGGTCCCGAGGATCTTGTCTCAACGACTCGGCCGACCGTGGTCGACCTATGTAGATGGCGAACGAAGGTCCCGAGGATCTTGTCTCGGCGACCCGGCCGACCATAGTCGACCTATGTAGATGGCGGGCTTATGGTCGGTCCACACCTTAATGGTGTGGCTTTGAAAATACGGTCTCAGTTTCCGCGCCGCAGTTATTAAGGAGAGAGCTAACTTTTCTATGGGTG
>JANZLD010000005.1:53943492-53963386 GCA_026413575.1 Erythroxylum carthagenense | reverse complement strand
AACCCAAGTTACAAACCAAACATCATTTTTTATTTTTCATACCCATTCTCATTCCCTTCTACTATTATACCCATATCTATACTCAACCCTGTGCTCAAACCAAACGCCCTCTAATTCTTTTTATTTGAAAAACTTCAAGTTTCTCTAATTCTTGATTTGACTGTCTTCCCCAACATTCATTCAATGCTACACCGTTCGGCAGTGATACCAACAGCTACGAGTTGTCTAATTCTTCCCCTCGTTTGTTAACGTCGCTTATGGTTATTATCTTTTATATACAGAGATAGAACGAAACAAAAATTTAAAAAAAGAATAGAATAAAAATTAAAAGTAATAAAATGTTTGATTGTAATGAATAAAACAGATAAAATTGCCTCTGTCTCAAGGACAAAAATATATTTGATTGCAGTTAGCAGAACATAAAAACAATAGCAATGATTAAATTACCCTAACAGTATAATATGATTAGAAATACATAATTTATTAATTATTTTAAATCGAATGATTTGTATTAGTAAAAATATTAACAAATAATAATAATAACAATAAAAAATTAATATAAAATAATAATAAAATACTAATAATAATAGTAATAATAAATTTTATATAATAAAATTAATAATAAAATGAAAACAAAATAATAATAATAATAATAATAATAAGTACCAAAAAAAACCGACAGCTAAGAAAGTGCTCAAGGAGGGTAGCGCTGCCTTGGTCAAAGGAACGCAAATTACTAGTCTGATTAGCAATTGTGGACCTGGAACTACTTGAACAATCCAATGATGGATCTAAATACGAGAAGCAAGAGGGCTTCCGTATCAAATTCATCAAACATGTTTCGGTACCAACTTTACTATGCAACACTAACTAGCCTTTCTTTTCTTATCTACAATGTTAGATACTCAAATCTGTCAGCAGATATTGATCAGAAAATGAATATGTTAGTATGCCTGGATGCAATCAGCATTGCCGTCGTTCTTTGGTGGAAGTAATTGCTTCGTTTTCTTCCCAGCTCAATGAACTATCTGTCTTCAAGACAAATCTTATTTTGACCTAAAACCACCGCTTGGCTGTCTTTGATGCCGATGAATGGATTGGAGGAGGCGTTCTGGCGTTCCTTCTGGAATCATCTGCAATTGAAATCTTTTCTTTATTGATATAGGGTGGACTATAAACACACAATAATTTGGTAACAAAAACACGCTTAAATTTATTGCGCTTGCCATAGTCAGTTAGCTTCCCGCCAACAGAAGATCCGCAAGACCTGTCTGACTCAGATGTTTGACCTCCCGTAAGGGACCGCCTCCTCAACGCCCTTGCATTTGCTGTAGGTGGTGATTTTGCATCCACATTGTTGTTGGTACAGTTGGTGACGTACTGCCTATCATCCATCAATACTCTTTTATCATGATGCTAATACGTCAAAATTAAACAATATCAATTCTGCTACAGCTAAAGGTCAGATGCATACCTTTTCTCAGATCCATTAACGAGTTTCCCAATGGTTCGCAATGATTTCCTTATTTGAGACCCCTTTCCATTTGCACTATCAGACAAATTACATACACGAGTAGCTGTCGGTACACTAAGTTCACTTTGAAACAAAAACTGGATCTGATGTCTGGTAGCTACTTTTGGTTCAGGGGTTACTTGAAATTGAAGAGTTGGAATTTGTGTCTTACTATCTCTCTTGACATTGTGCTTTTGGTAGGAAGAACTAGTAGGACTTCTAGGAGCATTCAGATGATAAACTTTCATCGTGGGGTTTTCATCGACAGAATTTCCATACATCTTTGTCATTGCTTCTGGATCTTGTGACTGAAGGTATTTCTGCTTTGCCACTGCTTCAATATATAACTTCTGGCCTATATTGTCTGGTTCATCCTTCTTACCATATCTAGGACCTTCCAAACTTAGTCTTCGAGAAGATACTGAAGGGGTTACTAATCCTTTGTGATCTACAGACTTCATGTTTTTTCCAGATTTCATGCTGCTTCCGTTCTCAATGCTCAGTCTCCGCACACGTGGAGGAGTTCGCTCGTTGAAGCTTTTTGGTTTTCCACTTGGAGATTTTGGTTCCTTGACTTTGTTTTCTGTTTCTTTGCTTGCCAATGCCTTCTTCAGGTTCTCAACCTGCAAAAGACATCTAAGAAGTGAGTACATTCTGTATTCTTAACTACATATTGAATTCAACACCCAACAAGGGAATGTAACTGAGATTTAAGCAGCCTTTGAAAGCCATAAATTTTAATGCTCAGTGGCTATATCAAGTAATTACAAACTTCTATCACAATCACTCTTGACATAGAAACCAATAAAGAGGAGAATTTGTGCCTGAATGTCGCAAACCCTCGTGAAGCTGCTTTATTGATTTTTAAAAAAAAGTGCTTGGAACCGAGCCATTCATAATTGGGGTCAACGAACAAAGTAGTCTACAACAATTTGACTTGAAAAAACTTGAGAAAATGAACCCAAACACAAATATTTTTATCTACCTGTTCCTTAAGTTGCATAATCTCACTGCTCTCTTTGTTTGCACGAGCAGCACCAAGTTCCACAGTAGATACCCTCTGAGCAAACTTCAAAGTACTGATAGTTTCTGAATAAGAATCCCCTTCTGGACTCACATGAGCAAACATCAAAGTTTTAGCACGTCCACCTGAAGATAAGTTTAAAGAGTGCAAAAAGTAAGCATTTACTTCAAAATAAATAATCAATTAATCACAGAAGAACTGGATTACTAATGAAATGGCTATCATCTGCAATTGCAACCTAATGAGTCTTGCAGGAGAAGCGTGAGCTTGCTGTTTCTATAAGGGACATGAGCACTCTTTTGAGCTAATGCGGTAATCACATCTCCTAAACTGGAAAGTGACTTGTTGATATACTGTGCTTCCCTCAGCCTATCTCCGGTAACTTCTGATTTGTCCACTCTTTCACTTCCTGCCAGGTCGACCAAATGAAGACAACTGCGGAGATTGCTTCCAGATATATCTTTACCATGCACATGAACTGACAGGACACTGCAGGTACAAGTTCAAACCACATAACTAACAAGAAATTCAGTTATCTAAGATGCATATTATATTTTCTTTTCCAGATTATAAAAAATATTTTCTCTCAGTTTCTCCAAACAATTATTTCATGAAACTTGCCTATGAGAACGACTACTTCGGTTATTCATGGCAGTGAAGCTGACGACACGATTCACCTCTCCGAGCTTCATGAGATTTAGAACATCAGCAGTGGACTTCACTGTGTGCATTTTAGCATCTGGAAGATTCAAACCAGTTTCACCTGTACTTCTAATCTCTAATTTATGCAAAGTTAAGGATGCCAAAACCTTTGCATTGCATGCAGCAGGAATTGTTATTTAAAACATTAAAGATGGAAGGATATTTTGTTGTTGATGAATCATTTACAAGAAGGTCCCGTACTTGCTCATTATATATTTCTACCATTTGAACCTGAATCTCATAATTTGTGACGTCCTTTCTTTCATTGGACAGCTCAAAGAGATCATTGAGGGCTAGGTAATTGATCCCCATATTCTTAGTTGACCCACTTGATGGGCCCGTCTAATGCGAGAAAAATGGGGAAATAATGATCAGACATGAGAACCTGTGGGACGCAAAATACATGTGCGGGAAGGAAGAGAAAATCGACGACAAACAGCTCTGCAGTCTGCACTACATACAATTTCAATAAAGTGGTTCAGATCAAGATCTCACCATAGTGTATGTTTTACCAGATCCAGTTTGACCATAAGCGAAGATGCATACATTGTAACCATCCATCACAGACCTGATTAATGGTTGGATGTCCTTAAATACCTCATCTGAAAATTGGGGTAATATGCATAAAGCATCAGATTTGCGCAAATGTGTCTATTTATATAAAACTCCAGAATCAGATAATTAGGGAATTTTACCTTGGGCGGCCGTAGGACCAAAAACCCTGTTGAAATGAAAATTTTTCCTTCCATCTTTTGGGGGTTTAACTGGATCCAAAATCACCAATGAACCATCCTTCCCAACAAAATCTATGACACTGTTTCTTTCAGAACCAAAAACAGGTCTGATTCTGCAGTATACTCGAATGTTTCCTGATGAAAATTTCAATGCCAAGATGTTTTTAAACTGAATGATGGTTCAGAAAAATAAAGGAAAAGAATTTTCATGGGTGAATAGGCTTAGGTTATCATACTACATACTTTCACCAGAAAACATCAAACAAAAAATTAACCTTTCAAATCTTGAACCATGTTGTATAAATTTCTGTTCTCATTCAATACCCTGTGGTATCCAAGTGCAGCTGTAGACATCTCCTCTACATGATACCCTGAATGCATTCCAGAGTATTAAAACATTGGCTTTAAATTTCATATTTAGAAATTGAAGAACACTAATGTTCCCCTAAGAAATGAAACAACATTTACTGAAAGAACTTATTGACATTTATTTCATCTAACGAAAGAATCTCAAAACTTATATGCCTATGGAAATTGTTTCACGAAATATTCTAGCAATGGTTGGTTATGAAAAGCAAGAATAAAACCAAAAGGTTCCACATATATGTTTCTGACCTTATGGTTGGAATGATGCAGAAATATATTAAGGAAATGGCAAGCACATATGAGCTAATATATAGTGTAGCTTACCGAGCTCTTTCAAGTCTCTCTGTAACTGAGATTGTAAGTCTTCAAACTCCTTTTTAGTTGTCTTCAATAAGGTCTTTAGATCCTGCATCCAGTGAGCAAAATTTAAAAGAATGTTATCTCTCAAGTGACAAACATAGCTTGCATCATGTGAAGGTTTACCACGCAGAGTTGTTACATACAATTAAGGCTCATTCACTGCCAAATTGGAAGGTGTGGATGATCAGCGAAAGCATTTAGTCAAATTAGGTAAGTTTCAGGGGCTCATTTTTAGATGGATGAAACCCTCATATTCATCATAAGATTTTTCATTATCTGTAATAGCAACAAATTCCTCTTTCATCAGGTAAAATGCATACAACCCCATAATCTTGTTGATACTTGAAGTGAAGACATGAGATAATAATATGACAATGACTGCCAATTTTACTTTGTTCTACTAATCAAAGCATTATAAACGCTAACCAGAAGTTCCTTTTCTTGTATCCATAGTAACTGCTTTTGCTTGTAGTTAGCATTTCTTGACGAAGTATGATCATTCTGGAAATCACGAATGAAATGTGTCAGGAACGCTAAATAGACAATATTACTGTAGCTGAAACGAAGATTTGCTGTAACATGAGGTCATGATAAGTCTATAATTATTTTTAACTTTTTGTACATAAAAGAAAAGATTACATTTCCCCATATATTCAGGGAAAATGAGTCAAGAAAAACGCAGGAGTTACAATGAAATAGACAATAAAGTTGGTCAATCATATTCTGAAATATGGCAAATACCCCAGCTCATGCATTTATTAGGCACAAAATTCTAACATTTGAAGTTGATAACCAGAAGCAAAACTCTAACGTTCATATAATGTCAACATCTGAAGTTGAAAACCAGAAGTAGAACACTAACTTTTATGTAATGTTAACAATTGAAGTTGAAAACCAGAAGTAGAACTCTTTAACTTTATATTACCTTAGCATATATTACTTGTTAATTTCAATATGTTGGTTTAGAAAATAAAGGATCAGATTCTTCCTGGCTATGAGACAAATTCAGATTTAAAGGTTAGGAATCCTTGAGAGAAGTAGAAGACTCTAGAAAAAGTAAACACACATATATACACATCAATAGAACTTTAACATAATTTTATTATGCACAATTAACATTAAATATGTATAGCAGGAAGATGAAGAAGCATAACTCAATATCTCCAAGTCCAGAATGTGAAGGCCTTGGAGAATGTGGAGGTGAACTGGCATTATGTTTTAGAAAATCTTCGAATAATGACTTCTGTTTTTCACATGAGCGTATAAGACATCTTCATAAAAACTTCCACTAAACATGATCATTTTGAAGAAAATAATAAACGTGAAAAAACCACCATTAGATTTCTTTGTTAGAAATACTGAAACCAGAAGAACGAATTGGTTTGTTTTAGTGAACTTACTTCTGAAGGCAAGTCCTACTAACATCTTTAATTATGTGTTAGGTCTAATGTCAGAAGGCTAAATCATTGAGACTATGAAAACCACGATATCATGTGAGCATAGAATAGATCTGCTTGCCCTACTGGATCTGAAAATTAATGCAAGCTAGAGACTAGAGTTCGGGCTTGTGACACTATCTTGATTTATATATTAGGCAATCACCGAATGTCAGACAAATCAAGAGCACTATCTGTCCTACGTTACTTTTTGTGGCATTCTCCCCAAAAAGGAAGTCGATGGATGAGATGAGTATGTGTGCAGAAGGGTAAGCTTATACAGCAACCAAACTTGAAGAATTTTCCAACAATTGGAATTATGCTCACCTCAGTGCATTTCTTTTGCCATTTATACTCCAAAATACTTGGTATTATCCTGGCGCATAGCCTCTCCGAATCCTTAGAGAACAACATCATTTAAAGGAAGCAGACAAACAACAGTCATTCAAACATATTCAATTGCTGCTCTTGAGTACCATAAGCATCTATAAGCTATAAATTTCTTGTTGAGCAACTGAGTATTACCATATTAAACATGCTTAACGATGTTAGGAGGTTTCCATCAATATTCTCCTTAGTATCATTAATATGCTCAGAAAGTAGCTTGACAGTTTGCTCTGCATATTCCAGAGCAAAGAAATGTCAGAAAATTTGTGTGAGGCTCTTAAATCCCCTGGACGCAAAATTGCATGATACATTCCTCAAACAATGAATACTCTTCTTCATAGACATCATTTCACCCAAAAGGACTTGGTCTTGGTAACAAATTTACAACAAAAACAGATAATTTAATTAGAAAAAATAATTGTGGATTGTTATGTTCCATCTACAATTAATATTCAAATGAAACCATCCTAATAGCACTTGGGAAGGCATTGCTTAACAGGCATAGCTTGTACCTCTATACTGAAAAACCTTTCAGATTAATTGCCTAGTTCGAAACTGAAGGATGGATTTACTACTTACGTAAAACTTTCTCGTCAATTACACGAACAATTAGTGTGATGCAACAGCTACTAGTAAGTCTCCCGAGATGCCTATCTACTTATTCATATGAAACAAAGATGATAAAAATTATCAATATACCTGTACGTTTTCGAGTTTCATCCTCTGCAAGAAGTTTTTTTCCACATGCAGCAGTCATGTCTAAGCGTCTACAAGTGTCCAATGAGGTGTGCCGCGAATTGTTACTAGAAATAGATTGCATAACCATGGGAGATCTGACAGGTCTATAAGACGCATTCCCACTATTTAATTGCTGATACTCATGGTATGACTTTAGGGCTAAGATGCAATCAACCACTTTAGCTACTGACCCTGCCTCCAGCGTATCCTTCAAAGATTACAAAAGAAACACTACCCATGTCAATTGCTTTGCAAATCTTAAGAATTACTTATACCTACCAACCCATTACGTAACTCAAATTTAGTTTCTTTTACCCTCTCTAGATCAGAGGCTTCAAAGGCAGGCAGCTTCAACTCTTCGACGGCCACTATAAAGTTCCTTACATTCTCAAAATACTGATAAGCAGGTAATGGCTGCATTTCACGGATTAGTGAGTGGAGAGGAGTATGATTCTCCACTACCTAAATGAAGATAAAAAATTTGACATTAGAATGTTAAGCTTCATCACCCCTTCTAAAATGTAAATGTGGTAGTAGTACCTTAGGCACAGCGCCTGGGTGAACCTTGTTGATGGCATTGCATAGAATTAAGCCATTTCTGAGACGGGAAATGAATTCCTTCTCTGATGGATGGATTGATATGTCTAATGGGCCCACAAGGCCATCAAGCCATGCAGCAGCTTGAAATCGCCTACAAGCTGTCAATGGAGAATGGGTATAAAATGCACCTATCTCTAAATACCAAGTGAAAGAGGATTAAGAAAAGTGTCACATATTGTAGAGACCTGCTTCTTCTGCTTTTCTTGAAGCCAAAAGGTCATAAAGCCCAGTTCTTGCACTATCCTCCATTGAAGCCAGAACTTCTTTATATTCCTGTCAAACGCACAAAACAAAGATACTCAAGATCCTAAGCGCCAAGACAAGATGAAAAAGAATTGATCTTTATCGGAGACGAAAAGAGAAGATGAAAAAGAACCCAGCACCATAATCATCTTCCAAACTACCAAAGACACAGTAATCAATGAAAAAACTATAGACTCGAACAACGCTCTTCTTTATAGACACACTTGCTGCTTTTCTGGGTTACCTTTCTTTTATTAAAGAATGGGAAGAGAAATCGACTGACAGAGTTCGGAGAGAAAACTCAGCACAGATTTCTGAGTAACAATGTCGAAAATCAGACAAGCAGTAACACTGTCCGCAGTCCTTGGGTTGTTATTTTATTAACAAAACAAAAGATTCATTCTTAATCGACGCAGATTTTGCCTCTTGCTTTTAATTTTATTTGACCTTTGCTTCGGAATTAGGTTTGGTTCCGAACCTCAAGCGTAACGTTACATTCATTTGAATTCAAAGTCTGGGAATGCACGTGTCCTCCGTCTGCCTATGTGGTAAAACCTAACGTTTACATCCCCTTAAGATATAGTTTTATGCTCCTCTTCAAATAGTTTAGATGTTCTACTCATTATCATAGACTAAGATCAAACTTAAAATTAATAAAAAAAAAACCACCGAGCATAAAAAATAAAAGAGTTCAAATTAAATAAAAAAAGAAATAAAACAACTAAACTAATAATTATTGAGTTTACTGAACACCAATTACTTCCCCATTAATTATTCCAAAAACCTTATTGCGTTATTTTATAATTCAAATGCTTTTTTTATAGTAATATAACTCACAACCAAAGGCAGCTACATTTAAAATTTAATAGTAATATAAAGATAAATAAAGCTTCAATCCTACAAGGAAGCGTTGGAGATTAAAAATAGTCTCCCATTATTAATAAGCTAATTAAATAAAAAAGGATTGTATTTTGATCGATTGAATTTAAATAAAATAAAATAATACCTATAAAGAATGAATAACTACTAAAATAAACATAAATTAATTCATCTAGGAAGAAAACATATATGAATTAACATCTTGATAAGACTCCTTTTAACATTATCTATTTAGTTATGATTCAATTTACTGAGAAAGTTTTATTAACGGGATAAATAAAATTCCCTAACATATGAAATCACTATCTCTTAAGTTATAATCACTTATTCTCTTAAGTTGATTAAGCAATATCTCTATCCAAATAGAACCACCTAGAATGCATTTATATTTATGAAAGGATTGACTTTATCATTAGAATATTTACGTAAGCCTACTTCTGGTATCTCGTGTAACTCCTAATATCAATGTTATGGTCAACTTATATACAAATTCTCTTAAATCATCCAAATGCAAATACTAATCTAATATAACCATTAACTTTAATCAAATCAGCATTAAGAATAATTAAATATATTTATCATAAATAAAAATCACTTCATAAATAATTGAATCAATTTATAACAAAGATAATAACTAGTCTTTCCATATCTAGACTATGAAAAGTTTACTCAATCATAATGTTTAAACCAACAAAGATTAAAAAATAATAAAATAAATAAAATGTAGAAAAAGTTATAGAGATGACCTTGATATTCTAATGTGATATGCTCAATTGGGATGAATTTCATTCTTCTTCTTCCTTGAAAACAACTGCTAGACATCTCTCTAGTGAGTCTTTCTTTTCCTAACAACCAACTCTAATCATAAAACTAAAAGAAAGCAAAAGTCTTTTATGTTTAGTGTTTCTATGTGTATTTATAAAGAATTTCAGCAACAAAAATGGGTTCACATATAACTGTACCCTAAGTTGTATTTTTATTTTATCTATTTCACACATTGACATAAACAATGAAACATTCATGTGTTCAGTTGTGTTTTTCAATATTTCTCAACTAGTTTCTCTCTATTTCTTTTATTTGACCATGTTTTCAATTTTAAATTGTTAAAAAGAACACAAGCTAACCTATGAGCATGTACTAGACGGTGTTTTTTTTCACAAATTGAGATTTCTTCCTGATTTTCTTTATAAAATACTTCAATTCTTGATAAAGTTCGACTATAAGGAAACATCTTCTTGATTACCTAAAATTATAACATAAAGTGATTGTCAAGGTAATTTGGACATGAAAATATAGCAAAATATGAGTAAATTATATATACATTTTACATACATCAATGATCATGTGTTGATTTCTCAACAATAACATATGTAGTCAAGAACTTCAAGATAACCCTCTTATAAACTTCTCCTTACAATATATCCTGCTTAAAGACAATCTCATTAACCTTATTAATTAATATTATAAAAGATGAGTTCTTTTATACCTTTTCAAACGGTTTTCTTATATGGTTTTCACTCTTTCTAACTAAATGTAATGTGATCTTTCGATCTTATATGTAGAAAAATTAATTTCTAAATCTGCGAGGTCTATAAGAAGAATTAATTTTAATGGCTTCATTTTAACCAATTCAAAGTGTCATGAATGTCATAAGAGCAACTCCACTAACTCACGAATCTAAACCACCTACTTCCAAACACTAATGACATCATCTTAAACTATATTCTATTTATTTTATTTTAATCCTTAATTATTAGTTCTCCTTAAGAAAATATTAACCTATAGTGCAATTATATAGGACTTTGTAGGTTCAATCTCAATAGATTACTTATATACTCATCTTATTCCACCTTTAATAAGAAAAAGATTACCCTTCATAACTAGGTGATATGTTTAAAAGAAAAAAAAAAACTTTAAGTGTGCATCAAATAAACTTCCTATACATTCCTCAATGGTTTCATCTATAAGTATTATATGAATACACTTTTTATATTTAATGTCAAAAATTGATTTATCATCACTAATATGCCAAAGCTGATTTAAATCACACTAAAAAAAAAAGCTAAAGAGAGATAGCCTACCTTATTAACAAAACCTTAAGAAAGGATCTAAGAGTCTTAGCCAAATAAATGAATTCAAGGGTCAATTTTTCAAGTAAGGGAAGTGGTAACACCCTATTTCATTAGTGTAAATAGCTACCTAGATCTTAAAATGGCATTATAATTTGGGAAGTATTTCGAATTAAAAATATGGAGAACTTGGGTGTGTCTTAAGGAAAATAAAGACTTGCATATGAGTTAGAAATATAAATTTACCTAGGGCTTAAAAAATGAAAACATATAGATAGATGCTTAAGAGTTAAGTTTTCTATCTAAGGTGTAATTTTTTAAAAAATGTCTAGAATTGAAAAGGTGTCATAAAAATAAATGTGTTACTCCTAGAGAGGTATCATGTTTTTTAAAACGAAAATAAAAGTTTTAATTGCATTGGGCCTTTTGTTTGACCTTTTCTCCAACACCTCGAGGAAATAATCTATTTTGGAGTTATAAACAAGGAAATCCATACTTACTTTAGTCCTCGCATTTTAGAAACTATAGTTTATGTCATATGAAATATTTTAGCTATCACTTGTAATTCTAACATCAATATTTGTTAGTAGATGACTAAACAATGATATTTTATGAAACTTTAAAGCTTCGATACATCATTATTTTGTCAATTTTGTGATCCATCCATTAATAAAAATTGATACTAGGGGTGCAAATGATAGCTAAAACAAATAAGAGGGACTACAAAATAAATTCAAAAATGTTGAAATAACAAAGAATGTCAAATGAAAGGGACAACTAGTGTAATTAACTCAAAATTAAATTCCTAAAGATGTGTTTTAAGGTTTGGAACTAAAATAATATACATGTCACTAACATTTTTCAAATTCCTTGAATAAATATGTGACCAAATATCAAAAATATGTACAATGGAGTCATCATCCTACCTTACTAAAGAAAGATAGAGAAAAACATTAGAGAAATGAACTAAAATATCCTAACTAGAGAATTAAGTTTAAAGTCAAATTGTAAAATAGGAAAAATGTTATGCACCCTATTTTACCTAGCTAATTGGTTACTTAAGTTTGAAAAATAATTTTTAAATTTGATATTTTAGAAAATTGAACTTAGGTGTAAGGTTAATAGAAATAGACTAAATAAAGGAAATAAAACATATAGGTGTATGCATAGGAGTTTGACGTTCTACCTAAAGTTTGAAATAAAATGATTTGACTGGTATATAAAAAATATTTCAAATGAAATGCAGAACATTTAGATGAATGCCTAAGCGTTTTTGGCTTGACCTAGGGTATAAAATAAAATATCTAGGGTGATATCAAGGGATGGAAATAAATATAAAACATGTAAATGAATGCGTAGGGGTTTGTGAATTGACCTAAGGCTTAAAATAAAATGCTTAAAGATGCCTAGACTGAGTAATAAAACTTTAAAGATAAAAAAAATTTATAAGGTAACTTAAAAGTATAAGTTCAAATTCATATAAATTGCAATTTGAACAAAATGATGACGAAAGAAATGAAATGAAATGAACTTTTGATCAAAAATTATATGAAGGCTTTTTTGAAAGGGCCTTAATAAAAAATTGGACATCTTTTGTAAGGATTTTAAATATTAAATTAAAAAAATTATGGAATTTATTTTTTTATGCCAAAAGATTTATTTCTCTAAATTATTTAAAGAAAATGGAAATGGATATATTTGTTTATTGCTTTAAAGTGTGAGGTATAGAACTAAATATTTAAATGGTTCAAACTTAAATTGCTAATAATTTTTAACTTAAAACAAAACGTAAAAACAAAGATAATGGTTTTAACGGGCCTTAAATCCTAAGCTTAAACAAAGGGAAGGAGGCAAAATTTTATTATTAATAGGTTTATAGAATTAACTAATTTTTTAAACATAAACTAAGTAAAAAAACAAAAAATAATAATGATAATGGGCCAGTAAGGATAACAAATTTATAAGCTTATTTATTAATTAAAAATGGAATTTTAATAACAAAGAAGGTTGTTGGCAAGAGTAAAATAACTTCTAAACAAAAGGGGAATTGGGCTAATAAAGAACTTAATTTTTTCGAAAGATTACTTTTTATTAAACGAATTTGTTAAGCTCTCTTACTTTCCACTCATACAATTTAAAGGAAGTACATTCTCAACAAACATATACTAAAAATTAAGAAAGAAAATAAAATTATTTTTATTTTTATTTTTTAAGTCTAAACTTATAATAAGCACTTGGACTCTAAGCATGGAGGCCAAATTATAGAAAACTCTATTTGGTCCAGACTTTTTAAAAGGAATAGTCTAACTAATATCCTATTTTATTCTTTAAAAATCAAATTTTGAAAACCAAAGCCAATTTATTGAAAAGCCTATTTGGTCTAGACTTTTTAATAAGAATAGTCTAACAGATATCTTATTTTATTTTTTAAAAAAATCAAAATTTGAAAGCCAAAGGCAAAAGGATCAAATTAGACCTTAATATTTTCATCCGAATTCAATTTAAATTAGGCATTTCAACATGCTTAAAAAGATTTTAACGCTTCTTAAGCATTTAATTTAAACTCTAATTTAACTTCTCCATTAGTCCTTAATTACAAAAGCATATGTAGCATCTTTTTTGTGGACCCCTTGCTAGATGTATATCTTGTATGGCAAGTAAGGCCTAAAAATAAAAGAAATTAAAATCAATTTGAAATTGTGACCTAACCATATAACTAGGAGGATTCATTATAAGGTGATTACTTTTGTTTCACATATTTTGTAACTTTTCAAACAAGCCTTTAAATGATCCTTAGTTAATTAAAAGTTAAATGATTTATTTTTATGTTATTTTTGGTTATTAGAATTTTTAAAATTTTAAACATCTTGATCATGTATGATTACTTTATACATTAGCAAATCATGTTGTCCAATTGATTCTAACCTTTTGTAACAATAGATAATTATGATCTTGTAATGCATAGTTGTACTCCTCTAACTTCTTGATCTCCAATAATTTAGGCACCTAGTTGTTAGGGTCTTGATAACATTCATCCTAGGTTTTTCTTAGGTTTTCTTTTACACTTTACATTAATTCTAAAGGTTGTTAGAAGGCCTTCTGATTTATGGAATGCTTTCATCTTTTGATTTACTAGCTTAAGCTAATAAAATCAAATGTTTACTTACTAGGAGTAATTCTAATAAAATAAAATGTTTACTTGATAAAGAACACTACGCTTACACTAATAAAAGCAAAATAGAAGATATGGTTGTTCAATATTTTAAGGATCTCATGGGATCAAACTCAGCAAGTTTATTGTGTAAGGGGGACTTAGATACGGTCATTGGGAATTCAAATGTCCTTTCTTAAGAGGCTAAGGAGAGTCTTGTAAAACTAGTTTTTTCTCAGAAAATCAAACAAGTCTTATTCAGTCTCAATCTAAGGAAATCTCTAGGTTTTGCTAGGATTAATGCCCATTTCTTTTAAGCTACTTGGTCTATCATAGGTGAATTACTAGTTAAGGTGGTTCAAGAATTTCTTTCCAGAAACAAAATGATGAGAGAATTAAATTCCACTCACCTTTGTTTAATCCTTAAGACTTCAAATGTAAACATATTAAAGGAATTTTGTCATATTTAATGTTACAACATTGTGTATAAAGTGATCTCAAAGATCAAGACAAGTAAATTGAGGAACACTTTGAAGCATATAATTCACTTTATACAGGGAGCATTTATACCTGGTAGATTAATTTCTTACAACATCTTGATAGTGTAGAAATTGATGAAGGATTGTGAGAATAATAGGCCTATCAAGAGTTGTACAATTAAGGTAAATTTCTCAAAGACCTTTGATACCTTGTAGTGGAACTTCATTCTTGCCAATCTTGAATGGTTTGGCTTTCACATTAAGTTCACAGGTTGGATTAAAGCCTTCATATCCACTACTATTTATAGTGTATTAATCAATGCTATTCTAAGTAAGATGTTCAAAAGGTTTAAAGGAATAAGGCAGGGGAATCCATTATCATCCTACCTATACACTCTCTCAATAGAAGTGTTATTTAGAATGATTCACAGGAATATTCACCACTATCCCATCTTTAATTATCATAAAAAAATGCAACGAGTTAAAAATTACACAAATTCCTTTTATAGATGATTTCATTATGTTTTGTGGAGCTGAACAAAATACATTGGCTTTAATAATCAGTTCTTTTAACTCTTGTGTAGGATATTAGGATTGATAATAAATCACCAAAGAGAAAAATATATTGCTCATCTAATGTGAGTGATCTAAGCAGATTGAGAGATATCTCTGGATTGAATTCCCATGAACTACCTTTCAAATACCTAGGGGTTCCAATTACCTTTAGAAAACCAGGATATTAATTTGCCCCTTTTGAAGATGTTTAATAAGAGAATATGTGCTTAGTATAATAGATTTCTATCACTGGATGGAACATTGCAACTCATAATCTCAGTCCTAAGAAACCTGCATATTCACTGGAGCTCTCATCTTTTCTTGCCTAAGAAGATCAATAAGGATCTAAATAAGTGCATCAAAAACTTTTTATGGTCAAGAAAAACAGAAAACTCTAAATGTGCTAAGATAAATGGGAATAACTATGCTACAAACAGTAAAAAGGAGTACTTGGATTGTTATCCTTACAATTGATTCAGCTAGTTCTAGTTGTCAAATGGATTTAGAGATTACACAATGAAAAAAAAGCATTATAGTCCAAATAAGTGAATGAGTATTATCTCAATGAACACAGTTTTTGGCAGATTGCAGAAAAGAAAGAGCAATCTTGGACTTTTATTCAGATGCTAAAAAAAGGGATTTAATTACCTACACATTAAATCTATGGTGGGAAATCGTAAGGATTCTTAGTTTTGGTTTGATAATTGGGCAAACCAAAGTCCATTAATCCTTAGAGATGAGCTAACTCAATTTATTGTAAGAATTCCACTTAGTGCTCAAGTTAAGCAGGTAATTCATGAGGATAGATGGTTGGCAATTTTCGGGGCTCAAACAAAATAGAGAACTACCTCCTTATCTATCTTCCGAATTCTAATGTGATGGATAAATCCATTTGGTTATTTGACAATAGTAGAGTGTTCAACAACTCCTCTTGTCTTAATCTTTTCAAACCATACAACTCTAGTATTCAATGGTGTAACATAATATGGAGGACAACCTTGATACCTAAAGCTTCTTTTTTTTTACTTGGCTTGGATCAAAGGGTAGATTGAGAATCAGGGACAAGATTCATCAGGGACAAGATTCATAGCACACTCTATGCAATACTGGTACACTAGTGCAATTTGGTCAAGGATTCAACATATTTTGGACCTGAGCTATCCGAAGATAAAATGGAAAAGGATCTTAAGTTGGGTTAATGAGTAATGTAGAAATGGGGAGGGACTATGTTTGCATAAGTATGTCCTTCAACTACATTATTTACTTCATTTGGCATGAGGGTAGATTTTCTGGAAGCACTTCAACAGAATGGTATGCATTGGCTCATATAATTTGTTGTCATTGTTTAGAATATTGTTTCTTACATATCAGTATCGGCCATATCAACAAAAGACTATTGTCGAATAAAAAATATCACACAAAACTCTAGTATTGGTCTGTAACTAGAATACTAGTAGGAATTATAAATTTAAAAAATTTTAGGACTAAATTGAAAAAATTAAATTTTCATCTGTATAAAATAATAATGACTTATAAATAAAAAATAATATAATAAAATTATCTATAATTTATTTAATAAATAATGAAATACAAATAATAATGTATTAAATAAAATTTTCATGTCATTAAACTTATACGAAGTGATTATAGATTATAACTAAATATATTAGTTTAATATAATCATATTTAATATTTTCAAATTTTAGATATTTTATAACGATAATATATATTTTAATATATAATTGTGAAAATATTATAATAAATTTTGAAATGTGTAAAGAAAATATTTGAAATTAAATTTATTTTAATTTATAAGAAATATGTGAAAATAAATTTAATAAAACTTAAAAAATATTTTTATATCAAATTTTATATTGTTACGATTTCTTAAGATATGATTGAAGTAAATAAAAACTTGTGTAATATAATATATTTAAGGATTAATTTGCAATTTTAAAAATTTTAAATTTATTATATATTTTAAAAAATATCTAAAATGGTATCCAATATTGACAAGTCTGATAAAATATACATAACATTGTTTCCTACTGGATTAGACAAATACTAGTTGCTCACAATCCTAGTGATGTAATAAGCTCTTCAATGAAACAAAGATTAAATCTTGAGTGAAATATGTCATTAGCTCTTAAACCTCAAATGGAAGTTACATTCTTTAATATTATGTTTAGGAATTCAACCTATATTCAACTACAATCAATAATGATCCTTTGTATTAACGACCTTGGTTAGGGTTGTTAATGAAATTTTTCTTAATTTTAAAAATAATCAAACTATCAATAGAGTTTGTGAGTGTGTCTATATTTATTTCTACCATGACTTCTACGTTTTTGCCATTTAATTTCATTATTTTGAATATTTTTATGGCTAAACATCTTTTTTGTGTTTAGATTGATTTAATTTGATTTATGATATGAGATATATTTCTATAGGCTATCTTTGTTAGTTTCAATATTGATTTATTCACATTATCATCTAAATATGATTTTAATTCATTTATAGATGACTCAAGAGGGTTTACTTATAAGTAGGTCATGATTTAGGTAGTGGAGGTTAAACGAGGTGCTTAAGGGAGATATACATGATCTTCCTAAGTTAAGGTGAAACATTGCATAGGATTTCACAAAACTTAATGCATTCAAATAGGTGTTAACAATGGTAGAGATATGGGTTAACTAACCAGAGAGTAGATGGTTGTAACTCAAAAGAGTATAATTTCAACATCTAAGAAGTCTTGTTGGTCTAAAAGGTATATCCATTCTAGATTAATTAAATCATGAAGATAAAAGTGGTACTAGGGAATGTACTCATCTAGATATAACTATTGGACTACATTTTTATTAATTTTCTTATCATTTATTTCCTTAGATATTTTTGAAGTTAGTTTAGTTTCATTTTATGTCTCTTTATTAAAAAAATCATAAACATTATCTTTCTATTTATTATCTTTAGACTAGTTAGTAATGTTAGGCTTTCAATCCAAGTTGATTCTTTGAGGGATTAAACTCCTACTTACCATTATATTATTTATTAATGATACGTGGAATTATCGAGTAAGTGAGTGATATATCTGCACAAAAATTACTAGTAAAAGAATATAACAACGCAAATCACACACACTACCAATGCCTTATCTAATTTACTTATAATGATCCATTATTTTGATTATTGCACTATGTGTAATTGATGGACATCATTATGCCAATAAATGAGCCTTATTTAGTTGATGCAATTCCTATTATCTTTGTTGAAGTGTTACTTAAATATGCTATATCAATGTGTTTGATTAGAGTAGGTAGTGCTATTAAAGTTATGAAGCAGTAACCAAGCATCAAAAGTGGATTATCTAAATAGATGAAGCATTTCTAGAGTTGTCTCAATTAGAGATGAATGAACTAGGTTCTAGAATAGCTTTGGTCAATAAAAATATCTTTGGTGTCATATACAACCATCATCCTACTATTGTTATGGCCTTAATGGATACTTATGGTATTTTAATCCTTAGGAAAAAAACTGGGTCCTTCATTAATCCTAGTGGATATTATTTTCTTCTCCAGAAGATCAATAAAAAATTTTCTTAACAAGGTAGTTACCTATCATTTATTGTTTCAAAGGGCAATTAAAGCCTTTACACTCTAGCAAATAATAAATATTAGGATGGGGAATATTGTCTCTTAAGGGTCTTTTTCTTAGGTTTCTTTCTAGTCGTGGTAATAGAGCCTTCCTCTAAGGTGTTAATTATACAATTAGACTAAGTAGCAACTTAAGAGGGCTTGGGAGAAGTAGGTAAGCTATTTTGTATACAAAACTTATTGAACACATATAACGTATAGATTTTCAAATTGTCTTAGTACCTTCCTACATGATTTTAGTTGTTAAGGCAATCTCCTAGTTTGTATGATCGTCCTCTTATATGAGCTCTTTTAACGGTTGTTGCTATATTAAGTCTTTGTCATTGTCAACTTGGTGACTTTGGTTTGAAGAGAGCACTATTTAAGATGGATCCTCTATCTCTTTGACTTTAGCACTTTAATGTTGAAGTTTATAAATTCTAGTAATCTCCATCAGTTAATTACAATCTCATTTATGGAATTTCCTATCAGTAAGTTTCCATTGCTTTTATTGTTGGCTTAGGGATGGTTTCCACTGGTAGTTAATCACTACTTCGTCCCATATTAGGTTGTCATCTTTATTTAGTTTTATGATATAAACTGAGTTAGATAATTCTTTTTTCATTTCAATCTTCATACACACCTTTGTATGCATGTCCTTTTTCGTAGTAGTAGTAGTTTTATCCAAGCAAATAGGTTTACCTTGTAACTAGCTAAATAGATCAACCTTAATGTGGAATAGTTTGAAAAAAATCCTCTTTATTAGTTAGGGGTAAAGCTGCGTTCTACTGAACTTTCCTAAAACTCATGTATCAGTAGGACTTTCACTGAGTTATTATTGTTATTATTATGGACCAATATTTCAATGGCATATGATAAAAACTAATCTATATAGGGACATGCTTCATCTTAAGTCTCTATAGATCTAGGCTAGGTTTGTTAAGTCAAAATAACTTTACTTAAATATGATTTTGATGTATAACAAAAAGAGACAAAATAAAAGTAGTTAGAAAAGCAGACGCAGCAAAA
>JANZLD010000005.1:53928617-53940380 GCA_026413575.1 Erythroxylum carthagenense | reverse complement strand
AATTTTACAAACTTGCAGAAGCGTGTTGTATGATGAACAGAAGAAACATAATGGGTATTTGGCGCTTTTCTTCTTTACGTAAGCGACGGATTTTTTTTTATGTAAGTGGCAAAAAATTAGCTTCCCGTAAAAGCTGTATTTGAGCTTTTAAAAAAGCTATTTCTACTTCAAAAGTGCTTTTGAAGTCTACAGTCAAGCACTTAATTTTTCTTTAAAATAGCTTTTGCGGTAGAAAAAAGCACTTTTGGACCCTCCAAAAGCTCAACCAAACTGAGGCTTAATATAGTTGTATAAGATGTTCATGCATTTCGTATGTATACATCGGTTGGGAGTTGGGCATCATAGCCTGCATGGCGTAATCCTTTGTAATATCAAAATGGGATTGGGCTTTGTGGTCCATGGAATGGAACTTCTCCTCGTTACTACTGTGTATGTATCTATTCGTTTCTTCTTTTATTTGTTTATTTCAATATCTTTGAAGTTTGAACCTTAAAAACACGAAATCACCCATCTTTATTTCTCCCCCCCTTTTCTTTTCAGGTCCAATTACTCTTTGTTTCTCGGGTTTTGGTTCTTCGGTTCCAAAGCCCAATCTCTCACTCCCTTTCCCGTAAAACCCTACGGATCTTCCCTTTCTCGTCGGAGCTCCATCGCCGAGCTTCCCTGAACATTTCATCTCTGTCTCTCTTCTCACTGCCCGGTAAAGTTTCTTTCCTTAACCCTAACCTTAATTCAACTAGTTTTCTGATTGATCCTGGTGTTTCTAGTTCTAATTGTTGCTATAACATTCCTTTGATTTTAATTATTTCTTCATTTGAGACTTATTTTTATGATTTGCTTGTTGAGTACTTGTGCATAGTTCCAGGTCTTGAATATGAATTGTTGACAAAGCTGATTTGTATTTAATATAAATCTCTCTCTGTGGATTTGGTTTCAGTCTCGTTCATGTTACCCCCTTTTTTTTTTTTTTTGGTTCGACATGAAATTAGAAGAGAAGCCCAAGCAAGTCCATCAAACTCCCCAGATCTGTTTTTGTCCTCCTGTATTAGCCTGTTTATGGAGTGTGGCTGACTAAATTTCCAAATTTGGCCCTCAACCTTTGTGGGTCCCCCTAGTCTAGATAATGGTCTGTGGTCGATCTAAAAGGGATTGAAGCGCTTAGAAACGCAGCTCGAAGACTGTGGTCCTTTGGCCCATGGATCTTGTGCTTTACTCTGCTGCTTCATTAGCCACCTTTTCCTCTGCTGCGTTGTTTCTTCTTCACTTTCAGGCCTTTAGCCACCACGGTCAAGCTGAGGTCTTTTTGTTTATGTGAATGACGGTTGGGCCTACTCTGGTTATGCTCTTTCATGATTGAAGCCTACTCTTTCTCTCTCTCTCTCTTTTTTTTTCATTTTTTTTTATTGTTCAGCATGTAAGTGCTTGAGGAGTGGTGATTCTGTTCCGTGTTGTATCTCTTCTGCATACCATTGTGTTATACGCAGTATGATGGATGATTGATAAAAAGGAGATAAACCCTTAGCCTTTTGTCTTAATACCCGCATAAGTTCTATATTATGTTATGAATTGAATGATTCTCATTTTACCATATATAAGCCAACTTTGATGAATAGTGAAGTTGAGAGGCTTAAGGTGATTGTTACCTTGAAATAGTCCTATTTTTTCTTGTATGTCTTTCCTTGTTTTGTGACCACTTTTTTTTCTTTTTCTTTTTTGTTGATTTAAGTACACATACCATTGAATTCTACTGGCATGTTTATAATATTTGACTTTTAGGATTGCTTATTGCTCCATCATGAACATATGGTATTCCACCATGTCCTTTTTCCAGTTACACTTGGTCTATATCATAATACTCTGGCATTAGAGCTTTTGTATTATCAGTTTAGCTTAATCATTGAACAAATTGTTACTAAATTTGCAGTTTTGTTCATTTACTTGCTAAACAGGATTTCAATTTTTAGAACTGGATGGCATACCTAGAACAGAATGATACATTACCTGTGGCAATTCATGAGGAAAACAAATCGTTAGCTATGGGAAAGCCAGATGAGAATCCTGTAATGACTATTGGAAACCCAGAAGAGAACAACTCAATGACTAAGCCAGAAGAGAACAACTCAATGACAATGGGAAACCCAGAAGAGAACAATGCAGTTAACCCAGAAGAGAGCAACACAATTACTGCAGGAAACCCTGAAGAGAATAAGGCAATGACTATTGCAAACCCTGAGGAGAGCAACATAATGACTATTGGAAATCCGGAAGACAACAGCTCAGTAACTATGAGAAACTCAGAAGAGAACAACGCAATGCCTATTGGAAACCCAGAAGAGAACAATGCAGTGACTATCGGAAACCTGGAAGAGAACAATGCAGTGACTATGGGAAACCTAGAAGAGAACAAGTCAATGACCATTGGAAACCTGGAAGAGAGCAAAACAATGTCTACTGGAAACCAGGAAGAGAATAACGCAATGACTATGGGAAACCCAGAAGAGAACAGTGCAATGGCTATGGGAGACCCGGAAGATAATAGTGCAATGGATATGGGAAACCCAGAGGAGAACAGTGCTCTTAATATGGGAAACCTGGAAGAGAACAATGGCATGAATTTGGGAAAGCCAGAAGAGAACAACGCAATGACTATTAGATCCCTGGAAGGGAACAGCACAATGACTATGGGAAACCTGGAAGAGAACAACACAATGACTATGGGAAACCTGGAAGAGAACAATGCAATGACTCTCAGAAACCTAGAAGAGAACGATGCAATGACTATGGGAAACATGGAAGAGAATAATGAATTGACAATGGGAAACCTGGAAGAGCACAACGGAATGACTATGGGTAACCCAGAAGAGAATAATGCTATGGCTCTGAGAAACCAAGAAGAGATCAATGCAATGGTTGCTGCTTCCTCTGAAGAGAATAATGCAATGATTGCCACAACCCCTGAGGAGGATAACACAATGTTTGCTGAAATGGAAGAGAACAATGCACTGATTGTGGCAAACTCTGAAGAAAACCATACATTCTCTACCCCTGAAATTCAGCCCAACAAGCGGAGAAAGAAAAAGTCCATAGTGTGGGAACACTTCACCATAGAAACTGTGAGTCCTGGATGTAGAAGGGCATGCTGTAAGCAGTGCAAGCAAAGTTTTGCATACAGTACAGGTTCCAAAGTGGCTGGTACCAGCCACCTCAAACGTCACATTGCTAAAGGAACCTGCCTTTCACTTTTACGCAGTCGAGGGAGTCCAATGGTGCCATATACTCCAGGGACAGGTGGAAATGACAGTTCTGAACCTCCAAAGCGACGATACAGATCCCCTAGCATACCATACATTCCATTTGATTCAGACCGATGCCGCCATGAAATTGCCAGGATGATTATCATGCATGATTACCCACTTCATATGGTTGAACATTCTGGATTTGTAACTTTTGTCCAGAATCTTCAACCTCAGTTTGACATGGTAAGCTTCAATACTGTCCAAGGGGATTGTGTTGCAACTTACTTGAGGGAAAAGCAAAATGTTATGAAGTTTGTTGAAGTGATGCCTGGGCGTGTTTGTCTTACGTTAGATATGTGGACTTCAAGCCAAAGTCTAGGTTATGTATTTGTTACAGGACACTTCATCGATGGTGATTGGAAGCCACATAAACGAATTCTTAATGTTGTGATGGAACCATATCCTGATTCAGATGGTGCCCTCATCCATGCAGTTGCTTGTTGCCTTTCTGATTGGGGCTTGGAGGGCAAGCTATTTTCTGTTACCTATAATCATCCAGTTGGTGAACATGGGCTTGAAAGTCTTAGATCTCTACTCTGCATAAAAAATACCCTTATTCTAAATGGTCAAATACTGGTCAGCAACTGCATTTCTCGCACTTTGAGCAGCACTGCAAAGGATGTGTTATCTCTAGGGTGGCTGGTCATCAAGAAAATTCGTGATAGTGTAAAATATGTGAAGACCTCAGAATCTCATGAGGAAAAGTTTCTGGAGCTTAAGAATCAGTTGCAAGTCCCCAGTGAAAAGAGCTTGTCTCTTGATGATAAAACACAGTGGAACACAACATACCATATGCTGGTTGCTGCTTCAGAATTGAAAGAAGTATTTTCATGCTTGGACACCTCCGATCCTCATTACAAACAGGCTCCATCTATGGAAGACTGGAAGCAGGTTGAGACCATATGCACATACTTGAAGCCTCTCTATGATGCAGTCAACATGCTTGCATCTACTAATAATCCTACTGCAATAACATGCTTTCATGAAGTCTGGAAGCTTCAGACAGAACTGGCCTCTTCAGTTACAAGTGAGGATCCTTTTGTCAGAAGTCTTGCTAAAGCAATGAAAGAAAAGATCGATAAATATTGGAAAGATTGCAGCCTGATTTTGGCAATTGCCGTGGCTATGGATCCTCGTTTTAAGATGAAGCTTGTTGAATTTAGTTTTTCAAAAATCTATGGTGAAGATGCTCCTGCATACATCAAGATTGTTGATGATGGGATACATGAGCTCTTCGTTGAATATGTGGCTCTTCCTTTGCCTCTTACTCCAACTTACGCTGAAGAAGGAAACCCTGATGGTATGAAAACTGATGAACACCAGAGGACTCTTCTATCAGACAACGGGCTTACAGATTTTGATGTCTATATCATGGAGACAACCAGTCAACAGATGAAATCAGAGCTGGATCAATATCTGGACGAGTCTTTGTTGCCTCGTGTGCAAGATTTTGATGTATTAGGTTGGTGGAAACTGAATAAGTTGAAGTACCCAACACTTTCTAAGATGGCTCGAGACATTTTAACTATTCCGGTTTCTACAGTTGGACCTAATTCTGCATTCGATATCATGGCCAAAGAGCTAGATCCGTACCGGAGTTCCTTGCGACCAGAGACACTGGAAGCTCTAGTTTGCGCCAAGGATTGGTTTCAGTATGGATATGCGGAAATTTCAAATGCTCTTGTGAAGATGGAATCATAAACTGTGTAATGTCGTACCTTTTATAGGTCCTTCTGTATAAGAAATTTAGAGTTTTAGCTATGTAACTCAGCATTAGGTTACTTCCATGCAATTAGAAAGTAAGTTCATGTAATTGAGTAGGGTTTACAAAACTTTTGCACCTTCACTCAAATCTCTGTGAACCTATAAGCAAGATGATCATGATTGTTTGCTTGGAAACGTGAAAAACGTAATACTGCCGAGTTCTGCTGAGGCCTCCAGGTCCTCCTGCCATAGCATGAGCTTGGGTTTGTTAAAAGGGGCAGTAGTTTAATGAGCAAAGAAATTAGAGATGGGGTGACATTTTAGTTACTGTTTGAATTTATTATTTACTTGATTGGGTTACCATGCCTATAAAATCACCAATTGAATGCGTCGATATCTTTACATTTCATTCTGATAAAAATTAAAATAAAAAATATCTTTACATTTCATTATTTAATACTTCTGCCAATGAGATGAGACTTTTAACGAGATCATTATAACTTCTTAATCAATAAACACTTTTCCAATACCTAAGTTTTGGGCTCTAATTTAGGAATGTCAAATTTGGCTGGTTCGTTTAGCCCGATTTTGGCCCTAGTTGATTAGGTCACCGGTCAAAATTGTTTAACCTGATCAGGTTACGAGTTGAGAGCGGCCTTGCTTGTGACTCGATCGTAATATAAAAAGTGAAATTGTTTTTTAATATATATATATACCCGGCTCGCTTGTGACTTGGATTGGTCAACTTGCTCTTGGCCCGACTCAATTCATTGAGATCTTTATTCGAATTTTGTTAATGAAGCAATTAGATATTGAGAGAGTATTACATTCTTTTTGAATTCGCTTGGCGGGAATTGAACTAGTCATAGATTTAATTGTGACTTTTAAGACATGTGATTCGTCGATAAAAATCAAACACATAATTATTTTTCTAACGACACTAAAAAGATAATCCTTAAATCTCATTAGGTCTCCATTTCTAAAAAACTCAATTTTGTCTCCCAAGTCTTTAATTATAAATTTCCTGTGTTATAAATCTTTAATCTTTAAAAGGACAGTCAATAATATGATTTAAATAATTCATAAAAAGAGATGTCAACAGTTACTATGTAGTAGTTCACTTTCTCTATTATCTAAATAGGCCTATACAAAGAAACATTTGCCCTTGAATTTTAAAATATAATTACCACTTTACCTACAACAAGTACATTGGACAGATAGAGAGACAATGTTAATGATTGAATAGTTGCATTTGATTGAATGTTATATGAATTAAATTAAAATTTTATTTTTCTATTCAAAGAATCCACAACACACTTGTGATATTACTCGCAAGACATGTTAGTGAAGTATCCTCGCACTAAAAATAATCTCTAGTAAGGAAAAAGTACCTTTTGTGTGAAAAATAAAATAAAAAAGAATATTAGAATAATTCCAAAGATAGTATTTATAACTGAAAATTACATTTAAGTGATTGAAATTTTTGTTGAGAAAGTAAAATCTTGTCAATATATTACAAACAATGATAGTAAGTTACAAAAGGATCACACTTTAAAAAGTACATTTCTAAACTCTCCACCTCTTCTATACACATTCTACACTTTAGATTTTAGAGAATGAAGTTATTGAAGTAACAATTGGTCCAACCATGGTAAGCCCATAGCCCACCCGTAGTCCGGTCAACTTGAACCAAAATCAGGTTAGGTTAGGTGGGTTTTGACATCTCTAGCTATTAGGAACTCATACGAGAGGGGGCATGCTTAGACCAAGAGGAAGAATGATCTCTTCCTGTACCCCAAAAGTACAATTCAATCCCTCTAGAAGCTAATCCAATCTCAAAAGTATAGATAACTCTTCTTTAAAACATTATTTAGAGATCACACCGTTATGTTGCAATTATATTAATGATTCTAACAACACAATCAACACTCGACCAATGAACCTGACATTTGGTAATTCTCTAAATTACAATCTTAGCATATCAAATACAACATCCTGCTACACCAAAATTGAACCTCATTTTTGGAAAAGATGCCTCTTCTAACAAAGAGGAAACTAGTTATACTAATAAAGATACAACCCCTGAAGAGAATCTCCAAGCTGTTGCCAAAAGGAAATCAGGAAAAAAGAAGAACCAATCTTCATGTGCTCTAAAATCGTGATAATCTCCATATGGAACATAAGGGGATTGAATGCCCCCTCTAAGCAATACAAGATCAAAAACTTTGTTGCAGAGAATAAACTCATTCTGCTAGGATTTTGGAAACTCATTCTGCTAGAATAAACTCATTGTAGAATTGTATTTATGTTTCCTTCAAGTTGGAAAGCTATCTCCATCAAGAATCTTATCCAAATGGGAGAATTCTGGTCTTGTACAATAATGAAAAAGTGGGGGTGATCAATACAGTTATATGTGATCAGTTGATTCACTTGAAGGTAAAATCAGAATTTTGAACTTAGAACTTACAACTTGACATTTCCATCATCTATGCCCCCTTAATTATAGCTTTCAAAGAGTATCTTTATGGAAGAAACTTTTTGATATTTCACAAGGCCTTAGCACTTCATAGCTATTGCTAAGAGACCTCAACTCTATAATTCACCTTGATAAGGCTTCTTATTATTCCAGAAAGCTATTATATGATGATTTGAAAAATTGCTTGAACAACATTGAGGTAATTGACTTACCTAGTAGGGATAATTTTTACACTTAGAGCAATAAGCATAAGGGAAAAACCTTCTTAAGAAAGAAATTGGGCAGAGGCCTCTCCATCTTGTCATGGTTGCTACAATTTCCTAATTCAATTGCTTTCTTTTCTAATGTTAGCAAATTTGATCACTCTTTTGTAATCATTTATTTTAACACAATGTGATCTCATATTAGACATCCATTTCACTTTATCAACCTCCTAATGAAAATTCCAAGATTCAAATAAGTAGTTAAGAGAGGGCTCAATTCTAACTTATGAGGTATCAAGTAATTCCAATGCTTAAAGATACTGAGTAACATTTGAGAGGAAATTAAGGCATTTCATAAAGCCAATGTTGATAATCTTCTTCATCTCCTGAATGTTGCAAAATCAAGTCTTGAGAAAGTTTAGAATGATCTATACCTTAGCCCCACCAACCCCTCTTTCCAAGAAGCAGAAAAATAAGCATTAAGCAACTTCATTCAAGCTAGTGACTTTGATCACTCACTCTGGAAGCAAAGATCTAGGATCAAATGGTTATATGATGGGGATAAAAAAAATTCATTCTTTCACAGATCTGTGTTGATAACAAAGTCCTCCAACATAATAGTCACTTTGGAATCAAATGCATCAATACTTTATATTCAAACTGGATTTTTGTCTGAAGTTGAAAATTACTTCACTTAACTACTAGGCACTTCCTTCTCTGCTACATCATCATTTAGACTTATAGAGTAGATTTTCCAACATAAACTAAATACAAGTGAAAAGAAAGCTCTCTGTCTATCTATGTCAATCATTGAAATTCAAAATGCCCCCAAATCTTTAGCTCAATGTAAAGTTTATGATCTTGATAACTTTAACATCTTATTTTTTTTAGAAAATTAGAGCACCAAGAGGAAAATTATTGTTGAAGCAATTCAAAAAAATTAGCAATACATTCATCACTCTAACTCCCAAAGATAAGGAGCATAAGTCTTTAAGATACTTCAGTCCTATTTCATATTGTTCTTCTATATCTAAGATCATCTCCAAGGCGATTGTAGAGAGACTAAAATCCACCCTTCCTAATTTGATTAATCCCATACAATGTGCATACATTCTAAAGAGATATTAAATACAACATAGCTTGAGAACAAGAGTTGTTTAAGCAATACAATAGGAGAAATAGTAGCAAAAGTTTTGTTTCAAAATTGATATTTAGAAAGCTTATAAACCTGTTGATTAGAGCTTCATCCTGAACACCTTAATGACATTTGACTTCCTAGATATCTTCATTGACTGGATTTCTCAATTTATCACTTCAATCTACTACAACATTATGGTTAATGGATGCTAATGAAGTCAATTCATGCGGCTAGAGGTATCAGGCAAAGAGATCTCGTTCCCTTACTTATTCTCCTTGGTATCTAAAGTGCTCACCAAACATCTCAAAAAAACTAGGATTATAAATTCAAACTTCAAATTTCATTCAAAATGTAAGAAACTCAATATTGGTCTTAGTTTTGCTGATGATGTTTTTATATTTTTCAAAGCAAATATCAAACTAGTCTTAATAATGCCAAAAACCTGTACAATGTTTAAGAGAATCTCTGGCCTAATTATTAATTTTGAGAAATCCAACTTCTTTTTCTCTATAAATGCCTCCTACTGATCTGTATTTGGGATGCACTGGCTTTAAGGAATCTCATCTCCCTGTCAAATATCTTGGATTTCCTATCTCATCTATCAAGCATGTATTCTCAAACTTTAAGCCTCTTATACAAAAAATCAAAAGTAACATAAACAATTAGAGCTTCCAAACTCTCTCTATAGTAGTGAACGCTAATTGATAAACTCAATGTTATCCTCACTTACCAACTATTGGGATTCATATATTGTTTTCCCTAAAGCAGTGACTAAAGAAATAGAGAAACCTTTCAAAAACTTTCTTTGGAATGTAAATGGTAGAGGCAGTTACAAGGTAAGATGCTATGAGATATGCAGGCCTAAGAAGCATGGTGTATTAGGAATCTTTCCAATCAAAATGCTCAACTCTTCCTTTCTTACTAAGAGGATTTTGAGATTACTATAAGATAAACAATCCTTATAAGTTAAATGGGTGCATTCATATTTCATAAAGAGACAAAACCTTTAGAATGCCAAAAATCATCACTAATGAATTCCTTGCTAAAGTTAAGAATCATAATCAGAGATTTTTGCAAACACATAGTAAATGATAGCAAAATATCTTCCTTTTAGCATGTAATTGGACCCCTTTTAGTCCTCTAACTTCTATCACTGATGGTAATCCATTATATGGAACTTTATCTGCTAAAGCTATTCCCATTATAAATCTTTCTTTTATACCTCCATCATCTACATTAGTTCATTTCCTTTCAAATGTTTTCCTTGATAATTATAAAGAAGATACAATCTAGTGGCTACATTCTTATTCTAGTACTTTCTTTAATGCATCATGTTGGACCCTCTTCAAGAATACCAATCAAACCTTTCTTTGGTGCAAACTCATATGGTATAAGCACAACTTTCCCCATACCTCAATCAATCATTTTATGGCTAGCTATTAGAAACAAAATTTCTATAGTCGATAGAAAACACTATTCTCTATTTACCAAACTGGTGTATTCTATATAAGTCAGCCTCTGAAAATATGAAACATTTCTTCCTTCAATGCTAATATAGTCAATCTTTTAAAAGGTAATGTAACATCCCGTCCCCATATTAAGGGTTAGGGCCAAAAATTTCAATGCATGTAAGCTCAAAGAGAGATTAAGGAAATACATTTTTCTTGCTCATGCATAATGTTAGCATATATGCACATGAATATTGAATCTTTGCACAAAAATAAGTGTACATGCATTTATTGACAACTTCTGGGTATGATTGCTTTTAAATGTGTTTTTATTGAAAGTGAGAAGTAGAGGAAGTGGAAAGAGTGATCTAGGTATGAGTTGAGATAAGGAAAGATATGGAAATAAAATTGGTAGTGATATGGAAAATGTTTATTGAATATGCTTTAGTCTTTTAGCCATAACGTTTTCTTTAGTTATTTAAACGAGATGATTCTTAATTTGTATTAATCTAGAGATATATGGATATATTTCGTATGAAGACATCGAATTTCAATTCTTTCTCTAAGAGTCTCAAAATTTGTCATGAAGTGAGAACTGGGTGCAGTACGTTGGAAGAGGAATGTAAAATTTGTGTTCTGACTTTGGGAGAAAATCTGGATTGATCTAGATAGATTTTGACAAAATTGTCTTTTATAAGTTGTAGATGATCTTTCTAGCTTTCCAATGGTATAAAGTTTGTAAATTTTGGACATCGGAGTCAAAAGTTATGATCCTTATGAAGTAAGATACAAAATTAAGACGCAGAAGTAAGACACAAAAGTAAGACACAGAAGTAAGATGCAGAAGTAAGACGCAACAGTGAGCCGCAAAAGTGAGATGTAAAAGTGAGATGCAAAAGTGAGATGCAGAAATAAGACGCAAAAGTAAGACGTAAAAGTGAGACACAAAAGTCAGATGCAAAAGTCAGACGCAAAAGTCAGACGAAGTGAAAGTAAGATGAAGTGAAACTAAGACGAAAGGAAAGTGAGACAATGCAAAAGTGAGACGATACAGAAGTTAGATGATAGAATTGGCTTTCAAGGTCTTCATAAAAGTCGTAGGTTTGGAAGTCTTCTTTCCAATAGTCTAAAAACAAAGTCAATCTGACATCTTTAGTGAGAGTTATAGCAGTCTCTCCAAGATATGTACAATACAAGTAAAGATATAAACATGTGGGATTCTTTTGGTCATAACTTCTTCTCTAGAACTCTAAATGACTTGATTCTTGAACCATTGGATTTTTAAGACATTGCCCTACATATCCACAAAGAATCATAGTCATATGAAACTAATGGAGAAAGATTTAGTGAAAGAGTGGGACAGGTACAGTGAGTGTGTTCTTCAATAATATGAATTGGTGTTATCTCACTGAATATATTTCAGTATTTTGATGTTTTCTGGATCAGTAGAAGTCCAAATGAGACGATTTTTGTTTTATGGTAAACTAGAAACATAGGG
>JANZLD010000005.1:53841667-53860620 GCA_026413575.1 Erythroxylum carthagenense | reverse complement strand
GAGAAGAAGATCGGGTGAAAGAAAGTGAAGGTTTTTGTTTGTATGTGTACATATTGTATTGTTTTTAAGTTAGATTGCTGTTGAGAATTTTAGGAGTTGTGTATTATTGTATTTTTGGATTTTAGTATTTATGTTGTATATGGCCTAGAAATGCCATTAACATGTTGTAAGCATATATTTTATGATGTAAATGAATTATGGAATTGTTTATGGATATGAAGTGTGAATTTATTTATGGATGAGATAAGATGAATGTGATTGATTGTGTTGGGATTCCAGACAAGAGGTCCGATGAGTTGTGATGTTTGATCTGAAATATTGAAGTGTTTATTGTTTATAAATTGTGGGTATATTGATATGTGTGTAAGGTTCCTTATGGAAAAAGAAAGAATAAGATTTTGTTTAAAATGACGAGATAAGAATGAATATGAAGAAGAAAATGTATTGAGGTCAAAGGAATGGTGAAAATCTCATTTGGAAATGGTTTTGCTTTGATTAAGGAATGAAAAAATATATATTTCATACCGAATTGGATTGGTTTAGATCAAGTGTCTTTATGGTTTCCAACGCAACGTTTCATCAAAGTACACGTTTTCGGATGTTGGAACTTTGTTTCAGTTCGATTGGATCGTTTGTTTTCTTTGGTTCTGAGCCATTGATCCGATTTGATTTCATGGATTCCGTTTTTGATTTGTTCCCGCCACTTTGTTTTCGATTTGTGATTCCATTTTCTGGTTGGGCTCCGGTTTCAAAATCGGGTCCCAACATTTGTAGTATCAGAGCAAGAAAATGAAGCGATATTAGTTATGGTTTGCTTCAAGGTTGGGTTCCGAAAACGGGATTCAACATGCTTCACATTTACACATTATATCTTTATCATATTTTTTAGTCCTTGATGAAGAACTTACACTATAAATATCAAAACTATGAACAAGTCTTTTTTAGGTTGTCTTTTAACCTTTTATGGTCTATGAACTACATCCTCGAATTTCACATAATTATATAGCTATATAATATTGGTAAATTTTGGATTTAGTCTACAAATAAAGTGAGCTATTATTGTTTCCTTATCTTCTTCTACATTTATGCCAACTATGGCAACCTCTATCTCCTTGTGACACACCTCCATACTTTTGGAACCTTGAGTTAATCTTTATAGCCTTTAATAGAGATCCTTATATTAGGAACTTCGTACAAAATGCTTCCTCATCACCAATTTCATTTCTTATCGAGTTCTGATAGGTGATTCTCGACTCCTCCTAATGAGAATTTGTTTATCCAACCTATTTATGGAATAATCACTAAACTTTATGGCTATCAATTATAAAATAACTCTACACACTTTTTTAACTCTAAATGGGCATCTACATCTATATTTCCTATAAAAGGTGGCATATTCATTTTAAAATTATCCATATTGTTATCCATTCTTTCCTCGTATCCATTATCATATCATAAACCAAATTTGTCCCCATATTCTACATGCTTTTATCCCTCTTTCTCCTTTACCTCCCTTTAGGTTTAACTCACCTAAGTAGTTGACAGGACTCTCACCATTATCATAAGCCTCAAATTCATCTATTCTTGTAGGTAAAATGTGAGTTATATTGTAAATTAACTATGGCTACTTCAAGTTTCCCTAATTTCTCACTTTATTGAATTGTCTAATAAGATGCTCAAAATAACCTTGTATTGCATTCAAGGTAAACACCTAATTTGTCACCACTCTATCTTCCTCTCTTCCTTCCTTGTCTTTGGAATCTTCTTATTTTAGTTTTGAGATATAATGAACTTACAAGAAAATGTTAGTAGCAAAAAGTACGCTTTCATGTTTTTCTCTCAAAATTTGCTCTACCTTACAACATGAACTCTTGATTAAAGGTTATTTGCAAACTAGTTAATCTATCATGGAAGTTAGTTTTAGTCTTCCCCTTTATTAAATAACTTCTAAAGAAGCAAACTGTACAAAATCAAAGTAAAGAAAACACAACTAAAGAATAAGAAAATAAGAAATTTAAAATTGGAAAATTGAGGTCTACATATTCAAATTAGACCAAATAGAGAAGAATAAGAAGAAATCAATAAGAAAGAATTAAGATAGTAATAAAAAGGCAAGAACAACAAGAAATAAGATGTATATAATACATAGAGCACAAGGTTTTTAGTATAGAAGAAATTAAAAAAACCCTTATTTGTAAATGATAATACAATTTGTCAACCCTTGTGTATGCTTTTAATAACATTTTTATGAGCTTGTCTGGAAAAAAAAACCTTATTAGAATTGGATTTTTTATTAACTTATTAAATTAAGAAATAAATAAAAATAAAACTATTTTAATAAATCTTTTTCGAAAATATTAAAAATGTAAATAAATAAAATCAAGAACAAATATAAATATAAAAGATTACTTTGATGCCAAATTTGAATATGGCTCTCACCAATGCGACTAATGAGATTTTGAAACCAATATGAACAAGGTCTAAGGATTGTTCTATCAAGAATAATTTGATCGAAGAATCATACATAAAAATAAAAAGAATATAAATTGCTACACTTATAGGAAAAGACAGGATAATAGTGATAAAATTCTAAGGTTAATCACTGCGAACAAATTATATAAGATCACAAGTTATTAAAGAATCTAAAATAAGAGTTTATCTAATCAAAGAATGATGAAACATCACCAAGTGTTTTTTTTAATTAATCAACATTATATTCACCTTTAATTACATTAATAAGATACCTTTTGTAGAAATAAAAAATCTCAATAACATAAAAACCATAGAAGTAGAGTCCAATAAGGAAATAACATCCTTATCATAAACTAAATATGAAATAACTAAATATTTTTGTAAAAGTCAATCTATTATAAACATGACGCTAGCCTTAATTTATATTCAATATTAGTTTGCTTTCAAAACTTCTTTTATAAATAAACATGACCAATATAGGATCAAGATGGTAACATATTCTAGAATATGGATTTAACATGGTCCTATATTAGTGTCATGTCACCTATTTATCTAACTTTTAACTAAGTCAATACCATATTTAGACACCAACATGACATTGGTGTTGATTACATTTCATAACCTCTTTCTAAAGCTTATAGGTTTGAATTTAGTCTTTAGAAGGAGCAAAGCTTTACTCTTTGCATGAAGATCCACCATTAAGTCACCGAGTGCATTTTTGGTCTTCTTTTTTGTACTCTTTATCAATGGCTTCTAATATTCTCTGATATATCTCTAACAGCTTTTGGCACTTAATATGAAATATTTACAAAACATCCAAGCCCCTTTTCATGTCTTTCTTACTTAGAATATTGGTTAAATTTATTAGATATTTGATTCCCATCTGATAACATCTTAAAAATATCATTTAATTGTCTTTCACTTGCATGACGACATTAAACTATTCAATTCTCTAAAAGAGAGAAAAAAACATTATAAACTAATATTCCAGGATATTCTATTTAGAATCTTCTATTATGATAACCATTTTACCATTTATTGCTTAAGTAATGTATTTTTAATATATATTTCATTAATTATATCACTTATATTATTTAAAAACATATAAACTATAAATAAATAGTTGAAATTACTATAAGCCCTTTGTGACTTAAACACATCTTAAGTTATTTAACACAGTATGACAATTTTTAGCAACATGACACTTCTATTCAACTTAAGATTCAAAAATGACCATGATAGCCCCTATAACTTTTATCTCTCAATCTCTAGAAACTTGAAATCCATAATTAAACAAAATCAACAAAATCAAAATTAGGAATCTTTAATCACATTTCCATTTAATCTATGCAAAGAAGATTAGAGCTTGTTGGAAGAAAGGTATGTTTGCATTTGATATTTTCATTACTTTTTTTATTATCTCCATTAATGAATGAACTATCTTCTTCTATTATAGCCATCAACGAATGAACTATCTAACACCTTTATTATGGTTGATATTTTAATAGTTTTAACATTGCATGTGGAGCCTATTATACTTAATTTAAGTGTATTCAGCTTAATTTAAATTATTTTGTCCACATTCCTCTCGAAATCCCATATTTTTATGTTTTGATTCCCATGATTTTTTAGTGTCTTATTTTTCTTTTAAAAACTTGAATCAACATGCAATTTTATGTTCAAATGGTTGATTATGAACTTCTTATCATTTAAATGAGGTGTAGCTTAATATTTTCCATTTTATATGGCATAGATGATTATAGGCATAAACTTTTTATGGTGGTTATTATACTTTAAGTCCAAAGCTCAACTACATTAGAGGCAATGTAAAAGTGGAGAAACTTTAGATTGAGTACCTGTCAATGTTAGAGTCATTGAGAGTTCCTAAAACATATAACTACCCCAATCTGATAACAATTAGCTATATGTTTTTTTTATTTAGCTTTGATAATTTGGAGGACATTAATATGACACGTGACCCATAAGATGGAAACTTTAGCAATGAATGCAATTTAAGTATATTGATCATAGGTATGAACTAGAGGGTATTATACTAAATGAGTTAGGTAAAAGACAACATAAATAAGTGGGAGAAAATGGTAATTCACAATCAAATGATGAATTTGATCCTAAATATATTCTTGTAGACACTAGTTGCACTAATGATGGGTTGGGGCCTAGTGAACTATACTCTAATAATGAAAAATACTTGAAACTATGGAGAATTATAAGAAATATATTAAAAAGGTTAGGCTTAGTCATGATTGATGGTGATAAGAAGGATAAAAAAGTAGTTCATAGTGATTCTAAATAGAACGTTAGTGTAGTTATAGTGGCAGAAGAAACTAAGGAGCCTCATTGTGAGTATGATGACTCAAATGAGGAGTTATGTAAACTCATATCTAGTTATGTTGATGATATTGGTAGTTTTATAAAAGTTATAATGAAGAAAGTGAATAGATATAACCTAAATATAGACTATAAAACTATTACATTTAAGTAAAGGATGAATTTTGAGAGTCTTAAGCAATTCAAGGCTAATGTAAAACAATTTTCTATCTTGAATTCATTCAACATTAGGGGGAAAAGGTCCACTCAAAAAACAAATGAAGGTGATTTATGTTCTAGATGATAGTTGGAGAATTTTGGAAGTTATAAAGTATAAAAGAAGACATTCATTTGAAGGTTTATATTTCTAACAATATATAAAACAAGGACATAATGAATAGGTGACTAAACTCCACATAGCTTCCAAAAGAATATTTAGAGAGGTTTAAAAGAAACACATCTTAAATTAAGAAGGATATGATTGTTCATGTAGTTAAATAAGTATCACAAAACTGATGTGTAATAGGAATTGAGACTAGTTTAGAAAGCCCACAAGGTAAGCTTATATTTAAAAGGTGTTATAAGTTTTGAGAAATTGAAACTTAGGTTTTTATAACGATGCAAGAAGCTAATTGGATAAGATGCATACTTTTTAAATGTATTTTTGGATGGCACTTTATTATGAGCATTAAGTAGAGATGAAAATAATCAAATGTACTTAATTACATAGACAGTGGTGGAAAGTGAAAATTATGATTCTTGAAATGGTTTTTAAGTATGATTATCGAGGATAAGCGTAACTAATGGTAACGGGTGGAGTTTTATCAACGACCAACATCTTAGTTTAATAAAGGCTTTGAAATCAATAGTTCAATATGTAGAGCATAGAAAATGTTTAAGATATATTTATGCCAACTGGAGTTGTAAGGGGTATATTTACAAATCATTATTTTGGACTATAGTAAATTGCAAGTATGATTATAAAGCATGTATATAGGTAATAAAAGGTTCTTTCCTTTGATGCATGTCAAGACTTTGTGTGCAAAGATCTAAAGACACCACCTAAATTTTAGATTGTTTATAACACATAATAAAGATTTCAATAAGTATATGTTAGAAGCTAAGACAAAGTATATCATCAGCATATTTAAGGATATAAAAGTGAAGTTGATGACTGGGAATGGACAAAAAAAGACATGATGTTGAATAATGACGAAGTTATGTACCCTAGGATCATAAATAATTTAGAAGAACTATATTATAAATGATGGTTATGCGCACCAAAATTCAGTTAATGCCTAATATTAGAAGTTTTTACTTTAATGATATCTTTGTAGTTTTTAGAGAAAATTGAGTGGAATGCCATATAAACATGCAATCAGTTGCATATATTTCTAAAGGCTTAGTCCAGAAGAATTTACCAGTAAATGATACAAGAAGGAAACATATCTTAATTGCTATCAACATTGTATTGAACAATTGAATGGTCTAAAATAATAGTGTACTATAGAATATGAGCTTATTCGTACCTAAAATGAGAAAGAGACTATAAAGGCCTAGAAAGGATATAAAGAGAAGTAAGGACAAATCAAGAAGAACTACAACCAATATGAGCAAGGAGAGAGTCTAGACTAAGTGTCATAGTATAAACAATTTAGATATAACAAAAGGGTTTATGTAAAGTAAACAAACCACTAATAATTGAACTACAAGTAACTTTAAGTTTGTATTTATTCGTTGAATATTACTTAATGAGATTTCTTATTACTATAATTATGTAATAAATATGTATCAACTTTTTATTATATAGAGAGAGAGGTAGACAAGAAAAGGAATCAAAATTTGAAAATCCAAATTCTAAATCGAACAATCCTTCAAATATTGAAAAGTCAAATATTAAAAAACAATTAACCAATTATTGAATAGTAATGATATGTGAGGGCTAAAATTGAACCTAATTTCATGATAGGAGAGAGACGGAGAAGGAGAGAAAGAGAGAAAAAATAGGAAGAGGAATATCTTGAAGACAAAGCACACAAGTGGCAAAAGCACTAAATATTATTAAAACGCTTGAATTAAGGAGAGTAAGAAGATGAACAAGAATCATATATAGAGAACTTTTAGGGAATAAATAATATAGGGTAAATTTTAGAAAATAAAGTTTATACATTTTTTTAATTATAATGTGCAAATTTTTCTTATGTTGTTGATCCTTAAGCTTTAAAAGATTAGGACTCAAGTATTTAAGAGGAACATATGATTAAGCTATCAAACAACACAAGTTCTGCTAGATTCAAGTTCACATACAAATCAAAAAGATCAAAACAATATGTCATGATCTTAATCAAACTAATAATATCAAATCATTAATGAACATAACTTTGTAACCAATCAAAGTGGGAGTGTCACTCATAATGATGCATTACTTAGTAAAAAGTTTAAATGACTGGCAATGAAATTAGTGAGATTATCTATATGAAAGAAGCAATAGATAAAACTATTTAATCTATAGTGTTTACCATCTAATCATAAACATTGAATGTTTTTTTCCAATAAGGGGTACAATTATAGTTAATCATGTTGTTACATTTTAAACTTATTTTGATGGTTCATTCCCATATACATATTTTAATCACAAGTTTAGTTCAATATTTCTATATTATATTATTCATAAATAAAAAAAATTAAGACTTATAACGATATGCAATTTATAATGATTTAAAGAATATTTATATGATAATTTTCAAAATAAATTTGAACCTTTTCATTTAGTTAAGCTTTAGTGTTAATGCAAATTTAAACTTATAACACTACAAGAAAAGGAAGAATTAGTGACGGAAAATTATCAATGAAAAATATACAATTGCAAATTACCGACAAAAAATCTATTTTCGTAGGTAAAATTGATAGGAAAATTGTTGTTTAGCAACGGTACTAATATCCGTCGCTAAATATGGAGGGAAGCAAGAATTAGTGATGGAAAATTAGTGATAGAAAATATATTGTTGGAAATTATTGACGAAAAATCCATTTTTGTTGGTAAAATTGACGAGAAAATTTATTAATTAGCGATGGTATTGATATCCGTTGCTAAATATGGAGGGAAATCATCCTAGTAAATTTTGCGATGGACTTTAGCGACAGAATAAGATTACCGTTGGTAAAAGATTTAATAACGGTATAAGATATTCGCGATAAAAAGGCAGGAATTATTGGTGGAATAAAATTTTCTTAAGTTTACCTATGAAAATTTCCGTCGATAATTTCATCGGTAAATTCTTTTTAAATTTAAACTCACCCGACATCTCCATCCCACCTATATCTTCTTCTTCCTTCTTCCTACGTCTCCTCTTTGGTTTTCTCGGAGCTAATTTCTCTATTGTGTGACTCCTTTTCTACTCATTGGCGTTGTCTTCTCCGGCCATTATCATCGTGTCCTTCGGTGGAGGTATTTTTGCAACTACTATCATGTGTTTTTTGTATATTAGATGAAAGTTAATTTGGGTATTTATTACTTTCCTTTATTTGTGTATATTGTGAATGGACAACAATTTTAAGGTATAAATGTTAGTAATAGAAGGGACAAGATGTGATTTTAGTTGTAATGTCGGGATAAATTTCTGATGCATGTAAGGTGTTTAATGAAATGTCTGTTCTTTGAAAAAATGATTTCAGTTCTTTATTTTCAATTCTTTTTTAGTATGAATTTCATTATTTCAATTTTTTTACTTGAAATAATGAATTTCTCTCCATGTTGGCTTCCAGAGAAACTAAACACTTTACAGATAAATTTTAAAAAAAGATGGAAAAAATTCCGTTGGTAAAATATATTGGATTTACCGACGAAAAAAAAATCCGTAGGTAATTAATGAAAAAATAACCAAATTCGTTGGTAATTTTTTGACAGAAAAATATTCTCCTTCGACCGATCGAACAAAATAACTGTCGGTAAATTTACCAACGGTATACAAAATTTCCGTTAGTAAATTTACTGACAGTCGTTTCTTCGACAACTATTTCCGTCAGTAAATTCCGTCGCTAAATATGCTTACCGACGGAATGTGTACAAATTGCATCGGTAATTTCCATCACTAAACTCCATTTTTCTTGTAGTGTTATAAAACAACAAAAAAACTTTTTTTTTTCTTTAAGGAGACATTTTAGATATGTTCTTAAGATGGAAAAATGCTTCCTTTTTCTGTCACTAAATACATGAGACAAGTGCATCTACATTATAACAATTAAGCATGTAAATAATCCCAACATTAACAAACTATTTCTATTCATCTCTTTCACCTTGTAAGCTTATACAAATACAACATTTTCAATATTTAACTCATTCAACTAAACTATTGCTATTCATCTCTTTCACCTTATGAGCTTATACAAATACAACATTTTCAATATTTAACTCATTCAACTACTATTTTCCATATCACGTTACCTTTGTCAACAATCTTATATTTTAAAGTTGACATTTACTGAGTAATCACAACATTCACCTCTTCTTAGCCTTTCCGCACTACTTTCAAATTCTTAATTTCTTTATCAAGCTTTAGAAGTCACAACTTGATCCTTCATATTTACTTTTGTATGCACGCATTCAAACTAACAATAATCATTTGTCTTCCATATTTGGATGTTGTAAAACTTTCTTCTTAGGTTTCTTGCTTTGTGAGAAACATAAACTAGAACCTTTAAACTTTGATAAGAATCTTTTGCTCTTCAATACCATTGTTAGTTAACCGAATACTAGATAAGGAAGATAGCTTACTTATCTTGGTGGCTACTGCTTATCATCTTTCGAGCGTGGAAAGTGAACATAGTTAAGAAATTGTGAAAATGTGGCTCCTAATTTTCGTTTTTGATAGTGAATCACTTCACAGCTCAAAAAATAGTGATAATAGCTCGATTAGTAAAAAAGCTACGGATTGGTTATGTAACTAGCTTAATTATTTGACATTTGTTTGTTTGATTACATTTTTACCCTTTTCTAAAGCTGATTAAAGGTGTCTATAAATTGAGTAAAAGTGCCACATTGATAAAAGTTATCAAAAAGTGTTAAGCAGTTTAAGATGTGCTGAGTTAAATAAAACTCAAGACACTTTTAGGAATAAGTTTAATTTTAATTATATTTTTGGTAATTTTTTAATTTTATTATTTGTAAGTTAAGAGCTCAATCAAGTATGCTTTTTATTAGATATTAAATTTTAAAAAGAAACAAATCATAGTAAAATTGTGTATGTCCTTAACTTGTTTGTTATATTCATGTGTTAAACTAGATATAATTCATGACTTTTTTATCAATTGTATTTTTTCCCTTGTTTGGTAAATGGTTGATTAACTATTTTTTTGGCGAATTGAGAGGCATTTGGTTTTTTGACCATGTCAAATCGCTGATAATCATGTTTGGTCTAATTATGTTGGCAGATTGAACTAAATCCGTTGTTTTGGAAAATGCTCCTATAAGGAGCATTTTGCTCCAACGGTTGAGAAATTAAGAGACAAAAAGATGATTGTGCTCAAAATTTATTACAAATTTCTCAAGTTGACATCTTTTATTATTGCTTTGGCTAAGAGAGGAGAGAGATAGAGAGATAGAGATCAAGATAAAGATAGAGATAGATAAGCATAAAATGTGAATTCAATTTACTCAAAGTCAAACAAATACTCTGATTTATTCAAAAAATAAACCAAGTTGGAATTTGTTTCTTTAATAAAATTTTGTGTGTTATATCGGTATCATTTTTTTAATTATTTAATTTTAATTAAATAAAATAAGTATCATTGGAATTGATATTGTACAATACAAAAACTGCCACCAAAATTTTCATACTAACCAAAATTTTCTATAATGTTATATTCAAAGATTAGGCAGGGTAGGAAATTTTTTAGTTGCATTCATTGTACTTATTAATACTTGAATTAAACTTTGTAATTAATAAGAATTAAATCATTAAATTAAAAAAAATAAACATAAAAATGTTTTACAAATAGTTATTATGCCTAAAAAACTATTTTAATGTCAAATTTCATAGGTAAAATTATTTCAAAACTTTTTTTAGTATTAGTTATAAGATAAGAATAATTTTATTACGGGATTGCATTTTCATATAATTAAAAATAAGTTTTATGTTAATTAACTACTGCATTTTTTCAGTTTAGTTTGTAACATTAATTTAAATAAATATTTTTATTGTTAACATAGGCAAATAGGTTTTAATTTATTTAATTTTGATTAGTTGACTAAAACAAATTGAAACGTGAGCATAAAATTGGGATTGAACCAATAGTTTCCAATTCTAGTTCAACAGTGTAATTGTTTTCCAGGAATACATTGTAATGACAGAAAAAAATGAACTTTTGAAAGGATTTCAATTGCTTGTTTTAAAGGTATACTAAGAAAAATCAAATGACATTCATTAAATTCATTTATTAATCTTAAAAATTCAATCAATTGTTGTTGATTAGCAACATTTAAGCAAACAAGTTGATGTTACATTCCTTGCGAACATCTTCTTTTTTTACATATCCCAAAACCACTATACTATAAAATGAATTCTAAGATTATTTTCAAACAATAAACTAATGCTTCCACATAAAATTCAGAAACTATTAGTTATAAGTTATTAGTCTATGTTAAAATTAATTTTTACAAAAATATTAATATAATATATTAAATCCACATAATTTGATGCCAAATAATATATAACAATAAGCATATGCAAGGAACATTGCATGACTTCCTATCTAATAGGAAAACTATAGATGAATGACTTATTGAATGATCATGAAAAACGGTGTTTTAATTGGATGAATCAAAATATATTTCGTCAATTATGAATGATTTTGAAAAACAATTATGGTTTTAGCAGGTTGGGAGGGATCAGCACATGATTCTCATATTTTTTCTTGATGCAATTGGTAATCTGAGACTTAAATTTTGAAAACCACCAATAGGAAATTCTAAGAGAAAGATATTTGACACCTTACCTAAAGACAAGGTATCATCAATCAAAGTTTTGTGGGGGAAAATCTAAAAGAATCTTGAGAAGTTTTTAATCGAGCTCATTCATCACTGAGAAGTTGTATTGAGAAGGCTTTGATGTTCTTAAGGCTTAATAGAAGATATTGGAGAAATGCCTAGGTATTCATTGATGGATCAAAATAGAATGATTTGTGTAGCTTTTGTGATGCATAACTATATTAGAATAAGCAAAATTGGTGACCTGATTTTTAATATCATTGATTAAGATCCTGAATTTATACCTCTAGATATATTTGAAGATATTAAAGTCAACTCTACACAAGAAAGCGTTGAAGAATTGAGAACTCAAGAGATGACAATTATTCGTGATAATATTACTTCTAGTTTAATGGCAGTTAGATGTCGTTCTTAGATTATTATAAACCTTTACTTTAAATGATGGTAAGATATAATACTCATGTCTTTATATATCATTTTTTTGGTTCATGCTTTCATAAATCATTTTACACATAAACATCTAATACAAAATAGTTAATTTTACCAAATATTTTTAAATAAACAAATAATGTTATCTATTGGTTAAATCAGCCATATTAGTCTGTTGTCAACTAAACACTATAGAATCAGCTAACAGCTAATGCAATTTGCTAATTGCCTAATAAGGAATCAAACTTGGAAGTACTAGTTTTTAGTGTAGTTTGATTGGAATTTATAATTGTTATTATTTATATTCACATTAGATATATGGCTTGTGCATAAAAGACATTATTCATCTATTTTTATCCTTTGAGAGATTATTCAGTAATCTACTTTAAGCCGATTTTCCTAGTTCCAATTTACCTTGTATACTCTTTGTATTGTTTATTGAAGCAAGCAACTAGATACAATAGCTTAGTGCATGCTGAAGGGTACTTAAGGAGTCATAAAAGCTACCAAGTACCAAATGTATTTGAATAATTATGATCTTTAGACAACTATTAGTAATATTTTTCTGTTTGATTCCCTCAATGTTAGGCTTTAAATGAATAAGAACTTGTTACTATTTTAGTGGTTGTTGGTAGAGATTTTTTTAAAAAAAATTGAAAATTAAATATATGAAGAGGATAGTACCAAACTATATTCAATTCAAGTATCAACCAGAAAATTATAAAACTAAGATATCATATTTTTTAATACTAAAACTATGGTTTTAAAAACTGGATTGGACCGGCAAGTCCAATCGAAAAAAGTTTCAACTAGCTAGTGGTCCAGTTCAGTTTCACCTAATAATCTCTATGTATAAAAACTGGCCAATTTATTAACGAACTAGCCGATTTTTTGTCGAACCTATCCAACCAGTCTGTCACTTTACAGAACTATAGATCTGGGTTACTTAATTATTCACCTTAAAAAGCTCCAGATCTTTCGTTAGAGAAATAGATGACGAAATCTGGGTTTCAGGGTTTCGATTTTGAGTTAAACAAACTAAGAGAGAGCTAAAAATGCGAGGATTGAGTATAGCAACTACCACCATTGAAGCTTCTTTTGGAAACTGATGATCCTTCAGACATTGAAGCTTCTCTTAGAAAGTATGAAGAGCTAGTCCATCCGGATAAGATGAGTGTACTTCATAGTTATGTTACCAAATCATTTCTTGTCTGCTTTGGTTGTAGGCTTCTTAACTCACTTAGTCTAAATAAACTAAAAATTTTACAAATTTACCGATATCTTGAACAAAAAGAAGGGTGTCTATCTTCTGAAGTTAGTGAGGGAGAAATAGTTAGAAGGTGAAAAATGGCTGAATTAAAGGTAAAACATGTCTTCTTCCCTCTTTGTTTCAGTTTAATTCTAACACCCTCTCCTTAGATCTGCTTTACTCTTCTACCAAGGATCTAGAATTTCTCAAGAGCATGTTTTAGTACATTCCTGCTCTTTCTTGCCTTTCTTGGATTTTTGGAATCAAACAACATCTAGTTGGAACTTTCTACATTTATAAGTGATTTTTTATGAAAAAGATGGGATATGTGGAATGTATGGTCATGTACAACTGATTATGTTCTAGTGCTAGTCAAAAACCAAATGTTATGTACCCTTCCATGTTTTTAAACCAGTGTTCTTGTTCATTTGCTCCTTTTTGTAAATTTGGTGTTTAAAAAGAACTATTAATTTATTGATATGGCAAGCGCCTAGTCAGAGCTAGTCTTTAATCTTGTATTAGTCCAATAAATGGGTTGTGTTGTCCATGGAATTGGTTTGTCTTTGAAGAATAATGACAAAAAAGAAGAAGGGCTTTTTGGATTTGAATGTTTAAACTTTGAGTTTTAAAATTTAGCAACTGAGCTTCTATTGTATTATGTAGTTATTATCTTTTACATGAAAAGTTATGCTTTTTCATTCTTGTGATCTATTGTGGATAAAAGGATGTACATGGCAAAGAAAAACACTTAGAAATTTTTAATGAACCTTAATTTGTCATGTAAAATGCTCAGTCAATTAGAACTTTTGTGCGAGAGATTAAATATTTGATTGATTATAGGTTTTGTTTCGTTAAAAGCATAATAAGAGTATATACTTATTTTCTTTTATTCTTTCTTTTCGTTTTGCAGTTTTTTATTGTCTCCTTAACTACATAGGGATTGATCATCTTTGGAGGTTACAAATTCTTTACCAAAGGCAAGAAGGAAGAGGTAATTAGGCTTTGATTCCTCTATTCTCAACTTGTGGATTTGGAGAGCAACATAGTAGAATAATACGCAGAGCATAAAATATTTTTTACCATTTATTTAGTTCAACAACAAAAATATTCCATTTGAATTGGAATGTATTATGAAATTTATAGCAAACTAAGTTGATTCCTACGGTACTGAAAATAACATGGTTACATTAGTAAAGCTTAAGGCATTATCATTCGAATTGTTTACTTAATTCTATGCCTTCTTCTATATTGTAGAAGGTTGGTGAACCCGTAAAGTAGACTTGGATCATTAGCTGAATATCACTTGAGGCATATCCATGACAAAGTTGTTACTATATTAAGGCAACTCAATTATCGGGAAGTATTAGTTTGTACTCATCTCCTAAAATGGTTGACGAAAATTTATTTCTCTTATGGTTGTGCTAATGCTTGATCTATCAAGTACCTTTTTTGTGTTCTAATAATCAATGGGTCATTTTGTTCTTGATAGATTGCTAAAGTATATCTTTAAGGATAAATGATGGTACACTTCTGCTAGTTAGTATACCAACTAACTTTCAACTTTAGACACAAATTACACCTTACTAGAGCACATAACAAGACCAATCCGTACATATGTCTTGCTAAATCCTTGATGTTGAAAGATCATTTGACAACCTTATCAAAAGTTACTAAAGTTTGACGTGAGAAGTCAGCCAAGTGCAATATGTCTTGCATTATAGGTTGAGTGGAAGAATGTTTCTAACATGCATTATGCTATAAGACTGTAATGCTGATATAATAGTAAGAGTGAGCTTCTTAAAGCTTGAAAGTGTTTTAGGTATCATGGAGGACAGAGTTTCACGAGTTAGGTATCAGGAATGTACAATTCTCTAAATCCTTGGAATCTTTACTCACTGAATGACAACAGATGGAATCCTTAAGAAGAGTTGATCAAATCACTAAACAAGTGCCTTTTCACGCTTTATATTAACTAATGAAATATCAAAAGATAGCGAAGCTTGAATTTTCAAGCAAAGGGACATAGTTCTGATTAGTACAACTCAATTCGTATCTTAAATTGAAGGCTTGCCCAATTAGAAATAATCAAGAGCATCAAAACTAAAACCAAACCAAGTTGTTCCACAACTTTTAGTTTTAATTTTTATTCACTAAAATAAACTTCTTTAATTTATTTTTTGAAAAATACATTCAATATTTAGACATGATGACATCCTTTTCTCATGATTTGGGAAATGTATACAATTTGACATCCTTTTCTCATGATTTCAGGGCATATCATTAGTTTCAGTGTGCTCTTCTTTTACAAATTGCATTCTGTATACTCCCGTTTTGGTTTGTATTAAACAAGAGAATTATATATACTCTTTCAACTATTCAATTTGTTGATGTAAAGCACCAAAATTGAAAACTAACAATATTTCGGTTAGGCTATTAGAAGTGAAGCAATTGCGGGAGCAAAGTTTAATAAGTGAGTAACATCTTATGGTCTTTTGTGTATCCATCCTGCTGTTGTTGGTTGTATACTTTTTTCCTGACAATAGTTTACCCTTTTTTTTCTTTTTAGGTTAAATCGTAATGGAGAATATGCAATAATCATCTACTCATAGTAAGTCTGTTCTAGCATGGAATTATTTTTCTTCTTCTCAAGCATCTGATGGGGATATCCAATATAACTATATATTTTGCGGTAAAATACTTAAAGGGGGAGGAATTTTTAGAATGAAAGAACATCTTGTTGGTATTAAGGATAATATTACTTCTTGCAAAAAAGTACCACTTGATGTATGTGATATGACTGGAAAATACTTGTAGCAACAAGTTAAAAAGAAAAAGGAAAATAAAGAGACTTATGATATATCTTTTGGAGATGATGAAACAACACAAGTATTAAATAAAGGAAAAAGAAAAGCTAATATTGACATAGATTCTTATTATTCTCCAAGAACTACTCTTAGTTCTCAACCTAGTTTAAAAAGTTTTACGGTTGATAAGGGTGTTGTTTTTCGATGTAAAAAAGCATGGGCTAGATGATTTTATCATTCATGTATTCCTTTAAATGCTTTAAATTCACCATATTTTTAAGAAGTAATTGATGTTACAACAGCAATAGGTCCAAGATTTAAGGTAACATCTTATTATAAGTTGCGTGTGCCTTTGCTTCAAGATTTAAACAAGGAATGTCAGCTAATTGTGGATACATATAAATCTAGTTGGAAATCAACAAGATGCACTATTATGATAGATGGGTGGACTGATCAAAGACAAAGAACCTTAATTAATTTCTTTGTTTATTGTAATATTGGAACAACTTTTATTAAATCTATTGATGTTTCTGGCATGGTAAAAAGTGCTAATGCTTTATTTGAATTATTCTCTGAAATTGTCGAGTGAGTTGGACCAAAGAATGTTGTGCATTTTGTAACAGATAATGTAACTAATTATGTATCAACTGGGTATTTATTATAATCAAAGTATGGGCATATTTATTGGTGTCTATGTGCTATTCATTATATAAATTTTATTTTAAAAGATATTAGTGGTATGGACCATATTTCTAGTCTTGCTTTACGCACTTCTAAGATCATAATTTTTGTGTATAATCATGTCACATTTTTTTCTTAGTTAAGAAAGCAAGAAGATTGGGTTGAGATCGTGCTTCCCGCTATTACCAGATTTGTAACTACATTTATTACTTTGAAAAGTCAAACATAAGCAACTACTTCAAAATTTAGTGATAAGAAAATACTTTTCCAGTCATAAATTATCAAAGAGTGAAAAAGGAAAAGAAGTTTGTGCTATTATTCTAGATAATAAATTTTGGGATTGTAACATCCCGTTTCCATATTAAGGGTTAGAACCCTAATTTTTGTAATTGATAAAATAGCAATGACAGATTAGAAAATGCATTTCATGCTCATGCATAATATTAGCATACACACACGTGAATTTGATTATTGCACACGTTACAATGAATTGTCCATGCACTCATTTGACACTTTTTCAGGTATAAATGACTATTTTAATGCGATTATAATGTGAATTATGGATTATGTGTTTTAAAAATTGAGTTGGAGTGTATAAGTAGTGAATTAGAATTTTTGGCAAAATATGAAAATTTTCTAGAATTTAAGGTTTTTTTAGACTAGAAAAAATACCAAGTGACAGAACAATTAATGAATAGTAGTAGAAATAAGAGTCAAATGGCAGTGAAAATTTTCATGAATGACATTAAGATTTTATGACAGTGTCATTAAAAATTGGGAGAAATTTGGGTTGAAAATTGGAGACAAATTGACTAGCTTACTAAAAAATCAAAATGGGACTATAAGAAAGTGACAAGTGCCACAACCACTCACCACTTACCATTCTTTTACCTAAATTAAAGACCATATTGTGGACTTTCACTGGTCATTTACGACACTTGCTTCTTTTGTTCATTTTGTTCATTTTGTTCATTTGCTCTCATGGTCTCATTCTTCTCTCCATCTATGAAACTCTTACCACCCTCATCATGTTGATTTTTGTCCAACTCTTTCACTTTGTTTCTTAAAGATTTGTTGTTTTCTCCATCTTGTTACCAAAAGAACTAACCCTTCTACCTTAAATGATGATGATAATCTTGTATGATGGAGAAGCTAGGGTTAAGTGTGATTTGAAGACATTGAAGCTAAACAAGTAAGTATAAGCATTACTCTTTTTGATTTGTTGAATGAAGCACATATGATGTTAGTTGGTGATAAAATGATCATGAAGAAATGAATGGTTTTATTTCTTGTTTTTCTATGATTTGTGAACAATAATGTATGATTTGGTATTGAGATGCTTTAGAGTTAGAATGAATCCTAAAAGGATGTAGAAAGAAGTGTAGAAAAATTGATTGTGAATGGATATTTTAATATTCTATTTTTTATATATAAAAACATGGAACATTGGTTATTTTAGAAATGGATTGGATTGAGTATTGAATTTAAAGAAAAGGCAAGTTTAATGTCTTGAAAAGAGAAGAACTAGGATGAAAGTTAGGAGACAAAATGATAATGGTGTTTAAAATGTGCTGGAATATGTTAGCTATAACACTTCCATTAGATATGCATCGGTATTTTATCCATGAATTGATCTGTAGATATCCAAATGGAATGATTTTTTATTTGGATTAAATTATAGACATATGGCTACATTTTTCATGAAGACTTCAAATTTAAATTCTACCTTTAAAAACTTCAAAATTTGACTTGAAGTTGAGTACTGGATGTAGTAAATTTATGGATGAATACATGTGTTTGTGTTATGCTTTGAGAGTATGAAAACCATGAGTGATGAGTTGTTATGAATATGTTATGAGTTGAGAATTAAGGGCAAAATAAAATTGAAAGTTATTTTAACCAAGATGTTGAGTTATGCTCTTGAAATGAGATGAATTAAGATAATAGTTAGAAGTGAAATGAAGTTGAAAATGAAGATGAATATGTACAAAAAGTTGATGATGAA
>JANZLD010000005.1:53831232-53841567 GCA_026413575.1 Erythroxylum carthagenense | reverse complement strand
TGAAAATTAATCTCAAGCTGGAAGAATATCTTTTCACTTCAAGGGTTAAAAAATTATTACTCATCCAATAACAAATTGACACATGTCATTGAGAGAGGGCCTAACCGATTGAACCTGCTATAGCAGGTTAAAAGGAGTTATTTTGACCTTAATTGAAACCATAGGGACCTTCTCTGTCGAAATTACAACGACAGGGAAACTTATGCCGTAAATTAAAATCACGGGGACTTTTGCTGCCAAAAAACCGTGTTCAGCTTTAACTTGCTGGCACACTAAGCATCTTTTAGTATACTCTGCAACATTTTTCTCCATTCCTTTTCACCAGAAATGCTCTTTCAAATCTCGATACATCATTGTACTCCTTGGGTGCATTGCATAAGGAGCATTGTGCGCCTTATCAAGAATCTCATCCTTAAGCTCTAACATATCTGGAATGCACAATCTGTTGCTTATCACCATCAATCCATCTTCTTTTATCCTTATCTCAGAAGGTTTACTACTTTTAATCTCTTCTATGAGCCTGCTCAAATACTCATCTTGCTTCTGCGGTCCCTTAATCTTTTCATTTAGCACTAGCCTCACTCTAAAATTAGCCAATACACAATCAGGCGCGACTTGCCTTAATGTTACCTTAAGCCTGGCTAATTCTTTTAACAAAGGAACATACACTGTCTCCACATGTGCCATAGTGGACTTCCTACTTAGTGCATCCACTATTACATTAGCTTTCCCAGGGTGGTAGTCTATCATCAAGTCATAATCTTTCAATAGCTCTAACCATCTTCTCTGTCTCAAATTCAACTCTTTCTGGCTCATCAAATACTTAAGACTCTTGTAGTCTGTAAACACCTTACTAGTGACTCCATATAAGTAATGTCTCTAAATCTTCAATGCAAAAATTATGGTAGCCAATTCCAAGTCATGTGTAGGATAGTTCATCTCATAAGGCTTTAATTGCCTAGAAGTATAGGCAATCACTTTATCTCCTTGCATCAACACATACCCTAATCCCTTCCTTGAGGCATTATCATTCGAATTGTTTACTTGACTCTATGCCTTCTTCTCCATTGCAGAAGGTTAGTGAACTCGTAAAGTAGACTTGGATCGTTAGCTTAATATCTCTTTAGGCATATCCCCGACAAGGTTGTCACTATATTGAGACAACTCAGTTCTCGGGAAGTATTAGTTTGTACTCATCTCCTAAAATGGGTGACCAATATTCATTTCTCTTATGGTTGTGCTGATGCTTGATCTATCAAGTTCCTTTTTTATGTTCTAATAATCAATGGGCCATTTAGTTCTTGATAGATTGCTAAAGTATATCTTTAAGGGTAAATGCTAGTACACTTCTGCTAGTTATTATACTAGCTAACTTTCAACTTTGGACATAAGTTACACCTAACTAGGGCACGTAACAAGACCAATCTGTACACATGTCTTGGTAAATCCTTTATGTTGAGAGATCATTTGACAACCTTATCAAGACTTGCTAGAGTTTGACATGAGAAGTTAGCCAAATGCAATATGTCTTGCATTGTAGGTTGAGTGGAAGAATGTTTCTAACATGCATTATGCTACAAGGTTGTAATGTCGATATAAAAGCAAGAGTGAGTTTCTTAAAGCTAGAAAGCATTTTGGGTATCATGGAGGACAGAGTTTCATGAGTTGGTAATCTAGTATGTACAATTCCTTAGATCCTAGTAACTGAACGACAACAAATGGAATCCCTAAGAAAAGTTGATCAGATCTTTAAACAAGTGCCTTTCACACTTTATATTAACTAATGCAATATCATAAGATAGCGAAGATAGAATTTTCAGGCAAATGGACATAGTTTTGATTAGTACAACTCAATTCATATCTTAAATAAAAGGCTTGCCTAAATAGAAATAGTCAACAACATCTAAACTAAAACCAAACCAAGTTGTTCCATAACTTTCAGTTTTAATTTTTATTCACCAAAATAAACTTCTTTAATTCAGTTTATTGCAAAACACATGCAATATTTAAATAATTTTATTTGACGGAAAATAATGAATATCTAAAAATTTTGTTTTTAAAAAATAAGAACTCCCAACTTTTTTTCTTTACAAATATTTGTAATATTTAGAACTCTGTTTCATATCAATTTTTGGTTTTGATAGTTGGGTTATATATTCTTTCAAATATTCAATTTGTTGATATAAAACACCAAAATTGAAAATTAGCAATATTTCGGTTAGGCTATTTGAAGTGGAGCAATTGTTGGAGCAAAGTTTAACGAGTAATATCTGTTGGTCTTTTATGTATCTATTTTGTTGCTGTTGATCTTCTTTATTACAATTGATAATGAGAATTATTTAAGTTGTATACTTTTTCCCTGACAAAAGAATACTTAATTTTTTAAAATAATTTTTTTATGTTAAATCATAACAAAGAATATGGAATCATCCTCTACTCGTGGTAAGTCTGATCTAGCATTTGATGGGAATATCTAATATAACTGTATGTTTTGAGGTAGAATATTTAAAGAGGGAGAAAGTTTTATAATGAAAGAACATCTTGCTGGTGTCAAGGATAATATTGCTTCTTGCAAGAAAGTACCACTTGATGTATGTGATATGATTGGAAAAGATTTACAACAGCAAGTAAAAAGTAAAAAAGAAAATAAGAGACTCATGATATATCTTTTAGAGATGATAAAATACCACAAGTATTAGATAAAGGAAAAAAGGAAAGCTACTATTGACATAGATTCTTATCTCTCTCCAAAAACTATTCCTGGTTCTTAACCTAGTCTAAAAAGTTTTATGGTTAATAAGGAAGTTGTTGTGCGGTGTAAAAGAGCATGGGCTAGATGGTTTTAACATGCATGTATTCCTTTAAGTGCTTTAAATTTATCATATTTTCAAGAAGCAATTGATGCTACAACATCATTAGGTCCAGGATTTAAGGTACCATCTTATTATGAGCTACGTGTGCCTTTGCTTCAAGATTTAAAAAAGGAATGTTAGTTAATTGTGGATACATATAAATCTAGTTGGGAATTAACTGGATGCACTATTATGACAGATGGGTGGACTAATCAAAGACAAAGAACCTTGATTAATCTCCTGGTTTATTGTAATATTGGAAGAACTTTTATCAAGTATGTTGATGCTTTTGACATGGTAAAAAGTGCTAATGCTTTATTTGAATTATTATCTGAAATTGTTGAGTGGGTTGACTAAAGAATATTGTGCATTTTATTGCAGATAATGCAGCTAATTATATATCAGCTAGGTACTCATTACAATCATAGTATGAGCATATTTATTGGTCTCCATATGCTGCTTATTGTATAAATCTTATTTTAAAAGATATTGGTGGTATGGACCCATAGTTTTAGTCTTCCTTCACGCGCATCTAAGATCACAATTTTTGTGTATAATTATGTAACATTTTTTTCTTAGTTAAGAAAGCAAGAAGATTGGGTTGAGATTGCGCGTCACGCTGCTACTAGGTTTTCAACTACGTTTATTACTTTGAAAAGTGTTTATAAACATAAGCAATTACGTCAAAATTTAGTGACAAGTAAACCCTTTTCAAGTCATAAATTATCAAAGAGTGAAAAAGGAAAAGAAGTTTATGCTATTATTCTAGATAATAAATTTTGGGATGCTTGCTTGACCATTGTGAAGATTATGGCTTTGCTTATAAGGTTGTTGAGGATTATTGATTCAGATGAGAAGCCATCTTTGGGGTGTGTATATATATATATATATAGAGCTCACAAAACAATTATAAATCGTTTTAAGGAAAGGAAAAATTGTACATGCTTTATATAGATATTATTGATCAACAATGAGATAAGCATCTTACTCAAAGGATCCACTTAGTAGGTTATTTTCTTAATCCTTATTGTTTATATAGTGGAGAAGCACGTACAATAAATATTATGGATGATTTGTTTGATGTGATTGAACGCAAAGATTTTTTCTTTATTGAAGAATAATCATAAGCGATAAATGAAATTAAATTATATCATCAAGGTTTAGAGAGTTTTGCTAGATCATCAGCAAAGAGAGAACTTATGATGAAAAAAATGCAGCTAGGTAAGTTTTATATTTTTAATTCATTATTTACTTATTAATAATATATATTTTTATCATAACTATTAATTTAAAGTATAGATAAGTGATGAAGATTATTTGGTAACAATACTCCAATATTGAGATAATTTGTTATTAGGTTACTCAGTCAAACAACTTCTACATCAGGCTATGAACGTAACTGGAGTGTTTTTAAATGTATTCATATAAAGAAACAAAATCGTTTAGAATATCAAATATTTAATGACCTTGTTTACGTTTCTTATCATCTGATAATGAAGAACAAGTATTCTATAGTTTTATTTTTATTTCAATAATTTTATTTTTCTTATTGATTTTATAATTTCTCTATTATGTATTCAGAATGATTAGTAAGAAGAGAACATATGATCCGGTTGATATTGATTGTATTGAACATACTGATTTTCGGAGCAAAGAAGAAGAACTATCACCTTTCTTGATTATAGTGAACTTGAAAAGACGATGTATGAAGAAAATGCATTTATCACAACAAATAAATTAAGAATATCTATTGATGGTCAGTTCATATTTTATTTTGATCATATTTAAGTTAAAAGTATACTGTATTAAAAGTTTACAATTAAGAATAATTTCATACATTACTAATTTGTAATTTATCTTAATGTAATAGAAGAAGTTGATGTAAATATTTTGGATAAAACTGTAATTTACGAATCTTTAAATAATATTGAAAAATTTAGAGATTTTGACGATGATGAGATACAACCTCCTTTAAAAATTCAATTTTAATTTTTATTGTTATTTTAAGTTTTATATTAAACTCATATTTATTTATTATTAGTTTATTATATAATAATAGATATTAATATATTTTTATTTTAATAAAATATATTCTTTTTACTTATTCTTATAAGTTTTATTTTTTATTTTTTATTTTTTATATATTAATTTTATAAGAGTTCACTGCTGAATGACCTTAAATTTTTTTCGACTAATTAGACGTCCGATTCAAAGATAATGAAGTTGCCCAACTATAGGGAAGGTCAAAATTGAAATCGTTTGGGACCTACCTTACACGATATGCGAGGAATCTTGAATCTGGACTTAGATTTAAGCGTGTGCTGCTGATAATCTACACAAAGGTCATGTTCATCGTGCTCAAGCTCTGGTGGTTGCTGTTCTGCTCTCATTTGGAGACTGATTTACTTTCCTGCTGCTAATTTCTTGCAGGTATAGCTCTTCGGGAGTTGGAGATGACTTATTAATGTAAATCCTTTTATTGATCAAGCACCTATAATCACAATATAAGCAGCCCCATCCCTTTACTCTCGACGACATTTTCTTTGCTCTCTAATTCAGCCTTTCCCATTTACGGAAGCGAACCAAATCCAAACATGCAAGAAAAGAAATCAGAAACAGCGAACAAGACCCCTAAGAAGGCCAATCTCTTAGATCACCACTCCATCAAGCACATCCTCGACGAGTCCGTTACTGAGGTAAAACCCTAAATTATTTTCCCTTTCTAGATCTCTATCTAATCTGTATCTAAATCTGTAGGTTGTTACTAGCCGCGGGTACGTGGAAAATGTTAGACTGAGCAACGTCAGGTTGTTAATTGGGATCATCGTCATTGTCATCGCTCTCGTTGCCCAGTTTTACAATAAGAAGTTTCCCGAGAATAGGGATTTCTTGGTCACTTGCATTGGATTATATCCTTTTGCGATTTTATGAAATGTGGTTTGGTTGCTCAGAATTGTACCAAGTGATTTTAAGTCTTGACAGTTGTTTACTTGAGAACCGTAAACACTGGCTGATTCCGTTAATTCTTGTCATCCTGTTTTCTTGAGGTCAAAATTTCACTTTAAACTTCTTATTAGACGAACAGTATGATTAAGAGATTTGATTTTCGTGTGAGAATTTTGATTTTTTCCAAATTTTTAACCACCATTCTAAATTTTCTAAGAATTATATTATAGAATAATGATTTTTCTTTATACGTATATAATCCTTGTCTTGTGCATGTATACCTTTCAACTCTTTATGCCTTGAATCATTGAAGTGGTCAATAATTTCTTAAGATTAGCATTGTTGTGTCACATCGAAAGCTTGGTCTATGATTAATTCATTTTTCTCCATGTTCCGTTTTGACATGTAAATCAATTCAGTTATCTGTTACTAAGTAGCAAGAATTTGTTTAGCAGAAATGTTTTTGTGTCCATGTAATTCGTTGTAATATGAGTAAAAATGTACCAATTTTGTAAATGAGGTATGAAACTTAGTTGATAAGAGACTTTGACTTCATTGTTTCTTTTGAAGGGTCTGTCTTATTATATTTCCAAATTTTACTAACTGATCCTGGCAGTCGAATATGTCTATAATTTAGTTCAAATTGACTAAATGTTTTCTTTTGAAGGTTTCTATGTTTTGGAGGATGGGTGTCGTTTCCTGTGGCCTTTTGAATTTAATTAGTTCGAGTTATGGTGAAAATTGAAGTGATTTCATTACCTTTAAATGGATTTTTTTTTTGTTAGGATAAATGTTTGCTTATTTTCTTTGTACGATTCTTGATAAAAGGCTGATTTTATGTTGATGTTGAAGTGAGATTTGTTTGATCTTTGACTTGGGCAAGTATATTGTCTTCAATGCACTGTTGCAACTGATCATATATACTAAGGAAAAGAATGCTATCTTATTTACCTATCCTCCTAAGGTGAGTCCTCTGCAAATATACGAGGTATTATTGAGGTGACCCTGATGGATATGGTGAATCTACCTGTTCTGGTACGAGGTATTATTGAGGTGACCCTGATGGATATGGTGAATCTACCTGTTCTGGTCATTATCTTATTATCAACATTAGAATGGCTAAGTGGCTAAGGATGATTGTCATTACTGATTTGTTACATTAGCACTTTTTCGGGCCTTTTGGACATTGAATACTCAAATTGAGATGTGAATCACTCTTGTTCTTGTTGATTTGGAAATTACCTGGAGAATGACGTATTGTCAGGGGCTGGATGGTGATTGTACTGTGACATGGCCTTTTGTTTCTTTCTTTCAAATATGCTCGCTGTGCCACATATGTTTGTTACCTTATCTTAATGAGCTTGAGGGCAAATTTTTGGCCCTCATTCTTTTCACTTATCATATGTGTGCAGAATCCTCTCCATTTATGTTAATCTCTTCTTACTTCTGCATTTGGTGCAACCCCACTACCAATATAAAGCTATAAACTATAAATTTCTAAAATTAGAAACGAATATGGATGAGCTTTGTCTATATACTTACCAGTCTTGTAGTTAAATTAAGTCAATAAAATTGGTGCCTTTCTCTCTCGGCAAGTCTCTGGTTACGAAAGGCATCAAGCCTTCAGCATTAGCAGCTATTCTGTTTAATCTTCTTTCTTGTCATTGCTAACTAGAGTGCACCAGCTGTAACATATCCAACTCTTAGCTATGGTGGTATACCATAGAAATGACTATTTAATCTTAATGATGGAGTATGTATGTGAATATAAATGTTTGTATTTTTCTGTATACATATGATGAGAAGCTTGAGATTTGTTGCCATCCAGTAAGTTATTGCTTTTTCTTCTTCTGCTGCTAAAGCATTCATGTCTTGTGCTGATGTCCATCACTGTCATTGTGTTGTTGCATTTGAAATCTTTCTGAGCATTTTAAAGGTGTTGAAATTTGGTTTGCTTCTACTAAGGTGGCTTTTACTTGTGCAGGGATCTTACACTAGCACTGGTTTGGTGATCTCTTCAAAATTGCCAAGATTTTCTGATGAGTACACACTTATTGTAGCAAGTGCAGATCCTAAATCAATATCTGCAGGGAAAACAGTGCAGTTTACCAAAAGTGTTACCCAATGGTCTCTTTCTCTCTCGCTCACTCCAGTTCACACTCACACATGCACTTAATTCTGAAACTTCGAGGTGCATTTATTAAGGCTTTCACCGTAACCTGTCTTCCAAATATTTGTAGGTTTAGCAAAGATGGGGTTCTGGTCGAGGGCCTGTTCTGGAAGGATGTTGACGCTCTTATAAATGATTATTCAGGGGAACCGAAAAAGAGCAAGTGATCTAGCATTTAGACATTCGATCGATTAACTGTTCTCTAGCTATGTTTTGTTGTGATAGGGACGTCTTGAAATTTTGAGCCAAACTGAATAAGTTTACCGTTTACCTTGATGATTTACATTATAACTGGATCCGTTCCTGATGAATGAACTTGAGCGTTTGACAAACTTGTTATCCAATTCTAATGCTTTTGAGTCAAATGATTATTTGGCGCCAGAGTGAGATGAGCTTGTAGTCAGATGCACGTTATGAGGTCAATTTTACATCAAGTTGATGGTCGTGTGGCCTGAAAGGGCCGACAATTTATTAGCCTTGTGATTGGACGCCTGATCACGAGTGTCAAATTATTATCTGCTGTTGGAATCAAATTGAGGCCTGAAATTATTCCCACAATTTCATGGATCTTGTGCGTGGCGTTTTGGGGATGGCAGGATAAGGGTATATTATTTATTTGTTTGACAAGCCCATGGTAACATTTCCATCCACTGGTTTTTCCACTCTTGCATTTATTTGAAAAAAAACAACTCTAGTTGAAGGGGGAAATCAGTGCCAGGAATTTCATATAGTACAAAATTGAAAGATTTTTAACCGATTGGTCTTTGAAATTATCATAATCTTCAACACTTAATTTAAATCTCGCGTCAACGCAGGATCCGGAGAGGCTTGATAGTACGTAGTTTTACTCGTACATAGTAGAGCGATTATTTTTTATAGACCTATACACAAATGTGACATGAAGATTAAGAAAAAAAAGATGTCTCGAGAAGTTCAGGAGTACCTAGCTTTATGTCTAATTAGTAGAAAGATTATGTCTAAATGGTCCACCGATAAAGAAAAACTAAAATAAATAAATTAATAAGTTAATAAGGATAAACAAATCATACTATTAAAAAAACTAAATAAATACATAATACTAAAATACTAATAATAGTGACAACATATTCGATAAGTGGCAACTAGTACATGAGAAATTGTTAAAACTATACTTTTGACTGGTGACGAAGGCAAGGGGCTCTCTAACTGCAAAAAACTATTTGTATACACTTGAGCTGAAAAGCCAATTCGTAGGACACAAGGGCTTTTCCCTGGTCGACAACTAGATAGATAGAGACTAAATAATTAGACGAGACTTCCTAAAAAGTAAATATGACGCAAGGGATACATAATATTCAGCTTCATAGAACCTACAAGATTGTGTATGCTCTCTTTAAGGGATATCATTTACCCGTATTCTAGTACACTAGAGTTTCTTATTACTGGCCAAGTCCTCAATAAGATCTAACCCTGCTAGATCTAACCCTTCTAGATCGTTCTTGATCACTTCTCTCTAGTTTTTTAAGGTTATCTTTTTTTTCTCTTTCCATTTCTAAAAATTATTTTCTCTCATTGTCTCACGGAGCATTAGAATGTCTCCTTCTCATATGTCCGAACCCTCTAAGCCTTGTCTCTCGTAACTAATCATTAATACCAGCCATTTGTAATTTGTCTCTCACCATTCGATTGCGGATCTTATCTCTTCAGGTAATGTCATATATCTACTAGAGCATCCTTATCTCTGTCACCAAAAGCTTAGCGTTATGTTTGCGTTTGGTGGGCCAACACTCCGCCTCATATAATATGGTTGGCCTAGTCGTCATTCGATATAATTTACCTTTAAGCTTGAGTCGGATCTTCTTGTCATATAAGACCCTTGTTGCACTTCGCCATTTGAACGACCCTTATCTGATACGATGGACTATATCATCATTGGTATCTCCATTTTCTCTTGATGATAGACCCTAGGTACTTAAAACACTCTTTCCGTCGTACAACTTTGGATCTAATTTTTATGTCCACATCATTAATCACTTGATGTCCCAAAAAGTTGCATTATAAAGTAAAACCTCGATAAATGAATATTCAATAAATTAATAACCTCGATTAAATAATAATTTTCTTTGGTCCCGACTTGGGCCAATGGGATAAAATAATAATCTCGCTAAACGTATAAGATAATAATTTTAAAAAAATTCCTTAAGACCCATTGAAAATATAAAATAACAATTCATTAAATAAGTATAAAAATTACATATATAATTCATAAAATAAAGCACTTCCTAAATAATTTTTATTTAAAATTTATGCCTTCCTAAAATATGAATCTATAGTCAATTGATTCTTTTTTTCATGCGAACTGAATCCAATTTCATCTTTAACTTTTTG
>JANZLD010000005.1:53796646-53809928 GCA_026413575.1 Erythroxylum carthagenense | reverse complement strand
CCTAGGAGAGAAAAACATGGAATTCAACCTACCTAACTTTACCCAAACCTTACCCAAGCTATAGGCATCAAAATCCACTCATAAATCCAAAGAATTTCATAATTTCCTTACCTTAATGAGAGACCCATGAAATTTGCTCTCTCTCTTGGCTTGATGAACTCTTAAACCTTTCTTTCTCTTCTCCTTCTAAAACACTCTCTACTACTCTTCTCTAAGCAAGAAAACATAAGACCCAAACTCTTCTTCTTCTTCTTCTTCTTCTTCTTCTTCTCCGAAAACTCTCCCTCTCCCTTCTCTAAAAGTTTCGTGACTCTCCTTCTAATTTCCCTAACACATGGCTTTTTAAATTAAAACCTATCTCTAACTCATCAAAACTATGTAGTTTTAACCTTTCTTCTAAAACCAACAAGTCATAAGCTTCCTCTTCATTTCATACGAAAACTACATATATCCCTTCCTAAATTTTTAAAATTTCGTGACCCATCCTCATTCATATGACTACTTCACTCTTTGCTTCATTTAATGACAATTAAAAGGGCTAAAAGCCCATCTTTAGAAACCTTAAGCCTTAAACATATGCAAATTCCCTACACCATCTTATTCTTTTTAATTTCTAAGAACTTTATCAAAATTCTAATGTAAACTAATCCTCCATTTAACTTTCATCCTTCTAAACTCTATAAATCTCAATTTAGTCTAACAAAAAGAAATTTTCAAATTAATCCTCAAAAATAAATAAAAACATGCTTATTGCTGATCGGGGCCTAACATCCATAATATTTTTGACTGTAAAAACTTTCAAAACATGAAAATATAAAATTCCAGCAAACTTGATTTTTTTTACAGTTACAATCAACTTTTCCATTTGATAAATCATAACTGTATGGTAATACCTATTCTTATGAGGTTTAATTTCATATTTTGTGATTGATCCATCATCCCCAAAATTTTCAGTACAACAATTATGAGACTTACACCAATCATTTTAAAACCATTTGAACACCTCAAGAGTATAAACACTAGTTGCACGTTTCAAAATTTCATTTGGATATAATAATGAGGGAATACTTGTACTTGATTTAAAATCAGCGTTTAACTTTTCATATCTACTATCTTTAAGGAGTCTTTCAAAGTAATGAAAAAACTCCAAGAATTTATGTTAATCAGTAACATATCTCTTTAAAACACTATTTATGCTCTCACTTCTTTATATTGTCATCGTGTCTGCACAAAAGTTTGTCTTCCATACAATAAAGCCCATTTCTCCTTTATCCCAAACATGCGCCTCAACCAATCATTGTCTTCAAGTGCATATTTGCACATCTCATTCCATGCATTTGCCAAATCTTCCTCTTCTTCAAATTCATATATGCATGAGCTAAAATCTTTGAATTGAGAGAAAATACAACTTAAATGCATGGCCGCATTTTGATATATGTGCCAAATACATAAGTGATGATGAGTTTCAGGCCATCTTAGTATTAGAGCCTTTTCCATTGCTGTATCTTAGTCTATAATAATAGTTTTAGGTCTTTTATCACACATAGATTTCACAAAAGTATCAAACAACCATTCAAACGTGATGGATGTCTCATCATATAACAATGCAACATCAAAGAATGTAGTTTGCTTGTGATGATTGACACCTATAAGTAACGCAAGGGGATGACTTTCATTGTTCTTTCAGTAAGTTGTGTCAAAGCAAACCACATCACCAAATTTTGAGTAATCTACTCTCATCTTTGTATTTGACCAGAAAATGTTGGTCATTAAATCATCTTCGTCAACTTGGATAGCATAAAAAAATTCGGATCATTTAATTGCATTTTATGCAAATATTCCAAAACACCTCCTGTATCTCCTCTTTTTGCATCTCTCGTTCTTTTAGACCATAAATAATTTTTGTAGTTATCTGGTATGAATCATAAATTCTCTCGACCACCTACTTGCCTAACTATGACATCATAAGATGCCTTTGGTGGGATTCTTACGTCCTTTGCCATTTCAATTTGCATTGATGTAGGTAAACTTATATTTCGGTCAGATCTATGTAAGTGCGTCTTATATGGATTGGAGAGGTAGTGATTATGGTCCTCAATAAATTAAACCACATCGAGTTTTCTGCCTCTTCGACGACTGACTCTCATTTTAGCTTCACAACCAAACCTTGTTTCAGGGCGTGATGCTTTCACATACATATGTTGTTTGTCTTTTTCTCATTTGCCTTCAGCATTACAACAAAACAATATGTCAATGAAGTTTCTAGATTTATCTTTGAGATTTCTACTTTTCCTTATACCATACCTGACTTCTTTAGCATATGTCAAATAGAATTGGTAAGTATCTTCTTTTGTCTCAAATTTCATTCCAATTTTTTTTTATTAATTCTTTTGATGCAAATGAGCAAGTAGCTTGCAAATTGTGATTACTATTTAAACTCATGACAGCTATAAGCTTATCTTCACCTTCACTCTTGCCAATTTCATTACTATCTTCAAAATTTAACTGCCGATAAGAGAAAGATGCACCCGCCATAGAATTATTAGGTTTGACCCTGAAGGCAAAACTAAAAAAACAAATGAAAAAATTGAAAATTTTCTATGTCAGTTTTAAGATATAAAAAAAACACTAAGTTTAGAATTCACAATTTAATTAAGTAGCAAAATTGAATCCTTTAGCATTAAACATAAAAAAAAATATCTAATAGCTAGTGCTAAAAAAATTCTTTAAAAAATGTTTGGTTTCTTTGTTTGGCATTCCTGTGTGTTGATAAACTAGAAACAAAAAAGAAATAAAAACGAAAAGAAATCGACCTGGATGAAGCTCAAAGAGAGTGGATTGATATACATAGAATTGAGTTTTATTAAAATGACGTCGTATTGTGATGAAACAGGGTTGAAATAGATTTATTGAAACTAAAGATCCGAATTGTCACTTACAAGCACTAAAACAATCCATTTCTTTTAAATAGTTAAAATAAAAGTTACTTCCTTTTTTCATCATAATCAATTAAGTGTTATTGTATGAAAATCAAGTTAGAATGTGATATGGAAGATACGGGCACTTAACACTTATGAATTTACATGAAAAGCTCAACTCGTCTCATTAAATTATTAGACTATACAACATAAGGTCTATTTGTTATAGCAAAACATGTACTTTGGCTTGGCTTGCTAAACTAAAATTAAATTAAAAAAAGGGCTATCGAAATAAAAGAAAGCACCCGAAAGGGAAACCGAAATAAAATATGGAATATAAGGCATTCATGAGCAATGGACAATGACAACAGTGTAGGCTTAGCTTGCAGCATCAATGTCTATGCTTATGAGACCACATCCTATTCCTACAAAGCTCCGCAAAGTTAGAACAATACAGATGATCTTAGCCCTTTTGAAGAACCTCAAGCCTATTCATAAAAGAACACTTGTCCCACTCCACCAAGAAAATCCATTATGTAGATGCAAATCGTACCTTGAAGACAATCTGATACCACCAAATGTCAAAGGTTTGATTCCTTTTGACAACTAAAACACACAAAGAGAAAAAGCCTAATTTTCAACAACCCAGATGCAAAAAATTCATATTATCAACCAACCAGGCCAAAGGATCTTACAACCTAAAACAATCAAACAACAAAGAAACCAGAAGGGAAAAGTGAAAAAGGAAATCAAAAGCAGTACCTGATCTAACTGTGTGTAGCGAAGAGACCCCAGGGTAATCATCCTTGCTTTCAAAGAACAAGGCCCTTCAAGACACCACAAAATAGAGCTTCCAAAAACACCAAATGAGTGCAGGAACTAGTTCCAAGAGACAAGACAGATAGATTCTAGAAGACTCCACTAGAGTAAGGGCATTACTTCCAATGTTCTACATACAAAAGCAACATAATATAGGACAAAGAATAAATTTCAAGAGCTAAGATAAACATCCAAACAAATGTACTAACATTCATATTGTAATTGACATCCATTAGATGGGAAACTTCAATTGTTCAAAATTAAGATTACACATATATGTATAATCCATCCAAGAATCTGATCTTGATATTCATGCCAAAAGAATCATGATTAGCTAGATTGCTAATGTGTCTGCATAGAGAGTCCTTCGAAATTGAAATCAACGTTGGGGTCATTCTATAATTCATCACATTAATTGCATGTTTAAAAAGGGAAGAACCACACTCTTCTAGAACACGTAAATTAGCTAGAGACATTTTTACCAATCAAAATCCAATAAACAACTTGCTTTAAAATTTTTAACTTAAAAAGAAGTAATTAGAAAAAATACAAAAAGAAAGTAGATCTATAGTTGTTTAAAGCCAAACCCACATTTGATCTTAATAAAGATTCGTGTTGCTACTAAGCATTAAGGTAGGATAAGTGCACTCTACATGCACTCAAGCGCAGGACTTCAAATCTAAATAAAATGTATTCAACTCTTACAAAAATCTTTGGTAACAAGCCATCACCACTCAAAACTTGACCTACGCCCAAATCATTGGGCAAATCAAACCTGACCCACTTGTTATAAATAGAAAATGATTCAAATCAAGCTCTACCTTCATAATATTAATCCAAAAGAAGATCATAAAATAACCATTTCCACTTATAATTACCAATTACCAACGAATCTACAATCTAATGCCAATCAAGATCGAGCATGGTAGTGAAAAAGCGGACAGAGAGAATCTCATAGAGGAGACAAGCGAGTATGAATAACATGGAAGCAGCAAATAGTATCGTTGTGCGAAACTCTGAGGACCAGTTATGGTATCACTGTAAAGAGCATACCTCAAAGAAGAATTAACACAAAAGGAGGATCGAAAGAGTTAAGAAGAATAGGCGCAAGATCGAAAAAGTGAAGCAGGAAGAAAAAATCGAAAGAATGAGCAGCATCGACGTGGCTTAAAGCCGAAAGGTTTGATTTAATTAAAACGTTGACGTTTTAATTATGGAACAACAATAGAACAACGTTCATGAACAGCTTATCTGATACCCATAAGGCAAATGAGATTCTTGAGATGAGTGCATACTTCCTTAACTATGTCGTGAGTTATTTCTTTGTGACACTTATTTTGCAAGGACACTGAAGAGAGGCTTCATCATGTGCCACTTTTGATATTAATTTCGTTAGCTAACTGAACAAAAACAAAATTTTTCCACAGATATATTACTAAATTTGCATCTACTCTACCGGTATGTTTTGGAGGTCAGACTTTTTCCTTTTTATCATCCCTTTCTTGTTTCTAGAGGCCAAGGACTGGTAGCCCTCGCGTGACATGAACGCCACGCCCTTTTCCTGTTTGATGACCCACCCCATGTAATCGGTGTTGAATGTTAGGTTTTTCCTCGTCCACGAGTCTATGATGTTAGATGCCAATAACGTTTAATTCAGCCAACTTTTTCATTTTAAAAAAATAATAGTTTAATTGCTTTGATTTATCGCCGATTGTACGACCCAAAAGAATAAAAGTTCAAATCTCAGGATTACATTTTTGTCTATTCTTCCTCTGAACGCATTCATCGTCAACGGGACATGTTGATGATGAGATGCAATTTGCAAAATATTAGGATTATATGAAGGAACTCCAATTTCCGTAGGCCGTAAGTTCCTGAGATATTTATTTACTGTCCAATTAATTATCCGTTTGGCCGGCTCATTGTATCCATTGTGAAGGTACCAAATTTCTTTTCAATTAATCGTTTATTTACAAGTATAATTTAAGAATTAACGGACCGCTAGTTTTATTGATGTGCAGCGTTACATAACTCGAGTATACATGAAATTTTTAAAAAATAAATTATTATATTTTTAATTAAAAATTAAAATAAGCTAATTACTTATATATTAATGTTGAAAACAACCCTAAAATTTGTAATTTATTAAATTTTGACGTGTACAAGGAGGGATTTAACTTATATAAGGGTTTATAAATTATTTAATAGACATTGATGAAAAAGTTGCAAAATATATTTATATTGGACTGATAATAAATACTTATCTCATTTTTGTTTTAAAATATTGATAGATAAAATATTAAATAAAATATTTTAATTTTAATATTTATACTAATATACTTGTCAAACTTTTTTGAGCGTTTTAAATAAGTCTTAATGTTTTAAAATCAGTCATATTTAATTCCAAATTAGTAAAACTTTGATGAGAATAAGAATTCACCAATTAAACACCATGTCGCTAACGTATGAAATTATTTATTGTTTTTAATTAATACTATTTAATTTTAATTAACTCTAATTACATCATCTCCCTCGTAAAGAAGAGCGAGAAAAGTAGCATTATGAGCAACAAAGTTACCAAAAATTCTAACAGGGAGCTTTTTTTGTCTAATAAAAGTTAAATCAATATTTTCCACTCGTGCGTGTTGATGCAATGTCATGTTTCCAATCAAACCGTGTTAACTTTTCATTACTAAAGAGTAAGTAGATGAATCTTACATTGGACATCGAGGAGGTGGGGCATAAAAATGATAAAATATTATCTTGATATATTAATCGATACTATCTCCTTTCTTTTAGATTTATTTTGGTGTTTACATATGAAAATTAACGTTTATTTTATTTTAGGAGATAAAAAGTGAAGATTGTATCAAATCGATGATAAGCATGACTTTTGGTCAAAGACAATAGATGGCTCAATGAAAAGGGGGAGATAAAGCCAAATGTCAGATTTACTTGAAGAGTCAAAGTTTAAATAAGGAACTTCTTTATATCTTTATCATGAAAGGATTATGATTTCTTTTAGATAAGCATCTTTGCAAGACAGGATTAAGAATATAATTAGAATAGGAAAACATTATAAAAGAAACGTTTCTCACCTCTCAAATCAATCATCTCTTCTTACTTTTCTCTCAATTTTTTATCTTTCTTCTATTTTTTGTATTGGAGCAAAATCATGTGTATCTAAACTTAATTATTTTGATTCAAGGGTATTCAATATTCTAGTTGTAACCTTGTGAGGTTTTATTCTAAACTTTTATTCATATTTTAATTCAAGTATTTCTTATTTTAAGTTCTTATATTTAATTAATGGTTAATATTAATTAATCTAACAATTCAATTATGTAGCTATCCATGAATTCAATAACTCGTAATTGTCATGAAGGATTGATAAAAGTAACAAATAGGTTATTTATGAAATTGCATATTTAACATATGATAAACAGGAAAAACTAAGTTGAATAGTTACAGCTATCTCAATTATTTAATTTATTTCACTAAGCTTATTGCTATCATTTATTTGAAATGGAACGCTATCATTTATTTTATATGAAATGCTATCATTCTCAATCAATGGATGGTAAGTTTTGATTTGGATGTAAGTTTGAACCAATTAATTTAGAAAATTTTGAGACTTTTTATGGTTATCCCAATATGTTTTCAACTAGCTACTTGAATTGTGAAAAATATTCATTTTAGACCAATGATCAATGTTACAATTAGATGAGATCATTCTCTTGAATTGAAGTTTAGTAATCTTGAATTTCTCCCTTTTATATTCATTTGATTTAATTTGGTTTTTTATTAATTTTAGTTAATTAGTTACTTAATCAACCCCCCCCCCCCCAAAATTTTATTTTATTAATTAAAATTAAGAAACTAGTGTTTATTTCTCTTAAGATTCGACCTAGTTTCACGACTACCACAAAAAGTCAGAGAATCAAAATTACAACAACTTCACAAAAATTTGGTGCCATTGTAGGAAACTATTTTAGTTTCTTAGTTTCTTTGCAATATTTTACAGTTACTACTAACATATTGTCTTGTATGACTCATACCTCTCAAACAGGTAAATTACAATGTATTCCAAAAATTGAGAAAATAGTGCATCTTTTAAAAAAAGAGACTAAGCAATTAAGCGATTATTCACCTTTAGAAATGAAAGTTGAGATAGATCTAACAATTGGTGAAGACTCTAACTTTCAAGAAATGGAAGAAAAGATGGCAAATCTCAACCCTAGAATGTTGAGGGAATTAACAGCACCGATTTGAATCAACAACCTTTATGGATACAATTTCTAGATGTTGAGGTAGATTTTGAATTAAAATCTTGTTTGATTCACTTATTCTCTATTTTTCTGGTCCTGTAGGTGAAGATCAACATAAACACTTGAAGGAATTCCATATTGTTTGCTCTGGAATGAAGCCATAAGGGGTGACAGAAGAACAAATTAATCTCAGGGCCTTTTAGTTCTCATTGAAAGATAAGGCAAAAGATTGACTATATTATCTTCCCTTTAGCTCAGTGACAACATGGAATGAAATGAACAGAAAATTTCTAGAGTTCTTTCCTACATCACGAGCAACAAATATCATAAAGGAGATATTTGGGATAAGACCAATTACTGGAAAAACATTATATGAATATTGGGAAAGATTTAAGGAGTTATATGCCAGCTGTCCACATCATCATATTTCTGACCAACTTTTGATTCATTATTTTTATGAAGGACTATTGCCAATGGATTGAAGTATGGTTGATGAGTTAGTAAAGGAGCTTTGGTAAATACAACACCTGAGGTGGTCAGACAATTGCTATCAATTATGGCCCAAAATTATCAATAGTTTAGGATAAGGATGGATAGAATTGTTAAGAGTGTAATGAGGTAATAACACACACCTTGAGGATAAAATTTCATATTTAACTGCTCTAGTTCATCAAATGACTGTAGGCCAATTGCAATTAGTAAGAGTGTGCAAGGTATGCTCATTCTCTAAACATCCTATAGATATGTGCCCTACATTACAATAAGATTCCTTGCAAGAAGCGAATGCAATAAGGGACGTTCCTGGTCAACCTCAATGAAAATATGACCCTTATTCCAATTACTATAATCCAAGATGAAGGGACCATCCAAACTTTAGCTATAGAAATCAAGGAGGGCAACAAAGATATTAACCTCACAATTTTAATAGGCAACCTCAGGCCTCTATATATGCTCAACCTTAATCTTCAAATTCAGGTATGCCTTTGGATGAAATTGTTAAGACACTTGCTACTAATACGCAATAATTTCAATAAGAAACAAAGGCAAATCTTCAAAACTTAGAAAATCATATCAATCAATTAGCCACCTTTGTTAGTAAATTTGAAGCGCAAACATAAGGAAAATTACCTTCCCAAACATTCGTAAATCCTAAGAAGAATGTGAGTGTAATGACTTTGATAAGTGGTAAGAAAATTCAATATGGAACTTTTACTAATGGAGGTAGAAAAGCATGATGATGGAGAAAAGAAGGAAGAATTTTTAACTCAAGAATCGATAAAGGTAAAAAAAATGATTTATCTTCATTGATAATAGTTAATGCATGTGTACCTCCTTTTTATAGCAGGTTGGATAAACTAAAAGAAGGTGAGCATGAAAGAGAGATCTTAAAAACCTTCAACAAGGTGGAAATTAATATACCCCTTTTAGAAGCCATCAAGTATGTTCCAAAATATGAAAAATTCTTAAAAGATTTGTGCACATATGAAAAGAAGTTGAAGGATAAGGAGAGAATAATCTTAGGTAAGAATGTATCAGTATCAGCAATGATAATTAGAAAATTACCAAAAATGCAAAGATCCAGGTATGTTTATACTTCTATGTATTATTGGTAATAAAAAATTAATTGTGCCATGCTAGACTTAGGTGCAACTAGTAATGTCATTCCATACTTAATTTATCGAGCTTTAAATATGAATTTTTTGCAAGAAACTAATGTGATTATTCAACTAATTGTTCATTTGTATGTGCATCCTATTAGAGTTATTAAGGATGTTTTAGTTGAAGTTAATGATTTGGTATTTCAGTGAATTTTTACGTCTTGAAAATAGATGGAGATAGTGATGACATTTAGCTTCAATTTTGTAAGGTAGGTCATTTATGAAGATAACCAAGACGAAAATCAGACCACTAATATAAGGGAAGCTGATGCTTCCCTGAGATGTGCTTTCGTCTCATATTCTATTCCAATTAAAATTGTTATATTACACTATAATGGGATTTGGCACTATCTATTTCAGTAACAAATTCTAGGGTCACACTCTTTTGTTGCACCAGTTACTATCTAATTTCTCTTTATATGTGCATTTTGTACAGCTGTTAATAACTACTCGTGTATCCATTGTGATGTCTTCTTAAATACTACTTCTTAGATATTTCCACCAATTTAAAGCTCTAAATGCCTATAGGGTCAATAATAATTTGAGGCTTATTAAAAGTACACTAGAGAAGCTTAACATAATCCAAAATTAATTATATCTTTCTCTGATCCTCAGCTTCAACAAAAGGAAAAGATAGCTCTACAAGACTATATATAAGCATTAAATATTAATCATTCTATAGTGTAACACAGATCAAAGGCATTATGGTTGAGGGATAAGGATAAAAATACCAATTTAGTTTATAAATCCCTACTAGTTAGGTGAAATACTGATTGAATAATTTTTTTAACTAATCATGTTAGTTATGTTGTTATTTCTCAAGAGGACCTTCTTTAAGAGGCCTGCTCATACTTTTTAGAGTTTTTAGGATCTCCAGTAGAAGGGGGATATTTTATTCTTAATTTACACTTAATCATTAAGGAGCATATTAAGAAGCAATATGTAAGTTACTTATAAAGGTTAATAACTAACCTGGAAGTGGAGCATGTAATATTCTTTATTAACTCATTAAAGGATCTTAGACTTGATGGGTTCTAAAAGCCATAATTGAATTCGTCACAATGGAAGAATGCTAAAGGAGATTAACAAGATCCTCATCTAACTCATCCTTAAAAATCAAGCTCCTAACTCTTTAAAGGACTTCAGGTCAATTACTTACTGTAACAATATATATCATTGCTAATAAATTGAAACATATTCTTCTAGTGTACATCAAGAAATTTTCAAAATTATAACAAGAAACATGCCCTTAGCAATTGTGCTATTGAGATAGATCTCCAAAAATCTTTTAGTTTTCATTTAAAGTTTATTAAATTAATTGAACAAAGTATTATTTCAGTATCATATAGCATCATTGTCAATATAAAGCTAACTAAGATATGCAAAAGTGCTAAAAATAAGACAAAGGGATCCAATCTCTCTTTACCTATTCACAATAGCTATAAAGGTATTTGCTAGACTTGCTCGATTAGTTACCAAAAAAGATAAGACTTTTCAAGTTCTCAATTGCCAGAATTTTAAGTTATCAATTTGACTTTTAATATGATCCTATTTTATAAAGTTAAGCTTATTAGTGACATCTATTTACTCTTTTAAAAAGTTCTTTGATCTCACTATTAATAAGGACAAAAGTTGCTTATTATTGTTTGCAAATGCTTATCAGAATGCCACTTCGTTTTTTTTTTAAAGTTCAGTTCCTCTTTTAAACTGTCTTGGGATCTCAATTTCTTTAAAGAGGCTTATTAGTAAGAGGTTTCAACCTCAGATGGATGAGATACAAAGGAGAATATTTTGATGGTCTAATAAGAGTCTCACTATAGCTAGAAAAGCTTAGCGTATAACTTTAGTGCTTAATTCCTTACACATTTATTAGAAATTGCATCTTTAGTTACCAAAAAAATTCAAAGCCATTGATAAGTTACTTAGGACTCACCTTTAGTTGGAAGAATTGACTAAAAATGTTATGGCTAAAGTCAAGATAGGTAGATATCAATCTACCAAAGGAAGGAGGTTTTAACATAACTACTAATAAAGTAGTTATTCTTAAGAGGTTATGGAGACTCCTAACTGCTAAACAATCACTTTAGGATCAATGGATACACATTTATTACATGGGAAATTATAGCTTTTGGAACACGCAACCAAGAGCAAATGCTTTATAGACTATGATCAATATATTTAAAATAAGGGAGAGGATTAGAAAGGCAATTCAAGAGTTAGGAATGGAGCTGCAACTGCCTTTGGTTTGACAACTGGTCTAAATTTAGACCTTTAGTTAACTCATCTGAGCTATGCTTTGTAAGGAATGTTACTCCACTAAATGCTATGGTCAAAGACAACCTTGAGAACAAACATATGCACTTAGAACTTCTATCTAGAACTATCTTAACTCCTAACAAGGAAGATCAAATACTATGTAAAGAATCATCTTTAGGCACATTCATAAATTCCTTACGCTCGAACATAATGGGAATTAAAGAACCAACAGTATCCTGGTTCAAACTTATATGATTCAAGCAAACATATCCTCATGTAGCCTTCATCATGTGGCTTTCTTTCAAAAGTAAGCAAAGTACCCTTGATGGTCTCACTACATTCATGAACATCTTTATCGCTTTATATCTTCTTTGTAAACATCAAAATGAAAGCCATGGCCACTTAGTCTTCAAATGTCATTTCACTAGTCACTTATGGAGGCATATTCTCTACCTCTATAACATAACTCCTCCCTAAAGGAACTAGAGTGCCATTAGAGAATGGAGTAGTCATTGTTCACTTTAGGGGGATCTTTTGATTTTTATGATATCCTCGAATTATATAGTCTATTGCATATGGTTAGAGCATAATGAAATATAGTTTCAAGATCAATTGACATAATTGGAATTGATATAAAGGGATTTCATAGACAAAATAAGAACGCATTTGATCATTCACCAAGTTCACTCCAAATGCAACACTACAATTATCTTAAACTAGAGTTTATGAGACCCTCACTAAGGATTAAGAAACAATTCCTTTAAATTTATTCTAGAACATTGAGTGGAGGTTACACTTAAATTGGTGAAAATGACATTCATTATAGAACTAGGAATAGCAAGGCTTGACCGCCCTGAGTCAGCTTTATTTGAAGTCAATGAGCTCGGTTAGCTTGAGTTGATCGAGCTTCAAGTCAGTCGTGGATTTTTTAAAAAAGATTTGGGCTACTGGCTCAAAACTAAAAAATTTCAATAAAGATGGTGTTGATTTAAAACTTTAAAAACAAAAGTATATATACTTATTCATGCTTTATCTAAACTCGGTAGGGTTTAATTGAGCTTCGAGCTTCGAGCAACTCAAGCTTGATTGAGTTCAATCGAGTTTTGGTTCACTCATGCCTAATCAAATTTAAGCTTAAGGCTTAAGTCTGATCAGGCATTAGGCTAAGCCTGACCCGACTTATTCCCACCATTATATGAAATAGCCTTAAAGAGGTGACAAAGTTATAGAAATTAAAATAATGAGTTTATTATATTCAAGCTTGTATTGGTCTAAAATGTCCTTTATGTAACATCCCCTCTCCTATAGGAAGGGCATTTTGGTAATTAGGATGGGTTCGGGATATTTAATTATATCTCGGCAT
>JANZLD010000005.1:53752030-53785117 GCA_026413575.1 Erythroxylum carthagenense | reverse complement strand
AGAGTAGTGGGAAGCAGCGGCTCGGCATAATCTTCAAATGAAGGACGCTCCGACCCAACAGGAGCGTGAACCTCATGGCACCTCTTTAGGACCTAAAGGGTTATGTCGCAAGCGAGCTCTAGGAACTCCGCATTTAGGAATCGCCTTTTCCACCGTTTTATCGCCTCGACTCTCTACTTCTTGACGGAGCATCACAACTCCCTCAACACATCCTCAGTCCTGTGCTTGCCCTCTACCGCTGCATGACAATCATGGAGGTACTTCTTATTAAGTTCCTGCACCGTCGCCACCTCCTTCCTTAGACCCTCACCCTCCTCAACCAGCCGATCCTTCTCCGCAACCAGTCGGTGCCTCTCCTCCTCCCTAGTGGCAAGTTGAGCTTGAAGGACGCTCCTCGCCTCCTCCCAGGATTTCTTCTCTTCCTCCAAGGAAGAGAGTTGAGCTCGGAAGAGGTCTCTCTCTTCCTTGGCCTCCGACAGCTCGCCCTTCAAAGTTTTTACCTGCTCGAGGAGATCCTAGACTTCCTGACCCTATGACTGATTGATCCCGTCGAGCTGTTCCACACGTTGGTACATCGCGAAAGCCATCACCAAACCTCTTATTCAGCTACGCACAACACGGGGCGCCAGGTCCATATTGCTGAACGACTCTATAAATTCCTCGTTTGCGGGGGGAGTGACCCTCTCAGCAATGTGAAGGGACACATCGAGGTCCCCGATCGATGCAGTTTTGTCCAAACTGATCGCAGACTCCCACTTGTCAGCGCCCTCCGTCACTCCTTTCCCCTTGCTTCCTTTCCCCTTCTCTTTCCTGCCCCGACTCGACGGGCCGAACGGAAGGTCAGCAAGCCGAACAAGCCTCCTCCTCTTGAGAGGTGGCACCACCTCCTCTCCCTCCTCCTCTTCTGTACCTACTCGGCCCATGCTTGCGGGCACGATCGGCAATGACGCCGGCACGGCAAGACTGTCTTCAGTAGGCGGAAGGGCCAGTAACATTGCAAAATGGCCTGACTCCACTGGTGGAGCGGAGCCTTCACCAGTCTCTGCCTCTTTCCTCTTCTTCTTCCCCGCGACCTGCTTTTTGGATTTAGGGCGAGGGGCGGACCCGGCAAGATCCTCTATCCTTACCATGGCTGCACAACAACAAAAATAAGTTAAAAAGCAAAACCAATACTGGCAAATATAATAAATAGTTCAACCATGAGGGGTTAACCAAATGGGGCAGTTTCCTCTCCTAGCCCGCTAATTCATGACGGGGGGTCGATTAGAAAGGAATCGGCCGAAGCCCCCCCGTAGTACCCCTGAATAAGTCGAGTGAAGTCATATCGGCCAAGCTCCTTTATGCGACCAATCACCTCCCACTCCTCTCTATTAAGAGATACATTCGATGTGTCATTCCACCACTCGGCTAAAGGATACCTCCACGGCTGAGGCTTTAAGGAGGACCCCGGGCACAAAGAAGAACTTTGTCCGCCAAGAGGAAATTTTCGAAGCTGTTTCTGCCGAGCGATATCGGGCATCCTTGTACATCAGAGAAGGGACCTCGGCCCCAGAACTCGGACTTTGATTCAATCTCAAAAAGTGTCACAAGATATCGACCGAAGGCGGACAGCCAAACTGATGGAACAGCAAGGCCAAACCATTAATGAACCTCAACCAATTCGGAGGAATCTGACTCGGCCTTAGTTGGTAGTCAGCGCACACCTCATCAACAATCGGGGCATATGGAAGCCTCATACCGCTGACTGAGAAGAAACTATCAGAAACGGAAAAATACCCACTTAAGTTGTTGTGGATTCCTTCCTTCCCCAAGGCCAGCCTAGGCGCCTAGGACATAGGGATATTATTCCTAATAATCAACCGTTTCAGCTCCGCCGCGGTCATCGTCGATTTATCTCTCGGTGGCGCCTCCACAACCAACCCATCTTTCTGCTCTCTAGTAGAGACTTCTTCAGCACCTCTTACCACACTTCTAGAACTGGCTAACGACATGCTTACTAAGAGGGAACTTTTGAAATAAACTTTAGAGGAGGAGACGAGGAAAAAGGACGTACCTATTTGGTGGTTTGAGGTTAGAAATTTGGACGGCGATCGAAAGGAAACTTCAGAAACTGTAAGCAAGAGGGTGCAAATGAAAGCCGGAGAAGCAAAATAAGTGTAAAGAAAACTGTAGCCCATCGGCGCTGAATATTTATAGAGGAGCGGTTGAAAAGGTGTCCAACCAACGCCTGACACGCAGAGAAAATCCGAGTCAAGCTCAGACATGTGGCAGAATCTGAGCTGAGACAAATTAGGGTTGTTCAAAACCCAGAGCGGTGCGACAATTGAAAGGACGTACGAGACAGTTGCACAACGATTACAAAAGATGATCAGTTTTAGATTCTGAATATCTGTCAGAGGACACGCTCCATCAGTAATAATTACTCCGAGTGCCATCACGCGCTCATTAATGATGTTTCACCTGACCTACCTTGACGCGAGCAGTCAAGCAATAAGCATCTAGGTCGACCGATCGGGGCAATCGATCGACCGATCCTGATACGAACAGTCGCGCACTATATGTCAATGCCCAACTGATCGGTCTATCTCGAGTTGTCCTGGGGACGAGCCGCAAGACCCTTACATACTCTTTCGACCCTTCTCCTTGCTCAGACTCGAGGAGTAGGGGGCTTATGGTCGGGTCGGTCGTGCTGGGCCCGAACCCAATCACAATGATCCATGGGCCGATCGGTCTATCTTTCAAAGATTGGTCTCATGCCTATCGGCTACACCAGGTCTACTCCACGCATCCATGGCCCAATTATAGGTGGAAGTCCCCCATGCATACGTAAAGACTTAAACCTAGCATCTGTTCCTTATATAAGGTATAACCTCGCTATAATAGAGGTACGTACTCATAACCCTAGTTTTGTCGGCTCATAGCGATCCTACCTTCACCAAAAGACTAACTTGAGCGTCGGAAGAGCCTATCGGGAAACAACCCCCGACGTGCCTTCCTTATTTTGCAGGAATCTTCAAGCCGGAGCTAACCAACCTCATGGATCCAAACGGCAACGTGCAACCTCGCCAGAATCAGGCTGAACCACATCTTATTGATTATTTTGATTGGTGATATACCTCCATTATCCTTGGAGGTGCAAATCTCAATCTATTTTATTTTGTTCGTTAAAGTTTTGTTAATTCCTCTAGACTAGAGGCGGTTTTTAAGAATTCTTTTAATTGATTTGCTCAATTTCTGTGACAAGTAAAGATGTGAACTCCATTATATGTATATATTACAAAGCACTACTTTAATTAGTTAAATCTTGTCTATATAAGATAGTTTTTGTTGTTCCAATGAATAATTCTTTATTAAGTTGAGTCAAATAAAGATTGATAATCCTTGTGTGACAATGCATTCCCAATTATTTGAATTGGGGTTTTTGGTGCTTGAAACATGTTGCTCCAAAGATTTGATCAACTAGGCTCAAATAACTTGCATATATCATAAACTACTTTTTTGTGGGATTGATTTTTTACCTTGAAATTACCAAATTGCTCCAAAAAAAACTCATCGGTACTTTGATTGAGTGTAAATCAATATCATAGAAAATGGGCATCAATAAATGATTGCATAACTAGTTAGGAATCCTTTGTATAAGGCATATATGCATAATGTTCATCCTATTAGTTAATTTTCCTTTGTCAAAGACCAAAACTACTTTTGACACAATATCTCTTATCAGGTGCCATGACTTCTAAAAATGATCTTTTCAGTATAAATTATTTGTAAGGGTTTAATGATTCCATCAACTTGCTCCTAATTAATAGAATTTGGAATGAATTGTCCAAGTTCTTACACAGAAGAAATATAGTTAATGCAAGAGCCAAATGTTTATTGGAAGTGGTTTAAAGCCAAGTTCTTTAGATCTTTTTCATAAGAGGGCATTGTTTTAGTGGTGTCTGTTAAGGACACAAATTTTTTGGTGCTATTTCATGCTAAGAAAACATTTTATGTTCAAATCACCATCCTTTAGCCATTGAAGTTTTAATCAAGAGAGAATAGTGAGCATTTAATTAAGTGGTATAATTGATTTGAGTCTACTTTTCTTTGAGCTTCAATTGAACATCATACAAATTGAGGCATTGGTATTCCTAAGCTTAAGTGATAAGTTGCTTTGTTTCTTTTAGTGCTTGATGAGTGGCGTTAAAGTTCCTTTTGTGAAATAGTTTTAATTTTTTTAAAACCAAATTTCTCATACAATTTAAACTTTTGAAGCTACAAATCTCCATTTAATGCCCTCCTGAGATTAAAGTTACAAATTCTTGTAAAACTATTTGCTTATCTATTAGGTACAATAAAGAACTTGAAGTAAAAAATGACATACCTTTTTCATTCTCATCATTTTTATAAAAAGTTTATAGGATGATTAGGTTCTAAACTAAAGGAATTTTAGGATATTAGTTTCTTTAGGTCGTTTTCTGGTGTGGTTTCAAGTACCTTGAGAGTTTTCACATTAAGAGATTATTCTATCTTTCTGGGGAAGATCTAAACTTCATATTAATATGAAAATATATGTCCTTTTTTTTCTTTAGTATCTCAAATTTTGATAGTTTTATTTTAAAATAATTTATATTAAAAATATAATTTTAAAGAAAAAGTTTTATCTAGAAAATTAATTTTAACTTGTTAATTAACTAACTTATTTTAAAAAATATTTTTATTTATTTTATTTTTAAGTTGTTAAGCTGACATGACTCCATCCTCCATTTTAGCAATATTAATAATATGATTCGCAGTAAATTGTATTTGTAATAAGTTAAAATTTTATACATTTTATTGATATAATTAAATATAATTTAAATTTAAGATGGAATTTATGTTTTTATTTTTAATAAAAATCAGATAATTATTTTGTTATTTTATTTATTCTTAAATTAAATTAATGAAAAAAGGATATTGTGATACTAAAAATTTTAAAAATGATCTTCTATTAAGTCTTTTTAGAATAAATAAAAAGGATTTATATTATTTAAAATTTTAAAAATGGTATTCTATTAAGTGCTTATAAAATTTTTAAATATAAATCATCATGCAATTAATTATTTTATATAGAATGTAGACTAACAGAAAACCCTCGTTGAACATTCCAAATGAATTATAAGAATATTCCTAACAAATAAACTATGCGTTTGAAGATAAAATTAAAAAAATACATTTACGAAAACCCTGTTCACGGAAAATATCAAGCCATTTCATAACAGTACGTAGCACGTACATGCAATTGCAGTTCGATCGAATTTTCTTTCAATTTCATATAATAATAATAATAATAATAATATATTGTAATAACAAATGTCTTGCTCTAACAGAAAGCCATCTCCACTTGTCCACCTTGCTTTTGCCACCCACCATCTCTCTCCGTTGTACTGAAACAGTCAAAGTTTCTCCCTTCTCGACATGACCTTTACCTTCCTCCGACTGCGTGTATTATAACTAATTTGTGTGCTTTGTGGTTCAACCTCTTGAGGGTCAACCACCATGGGTACTCGTAGCAGGCAGTTGAAGGCCATGCTTCGCAAGAATTGGCTCCTCAAAATTCGGCACCCTTTTGTTACCTGTGCTGAAGTAAAGATTATTTCTTTTCTTTCCTTTCATCATGTTCCATGCCACTTGAGCTGTGTCCCTTTACATGTGCACTTGTGATCGAATTCTGGTGGGTGGTTGTTGAATTTTCTACGCAGTTGGGGGGTTTGCGGCGGCTGTTTGAATTTTCTGCCACTTTGGAAGCTTTACTTGCTTTTAGTTGATGATCCAGTCTTATACGATATCAATACGTTTTCATCACTCATCATTTGTTTTTATTTCCTTTTTCTGATTCTATTTCTTCTGTTCTCTTCATTCTTATGATTTTGTTTTTGGTTTTCCTATGGTGTCTTTGATATTGCTTTAGGGCTCTGCTAGTGGCGCCAATGAATCTTTTCTATCTGGGTGTTAATTGCTATTTGTTTGATCAATAAGCGAGTGGAAGCTAGATGTTAAAGGGATTTTTTGATGATCTCTTTTCAAAATTGCAGATATTGCTCCCGACTATTGTAATGTTGTTGTTAATTGCCGTGAGGTCTCGAGTTGACACACAAATCCATCCTGCGCAGCCGTAAGTTATCAACGAGTTTCAATCATGTTAAAAATATCTTGCATCATTGAGCCCTTTTACTGGTTTTGAAAACTGGTTAAGTCAGGGAAACAAAGTTTTCCAGACACTCTGACTACATTTATTTCGGTTCATTTTTTTCTTCTATGGTGAAACTTGCAACAATTGTCTGATGATCCCATTGAAATTTTGCGCATTATACATCTCATTTGTAGCAAAAGTGAATAGGAACAAAGTCAAATTAAAATGGAAAATCATGACTGTTTAAATGCTGAATGTTTTGCAACTAACATGTCCACGAGCTTCTGGTATAAATAGCACTTTGACTTTGCTGAATTGATCCAGGTATATCCAAAAAGATATGCTCGTGGAAATAGGAAAAGGTATATCCCCAAGTTTCCAACAAATTTTGCAAGTTTTGCAAGCAAAAGGGGAGTTTTTAGCTTTTGCACCAGACACAGAGCAAACAAGGACGATGATCCACTTCATGGCACTAAAGTTTCCCTTGTTGAAGGTGCCTATGTATCATATTTTTCTTTTCTTTCGTTTCATAATCTTCTTTTCCTCTTGATACAGTTCTATGAGTAACTATCAGCATGTGATCTCGTGACCACCATTTGCATATTATTCTACTTTTAGACTTTTGATTTACCTTAGCCTTCTTAATTTTGGTCTATATCTAGACTGAATTCTGTTTCTGTAAAAAGCTAGACATAGGGATGTAAATTGGAAACAATTGTCATTATCCTGCTTAAATTGAACAAACAACAACTTTATGTTTGAAACATGATCAGACAGTTAGTAAAGGATTTCTATTCCTCGTCCCACTATATTCAGTGCTTGCAACTATAGGATGGTACCCTTAGGTAGATACCTTGCAAGCTGCAAATTCCCTTTTTTTGGATCTCTGTTGAGCTTTCTTTTTTAGTATATTTTTTTATATTATGATATCTGTCCATTTTCGTCTCCAAAGTCTTCACACTGGGGAAAGAATAACATTATGTTTATGACTATGGCCTTGATCTTTATCTTGATGATTTTAACTACCATGTAGAAATGCTTTCTTACTGAAGGATTAATTATTATTCTGCTTATTTTCAGCAAGTTTCAAGAATCTACAAAGATGAACTTGAGTTGGAAACTTATATATGCTCAGAGCTTTATGGCACCTGCAGTCAAGTCAAGTAAGCTGTAGTCTTGATGATAACAAATTGCCGTAAGGTTTCTGGATGAAGTTAGGCAGTAGTTTTGAGTATACCTAAACTGTCAATTGTTTCTAGTCCGTTCTCTATGATGCAACAATCTTTGATTTTTCAAAATCCTTCTGTAAACATATGGACTTTAATAAAGGTTCTCCCTTGCTACTTCTAGCTACTTTTGATTTATATTCCTGTCGTACCGGAAAAATTGTTTGACTCCTGGCTAGTGAAATGCAGATCATAGTTTATGTAGAATTGCAATTATCGTATTTACTGTGGCACTTTTGACCTTTTGATTCTTTCTTCCTTTGCCTAGGAATTGCTCAAACCCAAAAATCAAAGGAGCAGTAGTGTTTCATGAACAAGGTCCCCAGATATTTGATTATAGCATACGCCTCAATCATACGTGGGCATTTTCGGGCTTTCCAGATTATAAAACCATAATGGATGTCAATGGACCTTATCTTGATGACTTGGAATTGGGTGTAAATAGAATATCTATAATGCAGTACAGTTTCAGCGGTTTTTTCACTGTATGCTTGCTCATCTCTAATTCTGATATAATTTTCTGTTCTTACATTTTCTCCCTTCAGTTTCATTTCTTCATTTTATAAGTAGACTTCTGCATTTTTTTGCGTGTTGGTAATTTTCCCCCCTTTGATTTTCTAACTGACATTTTGGATTTCCAATGCTATTATGTCTCTATAAGTGTTTATCTTCCTTGTTTTTGTTAAGATCTGACTATTTAAAGCTGAACTGAGCTGTTGGAATACAATCTGGTATGGTAAAATAATGTTAAGATTCACTAAAATTGTATATTATGGTCTCCGCTATTGGTCAGTGAATTTTGTAATCAGGTTAAGAATGACGGTATTTGTAATACATCCCTTTCTCTATATGTACGTATCCTTACTTTTTGGTGTAACTTTCACAAATTGTGTTTGTGAATATAGGCCTCATGGCCAAGCTATGTAATCTCTTGCACTTCTCTTCCTCATCATTTACTTTAACATGAGCAAGACTGCTGTATCTCAGTCTTCTGTAAGTTAATCATGCCTTGGGAGTCTGCTATTAGACATTACAAGTTTTTCTACATTATTGTAAAGTTTGTTTGTGGTGAGCCCACATGACGATAGAAGAAACCTTTTTCTTGTGAGTAATCTATTGAAATGTTACTAATCATTCACATTCTATATATGGATTTTCCCTTTGTATCATAGACTTTCACTTGTCATTTATTGAATGAATAACAAGCAATTCAGTTGTGCCCCCTTTTCCTGTCTGTCCTGATTCCATCTTTTATCGTATGTTGATTCTTCATTACTTTTTGCAGCTTCAGCAGGTATTGGATTCATTCATAATATTTGAAGCTCAGCAAACTGGAACTGGCATTTCAACTGAAAATATAAAGCTACCATCCTCCAATTCATCCATCATAGCTTCCTCGCTCAAGTTTCCATGGACACAATATAGCCCCTCAAAAATCAGAGTTGTTCCCTTTCCAACCTCTGAATACACTGATGAGGAGTTTCAATCCATCATTAAGAAAGTCATGGGAGTACTGTATGTATCTTATTTTAAACTTGTTACTTTCTTCAAAAAATAAAAAATAAAAAAATTCTTATTTTAAAGTTTCCCACTGAAATTTCTGGTTTTCTTATTTCCTAACACCTACTTTGGTGAATCTCAATATTTGTGAGCAGGTATTTATTGGGATTTCTTTATCCAATTTCTCGCCTTATCAGTTATTCTGTGTTTGAAAAGGTCTGTCAGTGAATATAATTGTATTAATATTGATATTAATGTAGCTACACAAGTTTCTTTATTTCTTAATCATTCTTGTGACATTGAAATCTCGGAAATGTATTACAGTGTTTTACGTCTTAAGTTATTCTTTTTTTGGTGTTATCAGGAAATGAAGATAAGAGAAGGTCTTTATATGATGGGCTTGCAAGATGGAATTTTTCATCTTTCTTGGTTTATTGCATATACTATACAGGTGAACTGTCAGTATGACATTGTATTTTCCAGGGTTTTTAATCGAGTTTAAAAATGGGAAATATTTGCTCCTGGTGAATGAGCTACAGTAGTGTAGTAAACATGGATAACTTCTTCATGGAAGTCAGGTGTGCCCATTACACATGTTTATGTTGCCTGATTGAAAAGTTTGGGTTACTATGTTGTCTGAGAATAAGTTGGAGATAAATCTACAGCTGTGAGGTCTGACCTCTGAGGATTGGCAAATAGATAGAAAGTTCTATTTCTTTTTTATTGTTCTTGTGACTCCGCTAATGCTAGTTATCAATCTTCATTTTGCTTGGAGAATTGCATTGGTTTGCATTATTTGGAGCGGAGAATACTGAGCAGTGAATTTGATAGATTATATTTTTTGGTTGGAGATGCAAAGTCTGAATTGTGGATGATTATTTTATTTAATTCTAGTCTTACCCTTAAAGCATTTTGACAAAGGAAAAAATTAGTTGAATTTTCAGAGTTCTGACATTTTGGGCAATGGATTTAGGGATAAAACAAAAGTAACTTGTTTGGCATAGAATGTGGAGGATACTGTCTATCATAGATATTAGTATTATTATATTCTATGTCTATGGGAAAATTATCTAGTTATCATGTATTAGAATGATTTAGCCATCTTAAAAACAGAGCTTTTTAAAATCTTTTCCTTGCACTTCTGGTTTGGTTTTCTATACCAGACAAAAGAACTAGGATGCAGAGGCAAGAATCATCTTTATACCTAACCTAACACAATTGTCGATTAACTAGTGAATAGACCACGTTTACTTTGTAATGATTATGGTTGATTTTCTTGATTAAGAAGTCTAGGATTGTTGAGGATAAGATGGTCAAGTGATCTATAACTTAAGATATAGCTATCTATTTTATACTTTGATTATATGTATATAAATATATATTATGACACCCTCCTACACACAGCTGTTTCCATTTTCCTAAAGTGTCTGTTTCTGTTAAATAATAAGCTGATTTTTTTTCTCTCTGCAGTTTGCAATTTCATCTGGAATAATTACAGCTTGCACCCTGAATAGTCTTTTCAAATACAGCGATAAGTCGGTGGTGTTTGTATACTTCTTTACATTTGGACTCAGTGCAATTATGCTGTCATTTTTGATATCAACATTCTTCACACGGGCAAAAACAGCTGTTGCTGTTGGAACCCTGTCATTTCTTGGGGCCTTTTTTCCTTACTACACTGTCAATGACCCGGCTGTGCCTATGTAATTAATCATGCAATGCTATTCTCTCAAGTTTCATGCAAACTCTTTTAATTATTCCTTTTTTTTCTACATGTAGTGAAACTCTCTTGTTGTTTCTTTTCTACATTTGGCTTTCAATTGCTTACAGGATCTTGAAGGTCCTTGCTTCTTTGCTTTCTCCCACGGCCTTTGCACTGGGATCGGTCAACTTTGCTGATTACGAGCGGGCTCATGTTGGAGTACGATGGAGCAACATATGGCGGGTAATCTTTGTGTGGTGTTTTTGAATGTTTGTAGATTATCAGGGCCACCTAACATCTTTATAATCTTAGAAGTCCATATTTATGCAGGAGTCGTCTGGCGTCAATTTTTTGGTTTGTCTCATGATGATGTTACTTGACACGCTGTTGTACTGTTTCATTGGTCTATACCTGGATAAGGTATGTCTCTTAACTGTTTGTTTCTAATTCTGATCTCATGATTGCAGAAGTCCATTTTAAAATATCTGGGTCATCACCCTGCTCCCTTTTCCCTCTAGCTCTTTGTAAAGATCAAGAAATTCTACACCTTCAACATGGCACCTTCTTAGACATTCTTGCACTTTCCATAATTGGTTTTTCTCTTGTTATTTGTTATGTTATGACCAATTTCACTGAATTTGCATGAATTTCTTCTTGTTTTGGGTGCGATCTTGGCCTGTTCAACTTTCAGTAAGATTTCGTATGGATTCAGAATACAGTTCATAGTACATCATATTATTAGTTGGAGATCTGTGCAATTATATTTTATTAGTTTGTGAGGCTTTAAAGTTATAAAATTGTGGTAAGTCAAACTCTTTCATTTGCTGTATAAAGCAGGCTATAAGTTGTTTTCCATATCATGTGCTTTGCTGTTTCTCTTCAACAATACTTAAGGAGACTTCATGAATCAGTTCTTGACATATCTAATCATGGGAAATTACTGAATTCAAATATTGAGATGAAAAGCTGTACATTTTATCTATCTTCAAACACGTGAAAAAGGCCCAGATTCTGGACTGCTTCCCACCATATGCCTTCTGGGTTTTCAATGCTAGTGGGTGACAAATTCACTTTACTTTTCCATTCAATCAGGTCTTTTCCAGGGAAAATGGAGAGCGTCAGCCATGGAACTTCTTATTCCAGAAGTGCTTCTGGAGAAAGAAAAGTATTGCTAGGATCGACACATCTAATTCAGGGATCAAAATTAGTGATAAGCCTTGCAACCAAAAATTGGGACATGATAGTTGTAGACCTACTATGGAAGCAATTAACTTGGATATGAAGCAACAAGAGCTTGAGAATAGGTTTCTACACAAGAATCTAATGGCATTCTTTTGGCAGGTTTTGGTGGACTTTTTCTCTCACTGTTCTTGTTTGCTTTGTAGATGCATCCAAATTAGGAACCTGCATAAAGTGTTCAATACTGAGAAAGGGAATTGTCATGCTGTTAATTCCTTACAGCTCACCCTGTTTGAAAATCAGATTCTCGCACTTTTAGGTAACTTGTACAACTTACTTGGTTCTTTTTGTTGCCTTCTTGTCTATGGTCTTTGTTTTTTAGCTTTTTCTTTAATTTGGATATCTTAAATTAAGCAAATTTATGGAGATTTCATCCATTTTTCAATGATCGTATTGAATTTAAAATTAGCTCACTGTATATAAAGTTCTACTCTATAATTCAGGCATCCTATCTGCGTTTTGGCTGCCATCAAGTTCTCTCTAATGAAGATTGTACCATAGAAGACTCATGAACCCACTTAAGAGTTCAAAACTAAATGAAACAGTCTCATTAGAGTTTAAAATTAAATCTCACACTGCTTCATTGCCTGCAGGTCCACAGATAGGCGCAGATAGGCTGCAGATTTTTAACTTCTGTCATGAAATTTGCTAACTCCAAGCTTTTACCTTGTTCTGGACGCACACTCTGTCTCTATGTTTTCTTTTCCTAATTAATGATATAACGTTTTTCTGAATGTGCATTCAAACATCCACTGCTTATTCTGATTTTTCAATGTGGCTTTAATATTTCCATCTGTGGATTTGCATAATGTTATGTGGAATGATTTAATGACTTATCCAAATCCTGGCTCTAAACTTGGAGTTACAATGCAAAAGGCATCTTTATTGACAGAACCTTTGTAACTGAAACACCTCATTTTGCATTTATCTCATTTAAACAAGGGCTCAAAGAATGTAGTTAAGGATAAATTTTTGTATTTTTTTTTATATATGTCATGTTGATGGAGTTCCATGTTATTATTATACAAATGTTGCATTCATTATTTGAAAATGGAGAATGTCTCTCTTAGTTCTCTTTAAAGATAATTTGTTTGTTTTATGATTGTTTGAAGGGCACAATGGAGCGGGCAAAAGTACAACAATTTCAATGCTTGTTGGTCTTGTTCCTCCTACATCAGGAGACGCTCTCATACTTGGAAAGAACATAGCAACGGACATGGTAAACAACTTTCACTCTTTTTAGTTATTATTCTTCTCTCATTTGTCGCAATCTTCAAGTACTCATGCTTCGTGTATCTATGTGAGACTGGCTGAATTAAAAAAGAAAAGATCTTTCATACAAAAAGACAGTAGTCGATTTGTTACTCCGTTTAATCTTGAACTACTCTTTTGTTTGCATTTCCCTTATAGTTTCCATTTTTATCCATGGGTTTTCTTTTTCTTCCCACTGTTTCCAAGTAGTATAAAACCAAATTTAGTATAGTCACTTTTCACTTTGACTTCCTAGACTAATACTGGCAAGACCACCAAATGCTCTCCATACAATTAAAGAGTTTATAAAGGCCTCAATTTCCTTTTATATCAAAATAGATTGGATTACAAGGGGCCTTTATGGATCCAAATATCTTTAGTGATAAAGAAAATAGGGCTTATTAGGAAATATTATCTAATGAGGAATCTTCTCCTGAAGAGCAAATAATGGTCAAGGACTGATCACATAGAAAATTGATAAAGCAACAGCCGCTAGAGCTGTTTAGGTACATAATTGACATATGACAAGGTAGAGGTGGTTTCAAGTAAGAGGCTTCTTTTACTTGTCCACTTAGTCTGTGTTATATCAGGAAATGACGATTGATGAAATATTCTCTTATGTTAGGAACTGATTAAAAACAACTGAAAAGTGCTTGTAGTATTTTCTCAGTAAAGAACAGGTAATTAAACTTTGAAATCATGTTTCAATCTAGCATGAGAGGTAAAAACAAGACAATAACTTTGAAACATTTTATCAAGTAAAGCCAGGTCATTCTAAAATGTCAACAAATGTACCTAAATATTGAAACCTAAACCTAACTCAATGAAACGAAGAACTGAAGCTTGTGTGATGATTTGAGTAATGTTAAGTATCGTGTTGAATTTAGCATATTGTTAAGCCTCACACTTTAGGCTTTATTTAGAATTAGAACTTGGACATAGTTTTTTAAACACAAAAAAAGGGTGACCCATTCTTAAATAATTCTAGATAATTCCTCTGATAGTCTCATCATTGAAGATTCTTGATTTTAGAATAATTTTTGAAAGCTCTAAATTCCACCTCAGTAGCAGGCCTTACCATACTAATTGTTTTGATTTTCTCCCATGAACATACAATATCCAATGGTAGATTCCCTCAAGAATCAAATATAATCTGCATCTCTCTAAGCTTCCATGGTTAGAGCTCCTTTCTTTTAAATAATATTCCTCTTCCTAATGTGTTAGGTAATATATGATATGCCCCATTAATTGAAAATGTTCCTCTCTTGAGTCATGCATAAACTAGCTAGCTACTCCTGATAGATAAATTAAATTAGGTCTATTCAAAGTCAGATAAATCAAATATCTTGCCAATTTTTGAGAGGCCATTGTCATCCATGTCTCTATGCTCTCTTAAACGTAATTTATTGTTTGGTTCAATTGGTACATTCTCCATTTTACATCCTGGCATCCTATTTTCTTCAAGTTGGTCAAGTATATAATTTCTTTGTGAGACCAAAGTTCTCGTTTTGAGTAGTCACTTTAATCTTAAGGAATTATACAAGTTTTTCAATATCATTAATTTAAACTACTTAACTTGCCTGAACTTTAGTCTTCCTTGTTCATTTGCATTGTCTCTAGTTACAATGATATCATCTATACATATCCAAGCTGCACCATATCCTTGTGGGCATCCATTTTCATCTACCAACAATGGACAGCATAATTCATCATGCCCAATATTGTTTGGACTGATAATTTTCACACCCATGCACTTATTTACTTTTAATTTTCAACAAGAAACAAATTGTAGGCAACAAGCCTTTAATACCATAAATAAGAGAGAAAATGAGTAGAATGATGTACACTTAATTAGACTTTACTCTTATCTATTTATAATAGTGCTTTAATACAATATATATTTTAGTTTCTAATATGGAACTTACAATAGACAAAATTATAATTTTTTCCGTTTTCCTTGTCGGGCAATTATTGTTATTTGCCCCTTTTCTGGAGATATTTTTCTTATTCCAATTGTTAGTCTTTCATTTCTTCTTATAATCTTTTCTTTCCATATGTGTTTTAATTCGTTTAAATTTTGTTGTTATTTGAAACATTTGCATGCCTGCGTGATAGTACATAATTTTCCTTTTAGTATGGCTTACTAAAGAATTATTGGGGTTTGATATGTTTGTGGGGATTGCTTTGACTTGCTTTACAGGATGATATAAGGAATTTCTTGGGTGTATGCCCCCAAAATGATATCCTTTTTCAGGAGTTGACGGTAAGCGATAAGTTTGCTTGACCTTTCCAAATTTTCTTTGCTATAAAAGATAAAAAATTGTTTTTTTTTCTAGCTTTTGTAGTATAGAAATTTATTTCCATGTCATTTAAGAGAAGCACATTGGCAAATATGGATTTATCCAATCACATAGCTCATTCTTTCAAAACTCTTGATGTATATATGCTGCTCCTGCCTAACATACTTTTCTTGCACATAACTGTAATAGTTGAGTTATCCCTGTTTGCCTATTGAATTTGATCAAAGGAGCATGCAAATGATTAGCCTGATAGAAAATGAAATGGGAATTATGGTCAAATTTTTAAAATTTTTACAATAGTTACAGTAAAAGTGAAAACTGTAAGTCGTTGGTTAGTACCCAAGATTCACTGTATTAGCCTGTTGGATGGAATGCATGGACAGAGTACGGGCATGCCATAACTTGTAATACAACTTAAACTTGTAGTCTATGCATCCTGCAATCTCTACTACTTGTTAATCATTCAACCTAAAAGTTTAAGGTGTTAGTTAGGGAATGGGTCAGATATTAGCCTCTTACAAACAGGATCTAAAAGAAAAAAAAGGGATATTGAAAGACTAGAAATCTTTCTGGCGTTATATGCTCATTTAGGCAAGACTAACTGGTTGCACTTTTTGATTCTTTTGATTAGTGAATGAGGAATCTCTCTAATGGATGTTTGTTTGTGAGCTTGCTGTCAATGAAACTTGTAGAGAGTCAGGAAGGAGAAACATTTCAGAAATTACTATTTTTAGATGAAATCTTATCTTCTGCTGCCTATAAAGTTCAAGCTGATTGCTTGTGCAAGTCTATTCACGAGAATTTATGTAGCTCTTTACTTATTTTACGCTTCCAATACTAAAGTTCATTACCTTGTAAAACAGAATTTGACTTGTTTAATTATTCATTGCAGGTTAGAGAGCATCTAGAATTGTTTGCCATGTTGAAGGGTGTGGAAGAGGATAAATTTGAGAGCACCGTGACCAATATGGTTGATGAAGTGAGTAGCAATCTGTGTTACATGGGTCACACTTCCCTAAACCTTTTTAGCTATGAGAACTTTTAGCTTGAATTGAATATTTGTTGCTTCTGAGTCATGGATACACTGAAACCAAATTCAGCATTCTTCCATTTGAACTTTTTGTGGTTCTATGTCCTTATGGAGGTTAAAGATCAGTGCTAATGTTATTGCTGTGTATATGTGGTATTTGATCTACTTGATAGCTACCTTTAGCTCAGTATTTTAAGATCCTTGGATCATTGACTTATGCTTCTGTTTAGATCTGAAGGCTTCTTTCACTGCTGCGGATTTATATGTCAAATTGCTCAATAGCATATTATCCTTTGTCAGACATAGCATAGCAGGCGTTTTCAGGCAATAGAAAGTTAGTTTGATTTTCATAAATATAAATTACTGTTTTGATTTTGGCTAAGTTGTTAAAACAGTATTGGAGTAGTAGATATATTAAAATATAGTAAACATTTTTATTAAGGGCGCATCTTTATTCAAGTTTGAAAATCAGGTAATGTGACAAATTAAAAAAAAAAGAAATGATCAGTTTGTAAGGCTGTCCAAAATGTGTGAAAAGGAATTTTTGTGTGAGAAAGAAGTCCTTTTCATCATTTATTTGACCATAAAGATCTTAGTCTAGTTGTTTCTTAGTTGTTTCCTTTTTTATTATGGTATAAATAATTTTCTCTGTTTCTTCTTGGTTGAGGTAAGCGGGGTTGGGACATAGTCTGCCTCTGTTATTGACTTCCATTTGTACAGTTGATCTTAAAGTATTACAAATATTTCTCTTTGTTCTAGGTGGGTTTGGCTGACAAAATGAACACTGTTGTGATGGCTCTTTCTGGTGGTATGAAAAGGAAATTATCTCTTGGAATTGCACTAATTGGGAACAGCAAGGTAATGATGAAGCCCAAGGGGGATATTCTGTTTCTTTTTCCCCCACAAAATGTGATAACTTCTCATTGATTTGTTGCAGATTATAATCCTTGATGAGCCCACAAGTGGAATGGATCCATACTCAATGCGCTTAACATGGCAATTAATAAAAAGGAAAAAAAAGGGCAGGATAATATTGCTAACTACGCACTCGATGGATGAAGCTGATGAGCTAGGAGATCGGATAGCTATCATGGCTAATGGTTCTTTGAAATGCTGTGGAAGGTTTATTATTTTGGATGAGAATATCGTTTATTTCAGCATGATCTTCACTTTTTTTTTTTAGGAAAATTCCTATGAGATCATTTATATTGCAATGAAGATTTACTTTTTATTATATGAATATTTTTACTGAAGTAGCTTTTTTATAAATATGCCAAGTTTTGAAGACACAATGCAATCATCTTTTTTTAACTTTTTATTTCACCTTGTTCACATTTTAGTGCTATATTTTGACAGCTCTCTCTTCTTGAAGCATCAATATGGGGTTGGTTATACACTTACATTAGTGAAGGTTAGTTGGTTATTTCATGTTTAATCTTTTAACCCTCAAATGTTTGGATCATCGAATGTCTACACCTATGTCATGACTATTGCCCCTGCTTCTTCAGTCTGCACCTACTGCCTCCATAGCTTCTGACATCGTACATCGTCACGTTCCATCAGCGACATGCGTGAGTGAGGTAACAACCAATTGTTGTAAGCTTTTATGTTTTAAGGTTCAAAGCTTCGCCATATTTAGATGTTTTGATGCCGTGCTATGCCAACAACTTTTGTAGTGATTGCTACTAGAGAGAAGTTTTAAAGAATTTCACAAATTATTCTTTCATGCGACGCATTAATATTAATATGCTTGAATATTTTCAGAACCTCTTGTTTTAAGATACAGTTGCTAACTTTTGAATTCTCTACTCTACTAAATGTCTATAATTCAGAGGATATAAATATCAGACTAATAGTTTGCAACCTTATATTTATATTTATAGTTATATGCTATGTTATATTTGTTAGCTTTCACCAATTCGTCCATGAATGTTGTTATATACAAATAGTATTACCACGATTGCTTCATTCCGATTTTAATCTATTTTGTTTGCCTGTTCAGGTCGGAACTGAGATTTCTTTTAAGCTTCCTTTGGCATCTTCATCATCCTTTGAGAGAATGTTTAGGGAAATTGAAAGTTACATGAAAGGATCAATTCCTTACTCTGAAACTAATACTTGTGAAGATGAAAGTTATCATGGCATTGAAAGTTACGGTATATCAGTCACAACGTTGGAGGAGGTATTTCTGAAAGTTGCAGGATCTGACCATGCTGGAACTGATGGTTGTAGTCAGAGGAATGGTACATTGTCATCTGATTTTGTACCTTCTACAGCTTCTAAGAATCATGGTTTGACAAGAATCTGTGATTCAAAAGCTCCAGAAAATGATAGAAAGGTCGTTCAAGTCATATGTGCTACAGTGAGGGAAACATGGGGGCTAATGCTCACTGCCTTTTTGAGTTTCTTTAATTTCATGGGTATGCATTGCTGTAGTTGCTGTGTCATTTCAAGATCAACATTCTGGCAACATACGAAGGCGCTGTTTATAAAGAGGGCAATATCTGCTCGGAGAGATAGGAGGACAATTGTCTTCCAACTTTTGATTCCAGCTGTCTTCCTATTTGTTGGTCTTCTTTTTCTAAAGCTTAAGCCACATCCTGACCAACAATCCATTACTTTGACAACTTCATATTTCAATCCTCTGTTAACGGGCGGCGGCGGCGGCGGTCCAATTCCCTTTAATCTGTCAAAGCCTATTGCAGAAGAGGTTAGAGGTTATATTTATCATGTCCTTTTTTCTTAATGCCACTGAACCATTTCATAGTATGGTCATGGGCACTCTTACAAGCTATCAAACTACAGATTGCAGAATTTATTGACGGGGGTTGGATTCAAAACGTCAAACAGACTTCATACAAGTTCCCTGATTCAAAAAGGGCACTTACTGATGCAATTGATGCAGCAGGGCCAACTTTGGGACCAGAACTGCTTTCGATGAGTGAATTCTTGATGTCTAGCTTCAATGAATCCTACCAATCAAGGTCTGTTGATCTGAAATCTGAGTTAAATGTTGTTCAGAAACTTTTCCAGTGTCAATTTAAACTGAAATGGTAAAATTATTCATGAAGGCAACTTAATCAATTTCTAGGACTTATTAGTCGATATTATCCAACCAAGATTGATTCTTTGTTCTAGATATATTATATAGTAGGATCTGGCTTGTGAAAGAGGAGCAGCCTCCAAGACGGCAGTCTAACATTTATTCTATAGGGTTGATGTGGAATATATGTGTCAATATGATATGGGTTTATCTCCAGTTACATGCTTGAGCACATTTTATGTTGCTAGCAAATGAGTACCTTAATGATGACGAGGCTATTATATGTCTTTGATCTGTTTCTATACCCTCTTTGTGGGTACTTGCTGGTAATATATTCTTTTTATGTGTTTCTGGACATGGTTGGCACTGTTTAGTTTACCTTCTACAACATTGATCTGTGCTGTCTTCCTGTTTAAGCTGTGAAATGTGATGTAAATCTGTCTGCCCTTTGAGCTTTTAAAATTTTGCATTAAGCTTAACTTATTCAGAGAAGGTACAAGCCGATTCTAGAACTCCAAAAAATTGTTGATGTAATGTGCTCATTATCATACATAATATTGAATGATTGAATTACCCATTTGGTGAGAGGAAGTCTCCATGATTATTCATAAAGTTCAATATTACAACTTCATTTACTGTATGATAATGCAGGTATGGTGCGATTGTGATGGATGATCAAAATGATGATGGAAGTCTGGGATATACTGTACTTTACAATAGTTCTTGTCAGCATTCTGCTCCTACCTATATCAATATAATGAATGCTGCGATTCTTAAACTTGCTACTGGTGACAAAAATATGACCATTAAGACTCGCAACCACCCTCTGCCCATGACAAAAAGCCAGCATTTGCAACATCATGTATGCTCTTCTACTTGATATATAAACTCAAGTTACTTGCTTTCACATAGACCTTGTTGCTTCTATTGTATCTTTTGTCAGTGGTGAGATAGATTTGATGGATCACCAACTAACCATCATAAGAGAACCATTCTCTTGGATAGTGCTCTTGTTCTTTTATATATTCGTTACAAGATAGGCTCTGGGTTTTTTTTCATTTTTCTATTTTGTTTTATATTGCTATATTGTCTTAAGAATTCTCGGTGTTCTTCTGTTGCACCTTATTATCTGCTCACTCAGCATTAAGTGGACTCAAAATTCAATTCATGTTCTAGGTAAGAGTTACATCTAGTGAAGATAATTTTGAATTGTATCGATAAATTACTCTATTATTTGTTCTTGTTCTTGTGAATTTAAATGTTGATCTTCTGACATATATTACCTGTGAGATTTGTCTGGTATTTGAAACTTTACAAAAGGAATGGTTGATGCTGAATTAACTTCGATACTGTGTGTAGAGATGGCATTGGGCATGTTTGGGTTTGGCCATTTTTTCAATTAAATTTAATTTCATTTGAAACGATACTGTTTTGTTGAAAACAATGTTGTACGCCCTAAACTCGGAGACAAAGGAGAGACAAAGGAGAAAGAGAAGTAAGAATTAGGTAAGGTAGTTTCAACCCGGCCCACCTGAAGTTAACCAATCAAAGCTCAGGTTGACTTGGCTTTGAGCCAGCCTAGGCCTATGGAGAAATAAAGGAGAGACAAAACAAAAAGCGAAGTAAGAACTAGGCAGGGCAATTTTAGCCCAACTTGCCTGAAGTTAACGGGTTAGCTTGGGTTGATTGGGCTTCGGGCTGATTCGGGCCTCTGAAGTTGGCCTGAGGCTCGACCTGAATGGCCCAAACGGCCTGACTACTCACCCTACAATGACGTCATTTTGGGTAGTAATGGGTTTTTGGGGCCAATCTCGAACCACCTTATGAGATAGTTGGGTCATAGCCTGACCCATTGCCATGCCTAGTGAGAATGAGATAAATATTGGTTTAACACGGTTCAACTATAAAGTCAATGTATGTGGATACATATTACGACGGTATTGACGCGAAATAGAAGAGGAAAATAATTTATCTTCTTACAATTGATTTTGGGTTACACGGTTATATACATCTTATTATAGGAGAAAAATATGTGATAATCTCTTAGGATAGGAATCAATCTCCTAGGATCCCACAATCTCTTAGGATAAGAAAAAAATCTCATAGGGTCCCAATATCTTTGAGATATTAAGAAATTTACTTTCCTACAACTTGTATATAACTTATATATATGTGTGTTGTAGGCTGGAAAATTTGTTGAATTTGCCTCTTTTCAGCCCTCATTTCTTGCAACCTTTGTTATGAGACATTAATAAATTTCTTTTATACATAATATGATCTGATTCCTTCTTGTTTACCGCCCAAAAACACCAGAAAACCGAAGGTATAGAACCTGTTTGATAAAATGTCTCAAACAGTGAGAGTGAGACTTGACTTCTACATGTTCAATTGTCTGGATTTGGTTGTATTCGTGTTTGTGAATTTCCAGACCTTATTCCAACACTTATAACCTTTCTAAGAGAGTTTTCTAAGCCTCTAAAGAGTGGAGATTGAAGGGCTTAACACCTGTTGACGAAATGCTTCAAAGGAGTGTCTAGAAGGTGTTTGACAAATTGATTAAGTGAAGTGCACTTAAGCTGTTTGGTGGAATTTTGTTGAGAACTTAGTTGAAGGATTAAGTTGCAACTCGAGGGATTTGGAGGCATCTGTCTAGCCTCAAAATGCCCCTGTGGCACATACTATGTCATAGCTTTATATATCTACATTTTCATGAGACCAAATTTACTCTAACAAAAGCAACAGCTGGTAGTGGATTTCCGGTTAATCTTGGAACCTGTCCAATTTGCATATGAGAAACACTCGATGTGAGTATGTCTGATTTTCATACAATATATCTCGCCTAGGAGCTCCCTTTAAATAACATAAGATCTATTCTAAAGCTTTCAAATGGTGAACTATTAAGGAAGATATGAATTGGCTTACAATATAGATAGAGTATGTGATATCAAAACAAGTGACTATAAGGTAGTTCAATTTTTCAACCAGTCTTTTATGTTTCTATAGATATTCAAATTAGTCTCCGTCGTTGTAAATGGGAGATTAGGAAGCATTGATGCACTGTATGACTTAGCCCCTAACTTTTTGGTCTCAGTTAATAAGTCAAGCACATAGTTCCTTTGAAATAAGAAAATGCCTTTCATGCTTCTTATCAACTCAACTCCCAAAAAGTACTTACGAATTCGTAAATCTTTCATGTGAAACTAACTGTCATGAAAGGACTTGAGGGATGAAATTCCTAGAGTTTCACTTTTAGTAATGAAAATATCATACATATACATAACAAGGATAATGTTGCCAGATGCAGAATGTGTTTAGAAAATTAAGTTGTCCGAGTTACTTTTTTTTCATTATGAACTTTTCTATTATTTGACTTAAGTTTTCAAACCAAGCACGAGAACTATGTTTTAAACCATATAGAGAGTTTTGAAGATGGCAAAATTTTTTTGCACTACTTGGATAGTAAATCTATATGATTGGTTCATATAAACTTTCTCCTGAAGGTCATCATGTAAGAAGGCATTTTTGATGTCCAACTGATATAAAAGCGAATCGTGAGCAGTTGCTATTGAAGTAAATAAATGAATAGCTGGTCAAAAAATTTACTTTCCCACAATTTAGATACATCTATATACAACTCGACCAGTACTTAAGTGTATTCTTCACTAGGTTTAGCCTATCTATTTATAATAATAAGATAATATGATATCCCACAATAAAAGAATACAATTTTCTTAAATTATATCTAAACTACTCTATTATAGGATATAGAAAATATTCTCATACTAGGTACATAATAATATTTATTTATTAGATACTAAATATTCATGCTCTTCAACACTCAGAAGCTAGTAAGTTGATGCTTGTCTTGTGTAGCTTACATATGAATTTTGAATATCGTAATGGAGAATTTTACAAACACATAAAATTTAAAATAAACCACCAACATGTTCTTTTTCCTTCTATTGTGTTTCGCTATTTTTTGTTTTCTATTTCTGACTATTTTCCCCTTGCTATTAAACTCTAAAATCAACAAAAACAACATTTGTAGTAAAGGAAACAATAGGGGATACTTGTTAAAAGAGAAAAATAGTGACAACTTGATTGAAATAGAAACTAAGAATAAAAAAATGTTAGTTGAAAGAGAAGAAAGAAGGGGAAGTAGAATTGAAGTGATAGGGAAGAAAAGACAAAATAAAGTTAATTTCTTCCTTATGTTCTGTAGGAAGGAAATACAAAATAAAGATAGCGGTATTTTTAATGGACTATTAAAAGGAAAGATAAAATAAGAATAACTGAGTTTTACATGGGCTGCCAAAAGAAAAGACATAATAGAGGTAATGACTCACCCAATGGGCTGCAAGAGGGAAATACAATATATAGAGGTAATGACACTCTCAATGGGTTTCTGGGAGGAAGGTTAGGACGTTGGATCTGAAGAAGAAAAAACAAATAATTTTAGATTCCTAAACTCTAAACTTGGCTTTGAAGAAGAAACAAATTGTTAGGGATTTGGGATTTAGGTATCATGATTGAAACCTTGGATTTTGAAGAATAACTAATAGAGTGTCTTAGGTCCCTAAAATTAGAACTTGGTTTTGATACCATATGAAAATAGTTTTGGTACTATGTGAAAAAGAGTGATCAGGGAATAGGGACACGTTATGCACCTCGAAAGGCTGAGAAAAGGCTCAATACCCCTATGATTTGCTTATATATAAAGAATTTAGTCAAGAAAGTCATTTGATTTGGAGATGTATTTAAGTTAGGAAACCAAGAGAGGCGAGAGGTTTGTATGTCTATTTGAAATTGACACTATGAAAATAGAAGTGGAGATAGAAAGAAGAAAGAAAGGAGAAGGATATACACATTGGTTCATGTGATTTGGCTATAAAATCTAGGTTCACAAATACAAGGACCACAAGATATCAAGGTGTGTTAGGTTGAACTGATCTATATATGATAGTAAGCAGTACAATATTCTATGACAAGAGAATATAATATACTGAAATAGTACCTAAACTACTTTATGGATATAGAAATTATTCCTATATTGGATATATAATATTTTTGTACTACATACTCAATCTTCATAATTTCCAACAATTGGTAGCGTAAAATATAGGTGAGTTGAGGTCACAACATTGGAAAGAGAATAAAGTGATAGGTGAGGAAAGAGTAGGGGAGCTTAGAAGATGATGATAGATACCTTTTTATTGATAACTAGACTGCTATTTTTGGATTCTGACACTAGTGGTAGTGTTATTGTTAATATGAAGCCAGTCTAATAAAGCGAAATTCTTAACAAAAATAATAAGGTGCCATAATGAAATATTTTTTTTGCTTATGCTAGTCAAATTGGAAGCTGGAGCTGATTGCTATTGATATTATATGCATAAAGTTGTAAGTCATAATACTGATCGCGATCTATTAAGGATGTCTTATCTTTCTCTAACTACATTTGGCACTTGTAGGACTGTATTCATGAGTTGCTTGTGCTATATAAAAGGGAATACTATTTGACATTCTTGTCATTTCCACTCTAGCCTTTGAAATTCACTTTTGTATTGTGAAGTGAATTTTCCTTTTAGTTATTACCAGTTTGACTTGTAGGCTCTTGAATAAGATATTATACGTTAGATATTTCCATGGTGTTCAATAGTTCCCGTGTGGTATATTGCATATGATATTGGACAATAGACTTTTCCATAGTTAATTAAAAAGATTTATCTTACCAGTTTTGAAAACTTTTATGGGTTATGCAGGATTTGGATGCCTTCTCAGCTGCTATTATTGTTAATATTGCCTTCTCATTTATTCCTGCCTCATTTGCTGTTACCATAGTGAAGGTATTATCTCTAAACATTCTCAGAAATGCACAATTGCTTTAATTATTTTGATTTACCATATTCCTTTCCAGGGCATTGGATAATTCTGGTAGTATATTTCTATAGAAAATAGAATCTGAACAGAGGAATAGATATTGCCCCCCTTTCACTTTACATTGCCACATAATAGATAGACTATATAGGTCTCTATTCTAGGAATTTACAACTGTACATGATATGTTCCTGATCTGATTTAGCTAACTTATAGGAGCCAAATATTCACCAAGAATACCTCAACACTCACCCTCAAGCTGGTCTGAAAACGTCTTGCATGCCCAGCTTGCCAACTAGATCATTAAACTGCTTCTTGAGTAACCCTTTTGTGAGAATATCAGCCACCCTGTTGAGAAGTAGGAACATATGTGTGAATAAGAGTTGATTTTCTCTATCTTATATTACTTAGTGAATGCTGTAAATATATACACAGATAGGAGTATAGAATAGGCTAGATAATCTATACAGATACAAAAAGATAATCGTAGAATATCTCTAAGATACTGATATCTGATCTATAGAATCTAATTACGATCAGATTGTAATATTATGAGATAATATATATCTTGACCACACTCCCCCTCAAGTTGGATCATAGATATCAATTATGTTCAACTTGCTGATACATTCTTCAAACACTTGTCTTTGAAGTCCTTTGGTAAACACATCAGCTGTTTGCTTCTTTGTTGGGACATTAGTTAGGCATATTGTTCCATCTTTTATCTTCTCCTTAATAAAATGTCGATCAACTTCAACATGCTTTGTTCTCTCATGGTGGACTGGATTGTGTGCCATGCTTAGGGTTGCCTTGTTATCTCAATAATGTTTTATAGGTGTCTCAAAATTGATTCCCAATTCTGTCAATACTCTCTTTAATGTAGGTTATGTTCTACCTATTCCTAATCTAGAATGTAACCATGACAGATTGTGTGTCAATACTCTCTTTTTCTGATTGTGTGTCAATACTCTCTTTTTCTGAGACAGATTCCTTCTATCCTAAGAAGGTTACATTCTAGATTAGGAATAGGTAGAACATAATGTAGTTTCATATAATCAGTTACTTTAATATCTCTTTTTCCTACAACTAAAGAAGAATCACCATTTGATATCTTAACCTTTTCATGTCCAACACAAGGAAAATATGAATGAACAGGTTATAATCATCTGTCACATGGTCTGATGCTTCAGAATCAACCATCCATTTCTTCCTACCGCATGAAGATAAAAAAGCTTTTATGATATTACCTCTCATAGTAGCATTAGCAACTGTGCTTGCCTTCTGTTGGTTGTTGTCATTTTGGAGATTCTTTAGTACTTCCAATAGTTTCCCTAGTGAAATATTCAGTTCACTACCTTGTTGTTTCTGACTATCTTCAAATTTTTCTGTTCCCCCTCCATTAGATACTTGGTAGCCTCGGTTTTTCCCTTTTTTTGGTTTCCAATTTGGAGGCTTTCCATGGATGTCCCAGCATGTGTCTTTGGTGTGACCACTTTCTTTACAATGATCACACCACTTCTTGTGAACCTTCTTACTGGATTCAACACGGGACATTAGTGCAGATGCTTCATTAATGGGTACTGAAGATACATTTTGTTCTTCTTTCGGCTCCTCTTTTAGCATGATTTCCCTCCTTGCTGCTTCCCTTCTAACTTCAGAAAAAAAACTTCTTCAACTATAAGTAGAGGCAGTCTACTTAGGATTCTTCCACAGACATCACCCAATTTTTTATTTGAGGCCAGCCAAAAATTCAAAGACTCTCTCCTTTTCAATTTTTTGGTTGTACATCACAGCATCTTCCTTGCACCTCCACTCTTCATTCGATAGAAATTCAAGTTCCTGCCACAATGCTACCATTTCGACCCAATATTTTGTAACTTCTCTGTCATCTTGCTTCATTTTTCACAACTTTGTTTTTATCTCATAGATTCGTGATGCATCCTCTCCATCAGAGTATGATTGTCGCACCCCTTCTCAGGTTTCTCAAGCTATTGGCAAAAACATAAAGGTGCATTTGATCGGTGGTATCATGGCGTTGATAAGCCATGCTGAGACCATGGAGTTATCTATCTCCCACTGTCGTGCAGCTTATGAGTTCGTTGGGTCTTCAAAGTTCCCATGTCCGACAATAAAACTCAGCTTCCCGCGTCCTCCAATGGCGAGTTTCTTACCTTGAGCCCACTCCCGATAGTTCGTTCCATTCAATTTGTTAGAGACAATAACAATTGAAGCTCCTGACCTCCTATCTAATTTGGGTTTGCCATCATTTCTTGACTTGCCAGGGTTGACTCCTTGGTTTCACTATCTCTTTCATATGGCTCTGATACAATGTGAATAAGAGCTGATTTTCTCTATCTTATATTCCTTAGTGAATGCAGTAAATATATACACGGATAGGAGTACATGATAGGCTAGATAATGTATATAGATACAAAAAGATAATCCTAGAATATCTCTAAGATACTGATATCTAATCTATAGAATCTGATTACAATCAAATTGTAATATTATGAGATAATACATATCTTGAACACAATATGGAATGTAAATGGCACCATTTTCAATATTCTCCTTAATAAAGAGTTTGTCAACTTCTATATGTTTTGTCTTGTTGTTTAGGATAGGATTATGTACGATTGAAATTGCAGCTTTATTAGCACAATATACCTTCATAGGGATAGAGTTAGGAACCTTCAGCTGCTCCAGTAACCTTTTTACCCATAAAGCTTCACAAATAACATCAACTAGAGACCTAAACTCAGCTTCAACACTTCTCCTTGCTACAACTGTTTGTTTCTTGCTTCGCCAAGTTACCAAATTCGCTCCAACAAATGTACAGTAACCTGAAATAGACCTTTTATCAACAGAGTTTCTTGCCTAGTCAACATCAGTGTATACTTCTACTTGGAGATTGTTCCTTTCCAAAACATCAAGCCTTGTCCAGGAGTACCTTTTAGGTATCTTAGGATCATATACACTGCATCAAAGTGTTCTTGGCCTGGTGAATGCATAAATTGACATAACAAACTCACAACAAATGCTATGTCAGGTTTGGTATTAGACAAATATATCAATCTTCCAACAAGACTTTGAAATCGATCTTTATCAACTACTTCTTTAGGTTTAGCAAGAGTGAGTTTGATGTTAGATTCAACTGGAGTTTCTGCTGGTCTATAGTCGAGTAGTCCAGTCTCATTGAAAAGATCAAGAACATACTTCCTTTGATTCACAAAGATGCCTTCCTTTGATCTAGCAAATTCCATACCTAGAAAGAACTTTATAGGTCCTAGATCTTTAATTTCAAATTCTAGAGCCTACTTCATCTTCAACCTCTTAAGTTCTTCAACATCATCTCCAGTCAGAACTATATCATCCACATATACAATATGAATAAGTGTACCTTCCTTATATCTACTGTAGATCATGGTGTGATCTGCTTGACTTTGACAGTATCCATAGCTTTTCATAGCCTTCCCAAACCTGTCAAACCATGACCCTGGTGACTGCTTCAGGCCATATAAAGCTTTTCTTAGCTTGCACACCTTATTCTTCCCATAAGTCTCTTCAAATCTTGGAGGTAGGCTTATGAACACCTCCTCATCGAGGTCTCCATTTAAGAATGCATTCTTGACATCAAGTTGATGCAATGCCCAGTCAAAATTCATAGCCAAAGATAAGAGAATCTGTATAGTATTTACCTTGGCCACTGGAGCAAACATTTCTTGATAGTCAATACTATGTTTGATTGAAGCCCTTAAAGGCCAGCCTCACCTTCAATCTTTCCACACTTCCATCTGCCAAGAATTTTACTGCAAACAACCACTTGCATGCTACTAGCTTTGTCCCCTTAGGCACTTCAACTAACTTCCAGGTTCCATTCTTTTCAAGGGCCCATATCTCCTCCATAATAGCTGATTTCCAATTTGGATCAGCAAGTGCCTCTTGACTGTTTCTCGGTACAAACTGGTTAATAATTTTAGATATGAATTGTGGTTTTGTGAGGATTTGTCGTAGGAAAGGTGGTTTGACAAGGGGTGATTAGTGGAAGACCTTTTTCCTTTCCTAAGAGCTATAGGAAGACTGAAATCAACAGGTAAATCATCATGGACATCAGTAACAATCGGGTCAGTAGGAAGGATGGATTGATCAGGTTCAGAGACAAGAAGAGGAGGGGTAGCTGATGGGTTACCTATGCTGGATGTGTTTTTGGGTTCCTTCTCCGAGGAGTTTGAGTGGCCTTGCATTTGTATTGTTGGAGCTGATAGATCTCTACGACTTTGTTGATTCGTTTTTTAGTATAAACGCGATGCTCTTTGGTTTGTTCTTTAGGAACTGACTGTAGTATTTCTCCCCCTATCTTGGAATTAGTATTGCTTGGTAGATTATGAACAGTTCCTTTATCATTGTTTTCATGGCACATAATTACAGGAGTTAAAGGTGTGACATCCCAAAAATTCCCTTCTTCACTGAAGAAAGAATTTTTTATTTTCTAAGAACTTAACTTTCATTGAGACTACAATTTTCCTAGTCTGTGGATTATAGCTCTTGTATCCTTTTGGGGAAGGAGCATAACCTACAAGGGCACATTTTTCAGCCTTAGTATCAAGTTTTCATTGGACCTTAGATATATGCACAAAAATAGTACATCCAAAAACTTTCGAAGGTAGAGCAGAAAACAACTGATTATTTGGAAAGATTTGTGAAACACCTCAATAGGAGAAACATGCAGAAACAACCGATTATTTGGAAAGATTTGTGAAACACATCAATAGGAGAAACATAGTTTAAAACACGGCTTGACATTTTGTTGATTAAGTAAGAAGTAGTTAACACAACCTTACCCCACAAGTATTTAGGAATATTCATACAAAACATCAAGGCACAAGAAATTTCAAGTAAATGTATATTTTTCCTCTCAGCAATTCCATTTTGCTGAGGTGTTTTAGCATAAATGGATTGATGAACATTGCTTTTTATCTTTCAAAAAAGTGCCAAGACTTGTTTTGAAAAATTCAGTACCATTATCAGAACAAAGTATGTTAATTTTTGAGTGAAACTGTGTTTCAATCATAGTATAAAAAGTTTGAAATAGTTGGGCAACTTCAGATTTTTCTCTTAATAGATACACCCAACAAAGTTGAGTGTGATCATCTATAAAGGTCACAAACCATCTTTTACTAGAGAATGTTTTAACACGTGAAGTCCCCCAAACGTCACTATGAATCAAATAAAAAGGTTTTGATGGCTGATATGTTTTAGAGGTATAAATTTTTTTTTGACTTTTTGATAAAATGCAATGTTCATATTGAAGTGTTGAACAATCAACACATTGAAGAAAATGAGGCATCATTTTATTAAGATACGGAAAGCTAGGATGGCCTAATCTATTATATGAAAGCAAAATTAGTTCCTTAACAGAGGTAGAATGGATACTACTGAGGCATTGAACTTCTTTATGCTTGTATTCTTCCTCAACAATTTAGTAGAGACCATCTATGAGCTTAGCATTGCCAATCATCCTCCTCGTAGTCTGGTCCTGAAAGATGCAACGATAATCAAGGAAAGTGACATTACAATTAGATTCTTGAGTAAGCTTACTAACAAATAGAAGATTGCGCCTAAGTTTAAGGCACATGAAGGACTGATTTAAGGCAAATATTAGGAGACAAATGAATCAAACCTTTTCCAGCTATAGGAGAAAAAGACCCATCTGCTATATAGATTTTTTCATGAGCAGAAGAGGGATTGTAAGTATGAAATCGATTAGAATGTCTGGTTATATGATCAGAAGCTCCTGAATCAATGATCCAGGGGGTGGAATAGTATGGGAAAGAACATGATAGAGCTTGAAAAGAATTGAGATTACTACCTATTTGTGCAACAGAGGAATTAGGGGCACTTGTGGATTCAGATTTTGATTTCGTCAACTTTAGGATTTGATTAATCTGCTCTTGGCTGAATGGTCCGGTGTCCACCTCATTAGCAACAGGGCTTTTATTGAATTTAACCTCATGAGACCCCTTCCAATTGGCAAGCTTCCCATGGAGTTTCCCACAGGTTTCTTGGGTGTGTTTTGCCTTGTTACAATAGTCACACCATACCCGTGCCTTCTCTTTAGGTTTCTTGCCATGGCTGCCAACATTGCTTGCAGGCAAGTCTGAAGTTTCAATACTAGGATTGGGGGGCTGCTTTCCAAGCATGAATTGACATCTACTTTCTTCACGTCTCACCTCAGCAAAGACTTCTGCAATAGAAGGGAGGGGTTGTCTCCCAATGATTCTACCTCTCATCTCATCATACTCAACATTTAAACCGATTAGGAATTTAAAGATCCTGTTATCCTCAACATTTTTCTGGTAATGATTAAAATCATCAAGAGATTTCCGCTCATAAACATTTAACATATCTAGATCCTTCCATACACACTTTAGGGAATTGACATACTTGGTAACATTATCCTCACCTCGATTGATTTGACCAAATTTCAGAGTCAACTCATATACTTATGACTGATTTCCCAAATTAGAGTGGACATTGTCCCATAACTCCTTGGTTGTATAGTAGCACATATAATTGGAGCTGATGTCTTCACCCATTGAGTTCACCAGCCATTTCATCACTGTAGAGTTTTCTGCATCCCATATTGCATGTGCAGGATCATCTACAAGAAGTTCGTTCTTGTCTCCAGTCAGGTAGCCAATCTTGCCTCTTCCACGAATGTACATTCATACAGATTGAGGCTAGCGAAGAAATTTTCTCCATTCAGTCGTATAGAGGTAACCTGAAAGGAGTGGGATTTAGAGGTAGGATTCTAAGTAGTAATAGGCTGAGTATGGTGGCTGGAGGATTCTGTAATGTCAGACATAGCTGTCTTAGAGAGATGGCGACTAGGGTTTATTCTTGTTCAGGGAGCTCTGATGCCATATAGAAAATAGAACCTGAACACAGGAATACGTATCGCCCCCTCTTTCACCTTACATTGTCTCATAATATATATGCTATACAGGTTTATATTCTAGGAATTTACAGCTGTACATTATATGGTCTTGATCTGATTTAGCTAACTTATAGGAACCAAATATTCACAAAGAATATCTCAACAATTTCTGATTTACATAGGCAATTATCCATACATCTTAGATTTTGCATCAAAATCTTCCTTTGTTTATCTGTGATGATTTTGAGGGTGTAAACAAGCTTAATGTTCAACCATATCAGCAAAATGAGTTTAACTCCTTGACTGATGCTCTTTTTTCTTTCTATTCCTATTACTTACTTCACTCTAAGATAATAAGGGAAACCTTCATGGCACACATTGTCATTAGAAGAACACAACATAAGAGCAAGGATTGCAGTAACTAGAAATTGAACCTTGTGTGTATTTGTCAAAAGTAAAAATGATTTGTTATTCTATACTTTCTTTTTGAAGAGCAGTCAATTATCATTTTCTTCCAAACTTGTTTGACATGCTTTATCTCAAGCATTTGGAATAGTATCGTAACCGAAATTGTGAGATGGAATGAATGAGCAATGACTAAAGTTTATGATGTAGGAAAAATAGAAGAACTATTAACTATTAGCTAAAAGTCACAATATTAGAAAGTATGGTTGATAGTAGTCTGCTGGAATATCAAGTTTTAAGGTTTAAGATGGCCGGAATTTTGTGAGGAACACAAATAATGGAGAGTAGAAAATTCGGAATCACTCCTAAGGTCTAAGAATCACGCTTAGAAGAAAACATCACACCTTCTAGTTGAATAAGATC